>JAPPVO010000029.1:181312779-181810279 GCA_030407325.1 Camellia japonica
GGGTGTATATCTCTGTCTGCCTCATGGTCGTAGGAGGCAGCTCCGGAACTGTCTGCTCTAGCACGCCTAAGGTCTGCCGCCAGAAGCGCTCGCCCAGGTACCAAGCCCGACAGACCGGGCCCTCTAGCAAAATCCTGAACCGGGAGGTCTCCTGAGCACCCTCATACCGCTCCTGTACTGCGACCGGCAATGAGGCCCATGGCTGCCAGGTGATCTACAAACAAAATACAGTTTGTTATCTACTGCTATTGAAACTACAATGCAAAGCGAAGCTTAAATGAATTGTAATGTTTGACATACCTCTACTGCGGTGATGGTATCGAAATAGCGGTGGAAGAATATGAAAGACTCCCGAGGCCTCTGCTCGTACCTCACGTCGAAGCGGTGGGAGAATGGGATCATGGGAGGCATCTCCTCCTCTGGCACTGGGGCAAGCCTCGGGAAGTAGGCGTATACCCACAACTACAGTGTGACAGAATAGATATCAGTATGCTTATCAGATAAAGCAGAATGCAGAATAAAGCAGAAGGCGCAGAACCATGCATTGAGCAGTGCATTGTGTAGAGTGTACAGTCCATGCAGTATACAGTCAGTGTAAAGCAAATTGCGTGTTCACAGTATGTGCAGTGTACAGTCAGTTGGCAGTAGATTGTGCAGTATATGAAGTGTGTTGTGCAATGTGTGCAGTGTGTAAAGCAGATTATATGTGTGCCGTGGGTGCAGTATATGACCAGTGTGAAGAAGACCACAGTGTGTATAGTATACAGAATACAGAGAATGTAAAGTAGAAATGTAAAACAGAATAAGAAGATGTACCTCCCAAGCCCACCAGTAGCCTCTGAGCAGCTGTCCGCTGAGGCGGGAGGATGAACTCATATAGCCGTAGAGTGTGGCCAAGCCTGCGCCACCCCAGTCGTAGCCGTGGATCCTGGTCACGTCAACCAGTGCGCTCAGCAGGTAGAGGGCGACGGTGTTCGCCCGGTCGGCGAAGAGAGTAGTCCCCAGCAAGAACATAATAAAGCCACGAGCATACTGCTCCTCCTCCTCCTGGGTAGTAGGTGCCTAGATCTGGAAATGATCCTCGAACCATGAGTATCGCACAAACCCTGCTCGAGCGAGAGGTAGCTGAGTGCCGAGCAAGTAGAGATGAGCAGCCTCCCACTCGTCTATGTCTGTATCGGGGATCGGATCACCCCCACTCCAATGCCTGTGAGCATAGAGAAGTCGAAAAGGAGTCATCGTTATTTCCCGGTGGCAGAGAAGTGGAAGGAATCGGTGGTGTCCCACCACCTCTCCACCAAGGCAGCAAGAAGAGGCCTGCTCGCAGTGAGGCGCGAGAGCCCCATGCAGAAACGCCCAAAGCCAGCCTGGTCAACGATCCGACGAACCGCGTCAGGTAGCTCCATGTACCATCCGCGAGCGACGATATTCCTATACCCTCGAAAGGCATGGGAATCTCCCTATTTTTAGAACAAACGGTTGCGAAGCAGTGTTATAAAAGCAGTGTTGAATGCGCTCAGAATCAGTGAAAATACAGTGTGTGCGCACGTATTTAGATTCAAACAGATATCGGGTGCGGGTGTGCTCGCAGTGAACTACAGCATATGATGTATTAGTGTGTTTGAGTGATTCAGTAAAAAATACAGTGTGTGTGCATGCGTGCAGATTCAAACAAACACCGGGTGTGGGTGTGCTCGCAGTAAACTACAGCATATGATGTATTAGTATGTTTTAGTGGTTCAGTGAAAATGCAGTGTGTGTGCACGTATTCAGATTCAAACAAACACCGGGTGCGGGTGTGCTCGCAGTAAACTACAGCATATGATGTATCAGTGTGTTTGAGTGGTTCAGTAAAAAGTACAGCATGTGTGCATGTATTCAGATTCAAACAAATATCGGCTGCGGGTGTGCTCGCAGTGAATTACAGCGTATGATATGTTAGTGTATTCGTTTCAAGCAGTCGAAGAACAAGTTCGACTATTGCAGTTATATGTTCTACATTGTAGAAAATGAAACAGAGAAGGGTGTACCTCAGAAGCGCCGAAGGACAGGTGTGACTCTGGCTCGTGCAATAGAAGCTCCGGTGCCACGCCCCTCGCAAAGTTGCTGAAGTGGCGGATGCCGTCGGGAGGCAACTCGTGTATAGCCGGCCTGTAAGCCGCCGGGTCGAACGGCCGAATGTGGAGAGGTAGGAGCTCGACCTCGGGGTCAACATCCATCTCCGAGGGAGCCCCACCCTGTGGAAGATCGTCTGCCATGTCGAGAAGGGTGCGAAAATGGTCGGAAGTGTGAAAACCGGGCGAGAATGTGAAAAGTCAACCCCGAGAGGGTGAAAAATGGACAGAAAGCTCGGAGTATGGAAAAGGCACGAGAATCAAGGTAAACTCGAGGGAAACAAACCCCAAGTGGTGGAAATCGAGAAAAATGCACCGAAACCAAGATTTGTTCGGTTCAAAACGTGCGAAACGAGGAGGTGTTCGCGAATCGAACAACAAAACGGGCTAAAAAACCGAGGAAAAACGAGGAATGAAGGTTGGAAAATAACCTAGAGAGAGAGGGGAGAGATTTTCGACCAAGAGGCAAGTGAAGAAATAGGGCTAAAAGCCCTATATTTAAAGACCCGTGGCCAAAAGGACAAAACTGCCCCAAACAGGCATTTTTGGCCAGTCGGCCACATTGTTGGCCAGTCGGCCAAATAGATGGCCGGTGTTCTCCCTTGGTGGTCGGTGCACCTCCTACACCCTTGTTTGGGTCAAATATGTGGTTTGGGGCCTTATTTGCTCAAGACAGTGCAAGAAACTGCATTTTTTGAAGCTTAACCGGTCTCCGTTTTGACCTCGGACCGTGTCTTCTGTGTGTAGCACTTGATACGCGCATGGTGTATCCTTTTTTGTATCCTTTAGTATCTTGAGAGATTCAATAACTACTTTGAATGTGTTGCATTACGTGTGTTGTCTTGTTTACGACAAGCATACACAAATTGCATTGTCATGCATTTCAATTATATGCATTGTCATGCATTTCAACATCCCACATTGTCATGTATCTCAAGAAACGTGCGTTGTTGCCCATTCGAGTTCATTTGCATCGTCATGCGTCTCAAGAAGCGTGCATTGTCGCGCGTTCGAGTTCGTTTGCATTGTCATGCATTTCAACATCCCACATTGTCATGCGTGCCTCATTTGCATTATCGTGCATTCCAATAGTTTGCATTATCATGCATTTCAGCATCTCGCATTGTCATGCGCACCTCACATGCATTGTCATGCATTCCCCTATCTTGCATTGTCATGCATGTTTCTCATTTTGCATTATCATGCATTTTCACCCACATTGTCACACACTTTCAACAACATGCATTGTCATGCATCTTTCATTCGCATTATCATGCATTTCAAACCATGTGCATTGTCGTACATTTCCATATATTGCATTGTACATAACATTACATTCCATTGCATATAGAATGTATATATTGCATTGTAGTTTGCATGCATTTGCTGCATATCCATCTATGGCTTACGCCTTTCCATGTTGAGCTCGGTTTGGTATGTGCCCATACTTTTCACGTTGAAGCATGGTTATGATATTATGTGTACGCACCTAGTGTTGAGGGTGACGGCACCATTTCCGTATTAGACGTGGTTTGTTTGTGTCCATGCTTTTCCTAGGCAAGATATGTTTCGGCTGCGCGCCTTATCCATTCCATCCATTGCATACAGAATATAGGTTGCATTGTCTTGCATCCTCCCGTCCACTAGCGTTGTTTCGCATTCTTAGGATGCATTGTCTTGCATCCTCCCGTCCACCCGCGTTGTTTCGCATTCTTAGGATGCATTGTCTTGCATCCTCCCGTCCACCGGCGTTGTTTCGCATTCATAGGTTGCATTGTCTTGCATCCTCCCGTCCACCCGCGTTGTTTCACATTCTTAGGATGCATTGTCTTGCATCCTCCCGTCCACCCGCGTTGTTTCGCATTCTTAGGATGCATTGTCTTGCATCCTCCCGTCCACCCGCGTTGTTTCGCATTCATAGGTTGCATTGTCTTGCATCCTCTCATCCACCCGCGTTGTTTCGCATTCTTAGGTTGCATTGTCTTGCATCCCTCCGTCCACCCGTGTTGTTTCGCATTCTTAGGTTGCATTGTCTTGCATCCTCCCGTCCACCCACATTGTTTCGCATTCTTAGGATGCATTGTCTTGCATCCTCCCCTCCACCCGCGTTGTTTCGCATTCATAGGTTGCATTGTCTTGCATCCTCTCGTCCACCAGCGTTGTTTCGCATTCATAGGTTGCATTGTCTTGCTTCCTCCCGTCCACCCGCGTTGTTTCGCATTCATAGGTTGCATTGTCTTGCATCCTCCCGTCCACCCGCGTTGTTTCGCATTCTTAGGATGCATTGTCTTGCATCCTCCCGTCCACCCGCGTTGTTTCGCATTCTTAGGTTGCTTTGTCTTGCATCCTCCCGTCCACCCGCGTTGTTTCCCATTCTTAGGATGCATTGTCTTGCATCCTTCCGTCCACCCGCGTTGTTTCGCATTCATAGGTTGCATTGTCTTGCATCCTCCCGTCGACCCGCGTTGTTTCGCATTCATAGGTTGCATTGTCTTGCATCCTCCCGTCCACCCGCATTGTTTCGCATTCTTAGGTTGCATTGCACCCTTCCATTCAAGTTCCTATACACATTGCATGCATTGTCGCGTTATGCTTTACTTATATGTGTTCAAGTTCCTATACACATTGCATGCGTTGTCGCGTTATGCTTTACTTATATGTGTTTATGTTTCGCTTCCACCTGCATTGTCATGCACTCTTCACTTGCATCGACACGCGTGTTTCGCTTCCACCTGCATTGTCATGCACTCTTCACTTGCGTCGACACGCATGTTTCGCTTCTACCTGCATTGTCATGCATTCTTCACTTGCGTCGACACGCATGTTTCGCCTCCACTTGCATTGTACATAGTTTCCATTCCATTGCATATAGAATATATATTGCATTGTAGCATTGCATGCATTTGCTGCATCCTCCATCTATCATTTGCGCCCTTCCAAGTTGAGCTTGGTTTGGTATGTGCCCATACTTTTCACGTTGAAGCACGGTTATGATATTATGTGTATACACCTAGTGTTGTGGGTGACGGCACCGTTTCTGTGTTAAACGCGGTTTGTATGTGTCCATGCCTTTCCTAGGTAAGATACGGTTTGGCCACGCGCCTTATCCACTGCGTTCATGGCATTGTAGTGTAGTTTGTTGCATCCAGCATTTAGGATCATGGTCTTTCCTGAGCAGAGCATGCCTCACTTATATCATCCCACCCAATTACTTGTATCTTGTGTTCCATCTACACACACATAGCTCTGCATGTGTACGCGCCTATTCCACTGATGGGATTGTGGTTTGAGGGTGTCGGCACCTTTTCTATGGTAGACGGATTTTGCATCTCCATCATCTTTATGATATTTGTGTGGTTTTGTGCTGCTTATGGTTTGATCATCTCAAATGCATTGCATATCATTTGCATTTTTATACATAGTTTTGTAAATATTGCATTATCATGCATCCATTCCGCATTGTTATGCGCCACGCATAGGTTGCATTGTCATGCACCCCTTCACTCGCGTTGTCACGCAGTTTTAGATTGCATTGTTATGCATGTTGCTAACGATATTGTACCTGTTAAGTTCTTTCTTTTTCAGGCACGATATTGTATGTACGGTTCATTTGAAGCTGGCGCGACCAGACGAACCGGACAGGTATTGTATTCTCCGTGTGAGACGTAGTGAGAATTATATAATTCTCTTACATCCTTTCTACATTGTAATGTAGTTGGATTTGTGTTTGATTGCTTAAAACTGTTGCATGATTTGCTTCGTTACAGCTTTCTTTGCATGATCATGAGTTATGCTCGGCTTTGTGCATTGTTTTGGATTTTGCCCCTGCCTTCGGGTGCATATCTTTGTCTGTGGCTTGTTTGCTTTGTCTAAGTCTTCGGCCTTGTCAAAAATGGGTCGTCTCTGGGCTTTGACACTCACTTCCGTCATTGTTATGACTTTCGAGTTCTGTCAAAGAGTGGCAACTGTAGACACCCCATTTTTGACCGTCCTCAAGACTTGGACGTCACCGTTTGAACACTCGGTGATCATCCATGTTCGTGTTCGTTTTGAGTTCTCGGAGGTCTCGGCTACGTGTCTTGCCTTAGGAACTCTCAACTTGACTATTCTGTGCTTGTTTTGCACCAAACACTTGTTGTTTTGCTTCTGAGGGTAGAGGAAGGCTTGTTAGGCACCCTCACACCTCACTGGCCATGGCTTGAGGCCACCGGCCCTGTTTTGTTGCTACCGGCCATTGGTTATGGCCGGTCGGCACTCTTTATGGTCGGCCGACCATTGTTTTGGTCAATTTGTCATTTTTGGCTGGCCGACCACTGTTCATCTGCTTTTGGCAGATATTTTATGCCAGCTGTGATAGCTGGCATCCACAATGCACCCCCTCCATACACGTGTATGGAGGGATTTCACTCTTGCTTAGCTTGTTTTGTAAGTTTTGCAAGATTGGAATTCCTATAAAGGGAGGGCTTCTCCTCCCTCCTCAAGGGTTCCAAGAAGTTCCAGAGGTCTGGTTTTAGGGTTAGGAGTCTTGTATCTATCCTATCTCTATATCTCCCTCTCCTTTTGATTTGTGTGTGTATAAGGTGTGTTTGTTCTTAGTTTTGTACTAAGGCACCTAGTGTTACACCATACCTTGGTTGTTGAGGTGCCAAAGGGTTGTTCTTGGAGTTCTTAGGCTGGTTTTGACCTAAGGAAGGTGTTGGAGCTCTCTTCTTGAAAAAGGTCTTCAAGGGTAAGAACCTTCCCCCTTTATTCCCCATTTTTGCACAAGGTTTTGACCTATCTTGCATCTGTTTTAAGGCTTAGTGTATAACTAGTAAAAGTTCTGATTTTACTGGCTTTTGAACTTTGCTTAAGGTTGTTTTGAGGTTTGGGGTTGTTTCCCCCCTCTTAGGCCTTGTTTTGCCTCCTTTTTGTGCTTTTTTTGGTGAGCTCCGGGACCACCTTGTATTGGCCTCCTCACCACTAAAATCTAGAGGGATTTCAGTGGTGGGGATGGTGTTTTGAGGTCCTAAGAAGGAGAGGGCCATCCCCTCTCCTTGTTGTCTTCAAAACTTGTCATTTTAGTCTCATGTGTGAGCACCTTGATTAAGTCCATGTTGGCCATGTCTTAGTTGGTATTTGTAGTTATTTTACCATGTTATAGCACTGTTTTAAGTTGGCTTAGACACATCATGCATGCTTTGTATACTTGTCATGTAATGCCATGAAATTGCCTTAACATGCATCATGATGTACCATGACTTTCTAGCATGATTTTGGCTTAGCTTTGTGAAGCTTTTATGCATGTTTTGGTGTGCTTAAGGTCTGATTTTGGTTATTTGGGTCACCCATGACTTGCTTTGTATAGCTACCATGCAATCTCCCTTGTAAGCTTTGAGTATTGGATTCTCTAGCATGCTCTATTTGCATCATTTCAGTGGTTTGGCACCATTAGTTATGTCATTTCAGTCCGTATGGCATGCTTATATGCTTGCATTTGATGCCTCTTTAGTGCTTTAAAAGGTTGATGTCTTATGCTCCATGTTTGGACCCTTGTGTATGCCATCATGTGTAGGACATTTAGATGCCATCTAAGTGTGTCTTTGACCTTGTTTTGGTCTACCTTGGGATTGTTTTGAGTCCCTTTGGCCCTTTGAAGCTTGGTTTGTATGGTCATGGCTTGAGCCCTTGGCTAGCCTTGAGTTTTGGGCTTGGTTGCATGCTTTGCTTGATTTGTTTAATTGGTTTGGCACCTTTTCTAACATGATTTCTGAGCTTACAATGCTTGCCATTTGT
Source organism: Camellia japonica (assembly GCA_030407325.1). NCBI lineage: Eukaryota > Viridiplantae > Streptophyta > Magnoliopsida > Ericales > Theaceae > Camellia > Camellia japonica. The sequence continues at coordinate 181,320,669 of JAPPVO010000029.1, forward strand.
CCATGTTTGCCTCCTTTTAAGTGTGCTTAAAAGTTGCCTCTTTATGCTTAAGTATTAAACCAATCACCATGCATGTTTGTATGTGAATTTGTCTCTTATCCTTTAGCACTTTGGCCACTGTTTTGGGCCTATTTGAGAGTTGCCCAAATTGGTGTAAGTCCATCCCCGCATGTTGTTACATGTTTGCCTTGTATGTTGTCACATACTTGTTGCATATTTGGTGAATTACATGTTGTAGCATGCTAGTTCAATTGTGCCTCATTGTATACTCAATCCATGACATGTTGTTGCATGATTAGGTTGTAATGCATTTGGCATGCGTTCTCTCTTTTGATCACTCAACATGTTGTTACATGTTTGAATATTGTTGCATGCTCATATTGCATACTTAGCTCGCATGCTTAGGTTGCATTTTACATGCATGTCTTGCCTCTTGAATCACCATGATAGAGGTTGGGTCCCTTGTTTGTTTGGTGTGCATTTCATTTAACATTGAAATTGCACACTTGGCCTCTTAGGCCATCACGCATTGAAATGTGCGATTGGGTGGCCCGAGGATTGAGTACCATACTCCCCTGAGTCTTAAACATGATAGGGAGGGTAGTTGTGTAAACATTTGCTTGAAAATGCATTGCCATGCTTTGTCTGCCCTCTGCTGCTGTCAAAACAGGGTTCTGCAGGAAGAGATGGTCGATCGACCATTCTCAGTGCCGATCGACCAACAATGGATGGCCGAGAGCATCATAGGTGGTCGATGACCACTTTTCCATGGTCGGTGACCATTCCTCTTGGCCGGTGGTCTCCCACAACCCTCAAGGAGTATTTCAGAAGCAACTTTGGGACTTGTGCAGTCTTCAGAGGCATAAAACAGTGCAAACAGAGGCAGCTTGTGCATGGTGGTGGATTTCCGAGCAGAGCCGGGCACGCATGCATTGGACCCTCTTCCTGAGGCTGTTTTACCACTTTATTAGCTTAGTTAATTTTCTTAACTAGTTAAGTGGCCTGTAACTATTTAATTGGCTTGTTAGTTAGTTAAATTTGTATTATTCTTTTGGTCCCTCCGAGAGAGGGTGAATTGTGTAATAAGCGTGCGTGTGTGTAATGCATGTCTTCCAACCCCCACTTCTTTCTCCCTTTTACTTACCTACTTTTGATGGTTAGTATTAGGACATGTTTTGATTAGCATACTTATGATAGCATGTTTGCATTCATTCATTTGTATTGCATGTACCGGGCTCGGCGCATCATACTAATTGCATAGTATTTCAAATCTAACTTGAATACATGTCATTTGCTGCATTTCACATGCCATCCATAGATTAGCCGAGCCTATTCTAGCTGCATTTTGCCTGCGATGCATTAGCCACCTTAACATGGACTTGGATCATACATTTGATTACTAACATGTTCCTTGTTTTGGCTTGGAGTACTAGGTGAGTGTTATGCTTTAGCATCTCGCATGAGTGTGAATGTTAACATGAAAGCATGCTTGCCATAAGGCTAACTGCTTAGTTGATTTACTGCCTAAATGCCTGTGGGTGGAGGTTGGATTGCTTGAGTTGGAACAACTCGTTGAAATCCGTGTTTTAGCCTACTTGCGAGTAGCAAATTTCAAACTGTCTTTCAAACGAGCGGATATGCAATGCTTTGTTCCAAATTAGGCGATCTAGTCTATACTTTTGTGTTGTGTGCATCACATAGTAAGATTAGCTAATTAACCGGAATAAGAATGCATAATGTTTTCAAAACTGGATATCATGGTTAGTAGAGGCCGATCTTTGATCGGGCGAGCGGGGGTGCTCATCGCTGACCTTTCCCAATCGTACCCAAGTTCCCGAGTCGAGGCAACTTTGGTGATGACGGACACGTGGCCTTAGGCAACGAGTCAGGGTTTCCTAAATTCTCCCAAAATAAATATTTAGGTGGCGACTCTGTATCTGGCAAAGCAGCCCATGTTTGGCACTTCTTTCAAAAAATCTGTTTTCAAAAACGATTTGCCGGATTTGGACCCTTTGATGATTCATCGGTCTTGCATTGCACTCCGCGAGATTAGATACAAGACCGTGACATTGAGTCCAGAACTGTAGTGAGCCCAATGAACAAAACGGGATTCCCTCCCGTGACGTTCGGGAACGTCTACAGTTTCTGATTAGGTCATGCCAAAACTTTTAGGGGCGAGTTTGGGGCGTGACAATTTTTGTTGATTTTCAAAATGATTTACTAAGATGAGAGCATTTTTAAATTTTTGTATGTGGCTGGCTGGGACAGAGAAAGAAAACGGAGAGAGGGGATGGCGGTTGGTCCTTGTAGGTGGGGAAGACAAAAGAGGGTTCGGTGATGGTGGCAGACGATGGCGGCTACTACGGAAGAGAAGGAAACGTAATTTCATTAGAAAAAAGATAGTGTAAAGTTTAAATATTGGTAGTAGTAGAATCGTAAATCTATCCCACAACGTTCATAATTTAATTAGAAAAGAGATAGTGTAAAGTTTAAATGTTGGTAGTAATATAATGGTAAACTTATCCCACAACGTTTAAAAACAACACAAAATGTTTGAATATAAGGGGTGATTGAGACATCTAATAATTGCCGAGCTAAGTAGCATTAGCTTATGACTCAAGCGAGGGCACCAAAGTGGTTGGATGATGGTAAAGTTGATAGATGGCTTCAACGCTTGAACTCAGGCTAGACCAGCGAACCTGTAGGTTCTAGCTAGCTTAGTTGAACTCAGGCTAAAACGATTAAACCACTAGGTTCTAGCTAGCTTGGTGGAACTCAAGCTAGACCGAGTAAACCTCTAGGTTCTAGCTAGCTTAGTTGAACCCTGTAGGTTGTGGATAGCTTAGTTGAACTCAGGCTAGACCAGTGAACCTGTGAGTTGTGCCCGGCTTAGTTGAACTTAGGCTAGACAGTGAACCTGTAGGTTCTCTGGCTATAGCTTTAGTTTAAGTCATTGGGCAACCACTTTTTTTTTGGGGGGGGGGCATTATCATGAGCTGAAGAATACATGGGAATTTCCCCGTCACTATTGATGGAGAAAACCGAAAGTAGAAAAAAAAAATGTGACTTTTTTAGATTTTTTGTTCCCTAATGTAATGCATTGTAAACAAAACAATATATTATATGGCAATGAGAGAACTGTCATACCTGCTACACTGTTGACAATAACTCCAGCAGTCTTTGACTGAACATCACAAACTTTATGCCTTTTGTGGTAACTCTTTGAGGAGCTCAAGTGCTTGTTACATCGGTGAACTTGGCAAACACGTGGTATGACAAGTTCAGAACGTGTCCCTTTCAAAATTTTGTGTTCATTAAGTCCTTGTTACACCCGTTAGCTTAAATCCATTTCAATAGTAATAAAAAAAAATTCTTAGCAAACAATAAAAGATATGACATTTTCTTTTATAAACCCACCCTTATCTGATACCTCCCTACCCTATTCCTTCTTCCTAGTCACCAACACGGAATCCCAAAACAAACTAGGAAAAATCTTTCCCCCCCCCCCCCTCTACTACTCTGTTTTTTCCCCTCTCCTGCCATCACCCATCCACCCTAGGAAACCCACGGGTTTTGATGTGGTTGATTTCAATCAAGAAAGAGTTTCGTTTGGATTTATAAGTAGCCCAGATATGTCATTTCAGGTTAATCACAATCAACATAAACTTCTCAATCAAAATCCATCCTCTATTTTTGTTGATTTTCAAAATGATTTACTAAGATGAGAGCATTTTTAAATTTTTCTATGTGGCTGGCTGGGACAGAGAAACGAAAGGGAGAGAGGGGATGGCGGTTGATCCTTGTAGGTGGGGAAGACAAAAGACGGTTCGGTGATGGTGGCGGATGATGGCGGCTACTACGGAAGAGAAGGAAACATAATCTGATTAGAAAAAAGGTAGTGTAAAGTTTAAATATTGGTAGTAGTAGAATCCTAAATCTATCGCACATTGTTCATAATCTAATGAGAAAAGAGATGGTGTAAAGTTTAAATATTGGTAGTAGTATAATCGTAAACTTATCCCACATCGTTTAAAAACAACGCATAATGTTTGAATATAAGGGGTGATTGAGACATCTAATAATTGCTGAGCTAAGTAGCGTTGGCTTATGATTCAAGCGAGGGCACCAAAGTGGTTGGATGATGGTAAAGTTGATAGATGGCTTCAACGCTTGAACTCAGGCTAGACCAGCGAACCTGTAGGTTCTAGCTAGCTTAGTTGAACTTAGGCTAAAACGATTAAACCACTAGGTTCTAGCTAGCTTGGTTGAACTCAGGCTAGACCGAGTAAACCTCTAGGTTCTAGCTAGCTTAGTTGAACCCTGTAGGTTGTGGCCAATTTAGTTGAACTCAGGCTAGACCAGTGAACCTGTGAGTTGTGCCCGGCTTAGTTGAACTTAGGCTAGACAGTGAACCTGTAGGTTCTCGGGCTATAGCTTTAGTTTAAGTCATTGGGCAACCACTTCTTTTTTGTTTTGTTTTTTTTTTTTTTTTGAGGTAGAAAATAAAAAAAATAATATTGTGATTATCAAGGATGAACTTTTATTTTTCATGTATAAAATAAATAAATTAGTATTGTTATGATCATGGATGGATCTTGAAAATTTGAAAATCTAAATATATACTTTCGCACCCTGTGGATCAGTCCTTCCTGATGATTACAAAACATAAAAATGATGATTTTTTCTATTTCTATCAATAACATTTGGTGGGTTTGGCAACTAACCAAAAAAACTCTCTTTTTTTTTTTTCTTTTGAATATTATATTTTTTAAATTTGTGTCAAAGATTTTACATTTTTTGTGTATCTAGTGTAGAATGATCTAAAAACATCACCCACTTATTTTCACTTTTATTTTTAATGAATTTTTTTTTCATTTTTTTATAACTTATTTGCTCCATGTAGTCAAGTAGACTCTAAAATGCAAAGTTTTTTGAAATTTTTTGAAAAAAGTTCATTAAAAATGAACCCCAGTTCCACTAAATTTTCTCATTAGAAAAGAGATAGTGTAGAGTTCAAACACTGGTTGTAGTAGAATCATAACTCAATCCCGCATCGTTCATAATCTCATTAGAAAAGAGATAGTGTAAAATTTCAACATTGGTAGTAGCAAAATCGTAAATCCCTCGCACATTGTTTTAAAACAACCCATAATGTTTGAATATAAGGTGTGATTGAGACATCTAATAATTTTCGAGCTGAGTAGCGTTAGCTGGTGACTTAAGCGAGTGCACCAAGGTGGTTGGATGATGGTAAAGTTGAAAGGTGGGTTCGACGCTTGAACTTTGGGTAGACCAGTGAACGTGTTTGTTCTGGCTAGCCTAAGAGTTTTTTTTTTTACATGTATAGAATAAAAAATTAATATTGTGATGACCATGGATGGATTTTTTTCATGTATAAAATAAATAAATTAATATTGTTTTGATCAAGGATGGATCCCCGAAATTTGAAAATTTAAATATACTATCCCACCCTTTGGATCTATCCTTGGTGATGATGTTTAACATAAAAATAATAGTTTTTTCTATTTCAATCAATAAAATTTGGTTGGTTTTGGCAACCAACTAAAAACTCTATCTTTTTTTTTTATTTTTCTTTTTCAATTTATTTATTTATTTTTTTAATTTGCCTCTAAATTTTTACATTTTTTGTGAATCTAGTGTAAAATGATCTAAAAACATCACCAACTTATTTTCAGTTTTTTTTTAGTCAATTATTTTCCATTTTAATTTTATAACTTATTTGGTCTATGTAATCGAGTAGATGCTAAAATGCAAAGTTTTGTAAAAAAATTTGAAAAAACTTTAGTAAAAATGAAAGAAAAAAAAGAAAAAATTCCAAATACTTACCCCAATTCCACTAACCAGTTCCACTAATTTTATTTATAAAAAATTACAATACAATAGTATTTTCAAAAAACAATTACAAAATTTTTAATTTACCACTCTGATCTGATTTTTTTTTTCTATACTTGCACTACTACATACCTTTAAAATAATTCAAAATATATTCCAAGCATAATAAACATTTAAAAGCTTTGACAAGAGAGGATTTGGTGATGGTGGCGGTGGATGGTGGTTACAGTAGAGAAGGAAACATAATCTCATTAGAAAATAGATAGTGTAAAGTTTAAACACTGGTTGTAGAAGAATCGTAAATCCATCCCACATCGTTCATAATCTCATTAGAAAAGAGATAGTATAAAATTTAAACGTTGGTAGTAGTAGAATTATAAACTCATCCCACATCTTTTAAAAATAACGCAAAATATTTGAATATAAGGTGTGATGGAGACCTCTAATAATTGCCGAGCTAAGTAGCTTTAGCTTGTTACTCAAGCGAGGGAATCAAAGTGGTTGGAAGATGGTAAAGTTGAACGATGGATTTTACACTTGAACTCAAGTTGGACCAGTGAACGTGTATGTTCTGGCTAGCCCAAGGTTGCTGAGTTACGTCACCGGACAACCACATTTTCTATTTAAGATGATCAAAGATGGATGCCCAAAATTTGAAAATCTAAATATACTTTCGCACGTTGGGGATCCATCCATGGTGATGACTATGCAACATAAAAATGATGGTTTTTCAATTTCAATCAATAAAATTTGGTGGGATTGGCAACTAACTAAAAAAACTATTTTTTTTATTTTTTTATTTTTTTGAATATATTTTTTTATTTTTATATTTGCATAAAAAAATTTACATTTTTTTTCATCTTTTGTAGAATGATTTAAAAAACATAACCAACCAGATAGAACTCACCCAATGCTGAAACCTTAATTAATCTTGCATTACTCTTTTTTCGGGTAAGTGATATTTACAGTCACCATTTTGGGGGCATTATCGTGAGATGAAGAAAACCAAAATTAGAAAAAAAAAATGTGACTTTTTTAGATTTTTTGTTCCCTAATGCAATGCATTGTAAACAAAACAATATATTATAAGGCAATGAGAGAACTGTCATACCTGCTACACTGTTGACAATAACTCCAACAGTCTTTGACTGAACATCACAAACTTTATGCCTTTTGTGGTAACTCTTTGAGGAGCTCAAGTGCTTGTTACACCTGTGAACTTGGCAAACATGTGGTATGACAAGTTCAGAACGTGTCCCTTTCAAAATTTTGTGTTCATTAAGTCCTTGTTACACCCGTGAGCTTAAATCCATTTCAATAGTAATAAAAAAAATTCTTAGCAAACAATAAAAGATATGACATTTCTTTTATAAACCCACCCTTATCTGATACCTCCCTACCCTATTCCTTCTCCCTAGTCACCAACATGGAATCCCAAAACAAACTAGGAAAAATCTTGTTTTTTCCCCTCCTCTACTACTCTGTTTTTTCCCCTCTCCTGCCATCACCCATCCACCCTAGGAAACCCACAGGTTTTGATGTGGTTGATTTCAATCAAGAAAGAGTTTTGTTTGGATTTATAAGCAGCCCAGCTATGTCATTTCGGGTTAATCACAATCAACATAAACTTCTCAATCAAAATCCATCCTCTATTTTTGTTGATTTTCAAAATGATCTACTAAGATGAGGGCATTTTTAAATTTTCCTATGTGGTTGGCTGGGATAGAGAAAGGAATGGGAGAGAGGGGATGGCAGTTGGTCCATGTAGGTGGGGAAGACAAAAGACGGTTCGGTGATGGTGGCGGATGATGGCGGCTACTAGGGAAGAGAAGGAAACATAATCTCATTAGAAAAAAGATAGTGTAAAGTTTAAATATTGGTAGTAGAAGAATCGTAAATCTATCCCACATCGTTCATAATCTAATTAGAAAAGAGATAGTGTAAAGTTTAAATATTGGTAGTAGTATAATCGTAAACTTATCCCACATCGTTTAAAAACAACACATAATGTTTGAATATAAGGGGTGATTGAGACATCTAATAATTGCTGAGCTAAGTAGCGTTAGCTTATGACTTAAGCGAGGGCACCAAAGTGGTTGGATGATAGTAAAGTTGATAGATGGCTTCAACGCTTGAACTCTGGGTAGGCCAGCGAACCTGTAGGTTCTAGCTAGCTTAGTTGAACCCAGGCTAAAATGATTAAACCACTAGGTTCTAGCTAGCTTGGTTGAACTCAGGCTAGACCGAGTAAACCTCTAGGTTCTAGCGAGCTTAGTTGAACCCTGTAGGTTATGGCCAGCTTAGTTGAACTTAGGCTAGACCAGTGAACCTGTGAGTTGTGCCCGGCTTAGTTGAACTTAGGCTAGACAGTGAACCTATAGGTTCTCTGGCTATAGCTTTAGTTTAAGTCATTGGACAACCACTTCTAGTTTTTTTTTTTTTTTTTCAGATAGAAAATAAAAAAAATAATATTGTGATTATCAAGGATGGACTTTTATTTTTCATGTATAAAATAAATAAATTAGTATTGTTATGATCATGGATGTATCTTGAATATTTGAAAATCTAAATATATACTTTCGCACCCTGTGGAGCAGTCCTTCTTGATGATTACAAAACATAAAAATGATGATTTTTTCTATTTCTATCAATAACATTTGGTGGGTTTGGCAACTAACCAAAAAAACTCATTTTTTTTTTTCTTTTGAATATTTTATTTTTTAAATTTGTGTCAAAGATTTGACATTTTTTGTGTATCTAGTGTAGAATGATCTAAAAACATCACCAACTTATTTTCACTTTTATTTTTAATGAATTTTTTTTCATTTTTTTATAACTTATTTGCTCCATGTAGTCAAGTAGACTCTAAAACGCAAAGTTTTTTGAAATTTTTTGAAAAAAGTTCATTAAAAATGAACCCCAGTTCCACTAAATTTTCTCATTAGAAAAGAGATAGTGTAGAGTTTAAACACTGGTTGTAGTAGAATCATAACTCAATCCCATATCGTTCATAATCTCATTAGAAAAGAGATAGTGTAAAATTTCAACATTGGTAGTAGCAAAATCGTAAACCCCTCGCACATTGTATAAAAACAACCCATAATGTTTGAATATAAGGTGTGATTGAGACATCTAATAATTTCCGAGCTGAGTAGCGTTAGCTGGTGACTTAAGCGAGTGCACCAAGGTGGTTGGATGATGGTAAAGTTGAAAGGTGGGTTTGACGCTTGAACTCTGGGCAGACCAGTGATCCTGTTTGTTCTGGCTAGCCCTTTTTTTTTTTTTTTTACACGTATACAATAAAAAATTAGTATTGTGATGACCAAGGATGGATTTTTTTCATGTATAAAATAAATAAATTAATATTGTTATGATCAAGGATGGATCCCCGAAATTTGAAAATCTAAATATACTATCCCACCCTTTGGATCTATCCTTGGCGATGATGTTCAACATAAAAATAATGGTTTTTTCTATTTCAATCAATAAAAATTGGTGGGTTTTGGCAACCAACTAAAAACTCTATCTTTTTTTTTTTTTTTCTTTTTCAATTTATTTATTTATTTTTTTAATTTGCTTCTAAAATTTTACATTTTTTGTGAATCTAGTGTAGAATGATCTAAAAACATCAGCAACTTATTTTCAGTTTTTTTTTAGTCAATTATTTTCCATTTTAATTTTATACTTATTTGGTCTATGCAATCGAGTAGATGCTAAAATGCAAAGATTTAAAAAAAAAAATTTGAAAAAACTTTAGTAAAAATGAAACAAAAAAAAAACAAAAAATTCCAAATACTTACCCCAGTTCCACTAACCAGTTCCACTAATTTTCTTTACGAAAAATTACAATTCCATAGTATTTTCAAAAAACAATTACAAATTTTTTAATTTACCACTCTGATCTGATTTTTTTTTCTACACTTGCACTACTACAACCTTTAAAATAATTCAAAATATATTCCAAGCACAATAAACATTTAAAAGCTTTGACAAGAGAGGATTTGGTGACGGTGGTGGTGGATGGTGGTTACGGGAGAGAAGGAAACATAATCTCATTAGAAAATAGATAGTGTAAAGTTTAAACACTGGTTGTAGAAGAATTGTAAATCCATCCCACATCGTTCATAATCTCATTAGAAAAGAGATAGTATAAAATTTAAACGTTGGTAGTAGTAGAATCATAAACTCATCCCACATCTTTTAAAAAGAACGCATAATATTTGAATATAAGGTGTGATGGAGACATCTAATAATTGCTGAGCCATGTAGCTTTAGCTTGTGACTCAAGCGAGGGAATCAAAGTGGTTGGAAGATGATAAAGTTGAAAGATGGATTCGACACTTGAACTCAGGTTGGACCAGTGAACGTGTATGTTCTGGCTAGCCCAAGGTTGCTGAGTTACGTCACCGGACAACCACATTTTCTTTTTAAGATGAGCAAAGATGGATGCCCAAAATTTGAAAATCTAAATATACTTTCGCACGTTGGGGATTCGTCCATGGTGATGACTATGCAACATAAAAATGATGGTTTTTCTATTTCAATCAATAAGATTTGGTGGGATTGGCAACTAACTAAAAAAACTATTTTTTTTATTTTTTTATTATTTTTTTTTAATACATTTTTTTATTTTTATATTTGCATTAAAAAATTTACATTTTTTTCCGTCTTTTGTAGAATGATTTAAAAACATCACCAACCAGATAGAACTCACCCAATGCTGAAACCTTAATTAATCTTGCATGACTCTTTTTTGGGGTAAGTGATATTTATAGTCACCGTTTTGGGGGCATTATCGTGAGATGAAGAATACATGGGAATTGCCCCGTCACTATTGATGGAGAAAACCGAAATTAGAAAAAAAAAATGTGACTTTTTTAGATTTTTTGTTCCCTAATGCAATGCATTGTAAACAAAACAATATATTATAAGGCAATGAGAGAACTGTCATACCTGCTACACTGTTGACAATAACTCCAGCAGTCTTTGACTGAACATCACAAACTTTATGCCTTTTGTGGTAACTTTTTGAGGAGCTCAAGTGCTTGTTACACCGGTGAACTTGGCAAACATGTGGTATGACAAGTTCAGAACGTGTCCCTTCCAAAATTTTGTGTTCATTAGGTCGTTGTTACACCCGTGAGCTTAAATCCATTTCAATAGTAATAAAAAAAAAATTCTTAGCAAACAATAAAAGATATGACATTTTCTTTTATAAACCCACCCTTATCTGATACCTCCCTACCCTATTCCTTCTCCCTAGTCACCAACACAGAATCCCAAAACAAACTAGGAAAAATCTTGTTTTTTCCCCTCCTCTACTACTCTGTTTTTTCCCATCTCCTGCCATCACCCATCCACCCTAGGAAACCCACAGGTTTTGATGTGGTTGATTTCAATCAAGAAAAAGTTTCGTTTGGATTTATAAGCAGCCCAGATATGTCATTTCGAGTTAATCACAATCAACATAAACTTCTCAATAAAAATCCATCCTCTATTTTTGTTGATTTTCAAAATGATTTACTAAGATGAGAGCATTTTTAAATTTTTCTATGTGGTTGGCTGGGACAGAGAAAGGAAAGGGAGAGAGGGGATGGTGGTTGGTCCTTGTAGGTGGGGAGGACAAAAGACGGTTCGGTGATGGTGGCGGACGATGGTGGCTACTACGGAAGAGAAGGAAACATAATCTCATTAGAAAAAAGATAGTGTAAAGTTTAAATATTGGTAGTAGTAGAATCGTAAATCTATCCCCCATCGTTCATAATCTAATTAGAAAAGAGATAGTGTAAAGTTTAAATATTGGTAGTAGTATAATCGTAAACTTATCCCACATCGTTTAAAAACAACGCATAATGTTTGAATATGAGGGGTGATTGAGACATCTAATAATTGCCGAATTAAGTAGCGTTAGCTTATGATTCAAGCGAGGGCACCAAAATGGTTGGATGATGGTAAAGTTGATAAATGGCTTCAACGCTTGAACTCAGGCTAGACCAGCGAACCTGTAGCTTCTAGCTAGCTTAGTTGAACTCAGGCTAAAACGATTAAACCACTAGGTTCTAGTTAGCTTGGTGGAACTCAGGCTAGACCGAGTAAACCTCTACGTTCTAGCTAGCTTAGTTGAACCCTGTAGGTTGTGGCCAGCTTAGTTGAACTCAGGCTAGACCAGTGAACCTGTGAGTTGTGCCCGACTTAGTTGAACTTAGGCTAGACAGTGAACCTGTAGGTTATCTGGCTATAGCTTTAGTTTAAGTCATTGGAAAACCACTTCTTTTTTTTTTTTCTTTTTTTTTTGAGGTACAAAATAAAAAAAATAATATTGTGATTATCAACGATGGACTTTTATTTTTCATGTATAAAATAAATAAATTAGTATTGTTATGATCATGGATGGATCTTGAAAATTTGAAAATCTAAATATATACTTTCGCACCCTGTGGATCAGTCGTTCGTGATGATTACAAAACATAAAAATGATGATTTTTTCTATTTCTATCAATAACATTTGGTGGGTTTGGCAACTAACCAAAAAAACTCTTTTTTTTTTCTTTTGAATATTATATTTTTTAAATTTGTGTCAAAGATTTTACATTTTTTGTGTATCTAGTGTAGAATGATCTAAAAACATCACCAACTTATTTTCACTTTTATTTTTAATGAATTTTTTTTCATTTTTTTATAACTTATTTGCTCCATGTAGTCGAGTAGACTCTAAAGCGCAAAGTTTTTTGAAATTTTTTGAAAAAAGTTCATTAAAAATGAACCCCAGTTCCACTAAATTTTCTCATTAGAAAAGAGATAGTGTAGAATTTAAACATTGGTTGTAGTAGAATCATAACTCAATCCCACATTGTTCATAATCTCATTAGAAAAGAGATAGTGTAAAATTTCAACATTGGTAGTAGCAAAATCGTAAACCCCTCGCACATTGTTTAAAAACAACCCATAATGTTTGAATATAAGGTGTGATTGAGACATCTAATAATTTCCGAGCTGAGTAGCGTTAGCTGGTGACTTAAGCGAGTGCACTAAGGTGGTTGGATGATGGTAAAGTTGAAAGGTGGGTTCGACGCTTGAACTCCGGGTAGAACAGTGAATGTGTTTGTTCTGGCTAGCCCCAGGGTTTTTTTTTTTTACATGTATACAATAAAAAATTAATATTGTGATGACCAAGGATGGATTTTTTTCATATATAAAATAAATAAATTAATATTTTTATGATCAAAGATGGATCCCCGAAATTTGAAAGTCTAAATATACTATCCCACCCTTTGGATCTATCCTTGGCGATGATGTTCAACATAAAAATAATGGTTTTTTCTATTTCAATCAATAAAATTTGGTGGGTTTTGGCAACTGTAGACCGCCCGAGAACTCCCGCTCCGCGCGCGAGGGCGCGAAATCGTTTTGTTCTTAGCTACTACAGTTCGAACTCGTGTCACGGTTCTGAATCTAATCTCACAAAGTGCAATGTGAGACCAATAAATCACCAAAGAGTCCAAATCCGGCAAATCATGTTGGAAAATCGATTTTAATAAAGAAGTGCCAAACATGGACTGCTTTGTTAGATACAGAGTCGCCACCTAAATGTTTTATTTTTGAAAAATTTAGGAAACCCTGACTCGTGCCTGAGGCCACGTGTCCGTCATCACCAAAGTTGCCTCAGCTCGGGAACTTGGGTACGAGAGGGGAAGGTCATGCAATGAGCACCCCCGCTCTCCCGATCAAAGATTGGCCTTTACTAAGCATGATATTTTGTTTTTGAAAACACATGTGTTCTTATTCCGGTTGTTAACCTAGAATTACTATGTGATGCGCACAGCATACTAGTATAGACTAGATCGCCTAAGTTGGAACAAAACACTTCATGTTCGTTTGTGAAAATGATTTGAAGTTTGCTACTCGTAAGTAGGCTAAATCGTAGATTTTGCCACCCTCAAGTGGGCTTTAAAACACGCATTTCGATGAATTGTTCCAATTCAGGCAATCCAACCTTCACCCACAAGCATTCAAGCAGTTAATCACTTAAGCAGTTAGCCTCATGGCAAGCATGCTATCATGGCAGTCACTTACATACATGCAAGGATACTAAAGCGTAAACACTCACAGTGTACTCCAAGCCAAAACAAAGAACTAGTTAGAAATCATGTATGATCCTAGTTCAGGTTAAGATGGCTAATGCAACACATGCAAAAATGCAACTAAAAATGGGCTCGGCTATTCTAAGATGTCATATGAAATGCAACTTGATAACATGCTGTTGAACATGTATTCAAGTAAATGTATTGAAATACAATGCAGTTTGTATGATGCGTCGAGCCTAGGTGCATGCAAGACAGATGAATGGATGCACGCATGCGAAGCATAAGGATGCTAATGAAATATGCCCTAAAACTAACCATCGTAAGCGGTTAAGTAAAAGGGAGAAAGAAATGGGGGTTGGAAGACATGCATCACACACACGCATGCTTATTACAACAGTTGTGCCCTCTCGACAGAGGGTCCGAATAATGGACTAACTAGCTAATCTAAGCTAATTAAATTAATTATTACATCACAAAACTAATTAACTAACAAGTTAACTAATTATTACAAAACAAGCTAATTAACTAACAAGCTAACTAACTAGTTATTAAATACAAATAAGCAGCTAAATGCATTAATTAATTAAATACAGAACCAAAGCATAATCTAGCTAAGGAAAGCAGTAAAAAGAGGCCCTCGGGATCAGGAGTGCATGCATGCTCAGTCGTCTCATTCGGAAATCCGTCGCGATGCCCCAATTTGCCTCTGTTTGTAACTGTTCTCAGAACCTTACACCAAGCTCCAGAAAGCTTCAACTCCACTATGGGAACCTGTAGGAACATGGCCGACCAGTTGTTGATGTGGGAGACCACCTGCCCACCATTTTTCGTGGTTGCAGACCAGAAAAAGTGACCGGCTAGCTAGTTTTACTGGTCGGCAGACCAGTTTTTGCTTCACTTCTTTAGTTTGCTGCAACAGAGGACAAGAAGGGGCATGGCAATGTATTTGCAAGATATGTGTGCACAACCACCCTCCCTATCATTTCATGATCTCAAGGGAGTGTAGTTCTCGACCCTCGGGCCACCAATCACGCATCTCGATGCATGATGGCCGAGTAGCCAAGATTGCACGAATCAATGTGAAATGAATGCACACATAACACATAAGTGCCTTAAACTCTATCATGCATGATCAAGAGCGTCGGCTACCGAGAATTGAGGCGCGTTTCATCACTTCAAGTATGAAACGTCCCTCGTTTCCCGTGTTCGGATTAACACCCAATCCAAACACAATGCAAGCAACAACATGGCATACATCAATGCAATGTAACATGGCATACACAATGCAAACAACAACATGGCATACTCAATGCAATGCAACATGGCATACACAATGCAATGTAACATGAGCATGCTATCAATGCTAATGGCATGCATACTCAATGCAAAGCAACATAAGCAACCTATCAATGCTAATGTCATGCATGCTCAATGGAAAGCAACATAAGCAACTTATCGATACTAATGTCATGCATACTTAATGCAAAGCAACAAAAGCATTTCAACACAAGGCAAACAACAAGCATGCGAACAACATGCAAACAAACATGCATAATGGACTTAAACCAAAAATGGACAGACCTCAATCATGCCAAAACCAGTGGCCATAATGATGAAACAAAGGCATGAAAGCATATACAAGCATTCACATGCATTGGCCTATCAACTAGGCCTAAGAGCACAACCCTCAAGAGTGCTCAATGAGTGATAAATATGGAAGTGTAACAACACTAAATGCACTGAAATTAGGCAAGAAATGATGCCAAATCATTCAAACAATCATAAGTATAGCATACTAGAGTCCTTAAGGCATAAGGCTAGCAAAGAGGACTACAAATGGGGCATGCAATACATGGCACAAAAGCATGAACCAGCCACAAAAAGAGCTCAAGTAGGTCTAAACATGGACCAAAACATGCTGAGATGGGGCCCAAATGTCCAAGCATGCATGCATACAAGCTAGGCCATAAGCTAGGCAACAATGTATAACCCTTAAAGGCACTCAAAGGGTGGAAAATATAGGAACATGGCAATCCTATATGCTCTGAAATAACATGGTAAATGATGCCAAATCATGTACACGATGCGAATGAAGCATGCTATGGTGCTCAAAGCTTGAAACTAGCATAGGCACTTGCACCATAGCTATACAAAACATGAAGCATATGGTCGAGGCAACCCAAAACAATCCTAGAACATGTCAAAATGAGTCTAAAACATGCATGTAAGGAAGCCAAAACAAGCTAGCATGAAGGGCATAAGGCATGATGCATACAAGGCCAAAAGGTAGAATTACACTACACCTATCAAGACTAAGCATGAGATGACTTAACCAACAAAAATTAGAGTTATATCATGGCAAAATAACCCCAAAAACACACTGAAATGATAGCTCACAAGCTTAGGCATGAAGGCATACGCAATGACCCATGTTTAAGGCATAAAGGACCAACCCTTCAAAGCATCGAAAGAGTGACAAATGCAAGTGTATGACCACACCACATGTACTGAAATCACATTTCAAATGATGCCAAATCATGAAAATAGTCCAAGTAATGCATGCTAATGGACTCAATACACAAAGCTAGTGAGCAAAATTGAACCATGGCTATACAAAGCAATGCATGCATGACCAAAACAACACAAATCAGAGCTTAAGCATGCTAAAACATGGACAAAAACCTCTTAGAGTTAAGCCAAAATCATGCTAGAATAATGGTCTAAAGCATGGTACATATTAGGCTAGTTAATGGAATTGCATTACAAGTGCATGGAGCATGTAAGGGGCTATCAAACCAAACCTTAACAAAGGTATATCATGGCAAAACAACACCAAAAACATGCTGAAAGAGAATCAAATCATGCTAGAAAGGCATGCTACTTCATGAAGCATATAATACTAGTTTGCGAAATTTACACTACAAGTGTATAAGGCATGCAAGGGATGACAAAACCAAATCAAAAAAGTGGTATGCCATGTCAAGATAACCCCAAATACATGCTAAGAACAAGTCAACACAAGTTTAACAAACATGCTCAAACATGAGGCATACAAGGCAAGCATACAAGACACAAGGAGAGGGGATGACCCTCTCCTATTTGGGACCTCAAAATCACCTTTCCACCACTGAAAATCCTCTGGATTTCAGTGGTAAGAAGGCCAAGAAGAAGTGGTCCCAAAGGCTTAAAAGGAAGGTTCAAAACAAGGCCTAACAAGGCACAAGAAAGGGTAGACTACCCCCAACACCAACAAGGCCTAAACAAACATGTTAAGGACTAAAAATAGAAATTTTTGTAGTTTAAAGTTAGGTCTAAAACAACATGCAAGTAGGGCCAAAAGCTTAAGCAAAAATAAGGGTTTAAGAGGTTAGTTTCTCACCCTTGTAGAACAACTCTAGAGCAACAACTCCAGCAGCTTTTTCTGACCAAAACCAGTCCAAAAACTTCAAAAACAACTTCAAGGGATCTCAGCTCCAAGAGTATGGTGTTTCACTATGTGTTTGTGTGCAATAGTATGAAGAATAAGCACTTTTGAACACAAATATGAAGAGAAGGTGCAAGATAGATACAAAGGTGTATGTATAACTGTCAAGCACAAAATTTTGAACCTAAGGCATGAGGGGGGAGGTTCCCTTATATAGAAAAGCAAGCTTCAAGCTTGTTGAACACACTAAGAGCTCTAAGCAATCCTTCCATACACGTGTATGGAGGATGCTTTCTGTGCCTTCCAGCTGGCACAGCTGCCAAGAAAAGATCTTCAAAAAGGTGTTGGAAAGCTGGCGACCAGTTGAAGTGGTCGGCTAGCTACTTGCACTGGTCGGCCAGCTACTTTTTTTGGTTTTCCGGAGGAAAAAGTGGTCTACAAGAATGAAAAGTGGTCGGCTAGTGGCTTCCAAGGCCAAAAAGTGGCTGGAAAGTGTCCAAATTGAAGCCCTAGAAGTTAGCTTTCCAATGGCACCAGCCTTGCATCAAAATTCCAACTATGCAAAAAGTTATGCCTGTTTTGGTGAAGCTGCGCAGTTTCGGTCCAACCGGATTTATGCCGAACTTCTCCCAAACTAGTTTTCTTCTTTCCTTTCCACTTTTATTCAACTCCAAACCCCTAAACAAGGTGTTTTGAAAGATTTTTCAAAGATTTTATCTCTCTTTCATTCATTTCCACTTTGTCCTCGCTCGGTTTACCGAAAAGCGCAACATTTAACGAAATGCGAGCCTCGGAACATTGTAGGAACTTTATTTCAAAAATATTTTGAAAGAGAGGGTTTTAAGATCTAAAAACCATTCAAAATAGCTTTGGTCCAAAATGAGGTGTAAGGTTGGGATTTGACTCTCCTCTTGCCGAAAGGAATCTAACCTTTGCACTGCACAACTTTCACCACCAAGTAAGCAATTAATGACACCCAAGTCTTAAGGGCGGTCAAAAATGGGGTGTCTATAGTTTCCCCTCTTTGACAAAACTCAGAAGTCAAGAAGTGACGAGAGTGAATGTCAAAGCCCAGAGATGACCCATTTTTGACAAGGCCGAAGACTTAGACAAACAGGCAAGATAATAAAGAGATGCGCCCGCAGGCAGGGGCAAGATGCAAATGACATGCACAATGCCGAACATAACTTATGATCATGCAAAGAGAGCTGTAATAAAGCAATTATGCAAAATAAATTCAACATTTTAAGTGAATGCTATGCGAGCAAGTAAACACGAACCAAACTACATCTCATGCAGAAAGGATGTAAGAAAATTATGCAATCTTAGCGAATACAGTGAGCATGTGTGATAGATACACAAAGCGAGCATGTGTGATAGATACACAAAGCGAGCGTGTGATAGATACACAAAGCGAGCATAGTGTGATAGATACACAAAGTGAGCATAGTGTGATAGATACACAAGGCGAACGTGTGATGAAAGTGTGATAGATATACAAAGTGAGCATGTGTGATAGATATACAAAGCGAACATGTGATAGATACACAAAATGAAGCGTGTGATAGATACACAAAGTGAAGCATGTGATAGATGCACTAAGTGAACAAAGTGTGATAGATACACTAGGTGAGCAAAGTGTGATGGATACAAAAGGTGAACACAAAGTGTGATGGATAAACAAAAGAACACAAAGTGTAATAGATGCACTAAGTGAACAAAGTGTGATGGATACACAAAAGGTGAACACCAAGTGTGATAGATACACTAAGTGAACAAAGTGTGATGGATACACAAAAGGTGAACACAAAGTGGTTGGAAGATGATAAAGTTGAAAGATGGATTCGACACTTGAACTCGGGTTGGACCAGTGAACGTATATGTTCTAGCTAGCCCAAGGTTGCTGAGTTACGTCCCCGGACAACCACATTTTCTTTTTAAGATGATCAAAGATGGATGCCCAAAATTTGAAAATCTAAATATGCTTTCGCACGTTGGGGATCCGTCCATGGTGATGACTATGCACCATAAAAATGATGGTTTTTCGATTTCAATCAATAAAATTTGGTGGGATTGGCAACTAACTAAAAAAACTTTTTTTTTTTATTTTTTTTGAATATATTTTTTTATTTTTATATTTGCATAAAAAATTTTCCATTTTTTTCTGTCTAGTGTAGAATGATTTAAAAACATCACCAACCAGATAGAACTCACCCAATGCTGAAACCTTAATTAATATTGCATGACTCTTTTTTGGGGTAAGTGATATTTACAGTCACCATTTTGGGGGGCATTATCATGAGATGAAGAATAAATGGGAATTGCCCCGTCACTATTGATGGAGAAAACCGAAATTAGAAAAAAAAAAATGTGACTTTTTTAGATTTTTGGTTCCCTATTGCAATGCATTGTAAACAAAACAATATATTATAAGGCAATGAGAGAACTGTCATACCTACTACACTGTTGACAATAACTCTGGTAGTCTTTGACTGAACATCACAAACTTTATGCCTTTTGTGGTAACTCTTTGAGGAGCTCACGTCCTTGTTACACCGGTGAACTTGGCAAACATTTTGTATGACAAGTTTAGAACGTGTCCCTTTCAAAATTTTGTGTTCATTAAGTCCTTGTTACACCCGTGAGCTTAAATCCATTTCAATAGTAATAAAAAAAAATTCTTAGCAAAAAATAAAAGATATGACATTTTGTTTTATAAACCCACCCTTACCTGATAGCTCTCTACCCTACTCCTTCTCCCTAGTCACCAACACAAAATCCCAAAACAAACTAGGAAAAATCTTGTTTTTTCCCCTTCTCCACTACTCTGTTTTTTCTCCTCTCCTGCCGTCACCCATCCACCCTAGGAAACCTACGGGTTTTGATGTGGTTGATTTCAATCAAGAAAGAGTTTCGTTTGGATTTATGGGCAACCCAGATATGTCATTTCGGGTAAATCACCATCAACATAAACTTCTTAATCAAAATCCATCCTCTATTTTTGTTGATTTCGAAAATGATTTACTAAGATGAGAGCATTTTTAAATTTTTCTATGTGGCTGGCTGGGACAGAGAAAGGAAAGGGAGAGAGGGGATGGCGGCTGGTCCTTGTAGGTGGGAAGGACAAAAGACGGTTCGGTGATGGTGACGGACGATGGCGGCTACTACGGAAGAGAAGGAAACATAATCTCATTAGAAAAAAGATAGTGTAAAGTTTAAATATTGGTAGTAGTAGAATCGTAAATCTATCCCACATCGTTCATAATCTAATTAGAAAATAGATAGTATAAAGTTTAAATATTGGTAGTAGTATAATCGTAAACTTATCCCACATCGTTTAAAAACAACGCATAATGTTTGAATATAAGGGGTGATTGAGACATCTAATAATTGCCGAGCTAAATAGCGTTAGCGTATGACTCAAACGGGGACACCAAAGTGGTTGGATGATGGTAAAGTTGATAGATGGCTTCAACGCTTGAACTCAGGCTAGACTAGCGAACCTGTAGGTTCTAGCTAGCTTAGTTGAACTCAGGCTAAAACGATTAAACCACTAGGTTCTAGCTAGCTTGGTTGAACTCAGGCTAGATCGAGTAAACCTCTAGGTTCTAGCGAGCTTAGTTGAACCCTGTAGGTTGTGGCTAGCTTATTTGAACTCAGGCGAGACCAGTGAACCTGTGAGTTGTGCCCGGCTTAGTTGAACTTAGGCTAGACAGTGAACCTGTAGGTTCTCTGGCTATATCTTTAGTTTAAGTCATTAGAAAACCACTTCTTTTTTTTGAGGTACAAAATAAAAAATAATAATATTGTGATTATCAAGGATGGACTTTTATTTTTCATGTATAAAATAAATAAATTAGTATTGTTATGATCATGGATGGATCTTGAAAATTTGAAAATCTAAATATATACTTTCATACCCTGTGGATCAGTCCTTCGTGATGATTACAAAACATAAAAATGATGATTTTTTCTATTTCTATCAATAACATTTGGTGGGTTTGGCAACTAACCAAAAAAACTCATTTTTTTTTCTTTTGAATATTATATTTTTTAAATTTGTGTCAAAGATTTTACATTTTTTGTGTATCTAGTGTAGAATGATCTAAAAATATCACCAACTTATTTTCACTTTTATTTTTAATGAATTGTTTTTCAGTTTTTTATAACTTATTTGGTCCATGTAGTCGAGTAGACTCTAAAACGCTGTAACGCCCTCAAAATAATACATTAAATATTCATTCGAAAGATACATACACATGATAGCAATGTTGTATTCTATTCATCAGAGTGTTCTAAACAAAAGATGTTACATGTTAATCGACAAAGTAAATGCCCTACAGGCTTACATCTTCCCAAGTATAACTTGGTTACAACAAAAGAGGGTCAAAAGCCCTTTACAAGTTAAAGCCCTTGGCTTTGAAATGAAAACATATAACACAGCACAAAACAGAGACTTCAGCCCCGAGACCTCCCAAGCTATGATCTTGGAGGCAGCATGTCACCTGTACCTGAAAATGGTGTCCCATGTTGGGTGAGCCAAAGTCCAGTAGAGATATGCTAAACAGAATATGAGAATTAACTAAAACATAAGCATTTGATAAATGTTTAACACTTGAAAAACCGACTTATAAACTTTCTATAACCAATCAACATTTTCCTCATATTGAATCCACTTCCCATTGTGTATCCAAATTAATTCATTGACATAGTCCAATATTATCCAGATAGTTTAGAATAAGACTACAACTCATAAAACAACACTTCGATAACAAACATCATTCAACACTTCTATTCACATGCCATTTTACGAAACTACGTCCGAGGGAACCGGCACCCATAAATAAATAAGGTTTCGGGACTTGCACCCTGGACACTCTGGCCAACTTAGTTATCAATGGAGTCCATCCCCTATCTCCTCCCAAACAATGGAGTACATCCCCTATCTCCTCCCACACTATATACATATACAATGTATTTAAACACATAGTCATATACAATGACCCAACAAGTTACATATTCAATGTGTCAATTCCACCGTCACATTCAATTACATAATCCAATTGATTAGTTTTAATTTCCCTAGTCATCATGCAGTGTCTATAACAATCAAGACTATCCTCCACCGACAGCCCAAAACAGTTATTTCTAATTAGATAAATAAATCTATCAAACAGATAATTTATTACATTTTCCATCGGTGAGTGATTTGCCAATCCAACTACACCATTCAATCACAATTTCCTCCAATTTCAAGATTCTCAACCTAATTTCGTATTCTTACAATTTACCAAATTAATTATACAAATTAATTATTTAAATTTGATTAGGGCATTTTTCCCATTTTCTCAAACATTAATCCTAAGTCCAAATTTCCTCCATTCCACCCAAATATCCCCATTTTCAAGACCTCACACTTACAATAAAGTCCAAAGATAGAAAAACCACTCTTTCACACATTTCAAGTCTTAAAACCCTAACTTTCCAAAATTACCAAATCTCACCATTTATACAAAATGACTAACGTCTATGTTAAAGCCCATAAAATGAGTAGATTATCCCTACCTCAAATGGGGAGACTCAAAGGAGATGAAGTGAAAAACCCAAGATGCTCCAAATCCAAGCTTTTTCGGATCAAAGGATAGCCCACGTGATGCTCTACCTTTTTTACAAAGAGACTAGGGTAGAGAGACCCAAGAACAAAGTGTATTTGTAGAGAGAAGGGGTATTTTAGAGAGTGAGGCTGCCGAATTAGGGTTTGGGATGAAAAAGAAATCAAAAAGTGTTCTTGAATCACGCTGCTACGAACTGATATACACGGGGCTTGCTCGAGCGAAGGAGTGGTCGCTCGAGCGACCAGACACAAAAGAACCTTGCTTGAGCGCAAGAAGCGTCACTCGAACGAAAAATGCAAAGCTTCAGGTCTGCAGCGCAGAAGCACGCTCGAGCGCAAGAGTTCTTGCTTGAGCGAAGAAACACAAAACATAGGGCTCACTCGCTTGAGTGAAGAATACCAACCTTCAGGTCTAAAAGAGACGCAGACGCACGCTCGAGCGCAAGAGTTCTAGCTCGAGCGAAGAGACACACTAGACCAAGCTCGCTCGAGCACAAGAAAGCTCGCTCGAGCAGAAGCTGCGTCTGAAAAGAAACCTGAAGACCCTCAATCCTCGCTCGAGCACAAGAACTCTCGCTCGAGCGAAGAAGCAAATACCCAGGGCTCACTTGTAGACGCGCCCGAACATCCCGGAAAAATCCCGTTTTGTTCATTGGGCTCACTACAGTTCGGACTCAATGTCACGGTTCTTAATCTGATCTTGCAAAGTGCAATGCGAGATTGATAAATCACCAAAGAGTCCAAATCTGGCAAATCGTTTTGAAAAACTGATTTTTTAGAAAGAAGTGCCAAACATGGACTGCTTTGCCAAATATAGAGTCGCCACCTAAATATTTTATTTTTGGGAAATTTAGGAAACCCTGACTCGTGCCTAAGGCCACGTGTCCGTCATCACCAAAGTTGCCTCGACTCGAGAACTTGGGTACGAGAGGGGAAGGTCATGCAATGAGCACCCCCGCTTGCCCGATCAAAGATCGGTCTTTACTAAAATGATATCTTGTTTTTGAAAACACATGTGCTCTTATTTCGGTTATTAACCTAGAATTACTATGTGATGCGCACAGCATACAAGTATAGACTGGATCGCCTGAGTTGGAATAAAACATCTCATGTTTGTTTTTGAAAGCGGTTTGCTACTCGCAAGTAGGCTAAAATGCGGATTTTGCCACCCTCAGTTGGGCTTAGAAAACATGGTGTTTTGCCACTCTCAAGTGGGCTTAAAACTTGCAATCAATGAATTGTTCCAATTCAAGTAATCCAACCTTCACCCACAGGCATTCAGGCAGTTATATCACATAAGCAGATAGCCTCATGGCAAGCATGCTATCATGGCAGTCACTCGCACACATGCAAGGATGCTAAAGCATAAACACTTACCGAGTACTCCGAGCCAAAACAAAAGCTATGTTAGAAATCAATGCATGATCCTAGCTATGTCAAGAATGCCTAATGCAACACATACAAAATGTAACTAAGATAGGCTCGGCTTTTCTAAAATGTCATGTGAAATGCAATTTGATACATGTATTCAAACAGGAATTGAAATACAATGCAGTTAGTATGATGCGCCGAGCCCGGTGCATGCAAGACAGATGAATGGATGCAAACATGTGAGCATAAGGATGCTAATTGAAACATGCCCTAAAACTAACCATTGTAAGCTAGTAAATAAAAGGGAAAAAGAAATGGGGGTTGGAAGACATGCATCACACACACGCACACTTATTACAAAATTTGCCCTCTTGACGGAGGGTCCGAATAAATAATACAGAACCAGCTAGCTAATCTAAGCTAATCTAATTAAACTAGTTATTACACGACGAAAGGAATAACAAGTTACAACTACTTATTACACAACATTAACTAAGTAAGCAATCTAAATGAGCATGCAAACTAAATGAATGTGGACTGCCCCAGCTCTGCTTTGAATGACAAAGGATGCGTGCATGCTTGAATTGCCTTGTTCGGAAATCCCTCGCGACGCCCCGACTTGCCTCTGTTTGCAATTGACCTCAGAACACTGCACAAAGCTCCAGAAGGCTGAAACTCTACCCTAGGAATCTGTGGGAAGGCTGCCGACCAGCTATTGGCCTTGGAGACCACCTGCCGACCACTTTTGTGGTGAAAAACCAGAAAAAGTGGTCGGCCAGCCACTAAATCTGGTCGGCCGACCAGTTTCTGCCCCTGGTTTCTGGTTTTCTGCAACAGAAGGCAAGAGAGAGAGATGGCAAAGTATCCGCAACAGATGTGTGCACGACCACTCTCCCCATCATTGCATAAGCTCAAGGGAGTGTAGTCCTTGACCCTCGGGCCACCAATCACGCATCTCGATGCATGATGGCCGAGGAGTCGAATTGCATGACTCAATGTGAAATGAATGCACATACAAGCACCTAAAGCCAACAACTCCGTCATGGGTAGTCAAGAGTGTCGGCGACCGGGAATCGAGGCATGTTTCATCATTTCAAGCATGAAACGTCCCTCGTTCCCCGTGTTCAGACTAACCCCTATTCCAAACACAATGCAACAAACAAGGCATGCACCAATGCAACTCTAGCATGCAATCTTAATGCGATGCAACTAAGTCATGCAAACATGTAAGGGATAACATGCAAACATGCAACTAGCATACACAATGCTATGAACTAACAATGGCATACTCAATGCACATGACACTTAGCATACACAATGCACATAGAAACTAACATACACAATGAGATGAACAAGGCATGCACAATGCAATGATCAATCATGCGACAACATGGCATACTCAATGCTATGAACTACAATGGTATACTCAATGCAAAATGGACTTAAACCAAAATGGATGGGCCTCAGCCACACCCAAATTAGTGGCCAATAGATGATGGAAATAAGGCATCAAAACACATACAATCATGCACAATGCAACGGCCCCAAGTCTAAGGCACAAAACACAACTTTCCAAACGCATTGAATGGATGAAATATGGAGTGCAATGACACATGTTTCAGCTCTGAAATGGCATACAAAATGACTTCGAATTATGCAAACAACTCATGTAATGCATGTTGAATGGCTCAAGCATCAAAACTAGTGAAGTGTATTACACTATAGGCATGCAAGGCAATGCTCAAATGGCCAAACCAACTCCAAACAGACCCTATGCAGGCCCAAAACAGTAGCAAAATGAGTTGGGATGATGCTTGAAAGGCACAAAAATGAAGCTCATGCAATGGCTCACAAAATAGGGTATAAAAGCACAACTCTCAAGGGCACTTAAAGAGTGGAAAACATGGAAGTATGACAGCCCTATATGCTCTGAAATATCATGCTCAATGATGCCAAAACATGAAAATACCTCAAGTTAAGCATGCAAGGGACTTCAAAACTCGAAGCTAGTCAAGGCTATTACACTACAAGCATGCATGGCAAGCATCTTTCGACCAAGAGGCCTCAAAAAAAAGCTAAGGCAGCCCAAAATATGAACAAAACCAGGTTGGAGCATGGCCAAAATATGCTAGAATAGAGGGCCAAAACATCATGCATTCTAAGCTAGTAAACATGATTTACACTACAAGCATATGAAGCATGTGAGAGGCTACCAAACCAGCCAAAAAAAGAGTCATGGCATGCCAAATGATGACCAAAAACCCACTGAAATATGACCAATACATGCAAGAATGACATGCTACTTTGATAAGCCACAAAAGGGATTACTTTACACATGCAAGAGGCAAACCCAAGGTGACCAAACCAGCCATAGACAGAGTCTAGGCAGGCCCTAAAAGTCACCAAATAGTGCCTGAACCGAGCCTTGAAAGTATGAAAACATATGCTCCTTTGATAGGCCAAAAATGCAAGCAAACAAGACCAAAAGAGAGAGGGTTACCCCTCTCTGATTTAGGGCCTCAAAACCACGTGCCAACCACTGAAAATCCACTGGATTTCAGTGGCTAAAAGGCCATGCAAGGGTTAACTCAAAGGCCTTATGGCATGGCACAAAACAAGGCCAAATAGGGCATGCAAGAGGGAAGATGACTCTCAGCACCAAAAGGGCCTTAAACAAACATCACAAGGACTGAAAAAAAGAACTTTTTCTAGTAGAAAGTTAAGCTCAAATCATTATGCAAATATGGCTAGGAGAGTAACCAAAAACAAAGCTTAAAAAGAGAGAAAAGAGATTACCCTTGAAGCACTGCAACAACAGCAATTCCTCCAGCCCAAAACCAACTCTTATGACCCAAAAACCACCTCCAAGGATCTCAGCTCAAATGTGGTGGTGTGTGGCTAGGAGTTATAGTGCAAAAGTGAAGGAATAACACTCTTTAAGGCACAAAATATAGAGGAAGAGAAGAATATAGAGGGGGAGATGTATCTATCACTCTTGGCCAAACCTCAGAACCTGGAGAAGGGAGAGAGGCCTCCCCTCTTATAGAAAAACATGAGCTAAAGCTTCTTGGAGAAGCTTAGAGCTTGGATGCCATCCCTCCATACACGTGTATGGAGGATGCAATCTGTGCACTCCAGCTGGCACAGCTGGCATCCACAGACTCTTCAAAATTTGCAGGAAGGTCGCCGACCAGTTTTTCAGAGAAAGTGGTCGGTCGGCCAGCTAGTTTTTTTGGTCGGCAGGAAAATTTTGCTTTCCAAGTCCAACTTCAAATGGCCATAAATCCTTCATATGGACTCCTTTTCAGGTCATTCTTGTGTCCAAATTGAAGCCCCGAAAGTAAGCTTTCCAATGGTGGCAGCCTTACATCAAAATTCCAACTTTACAAAAAGTTATGCCTGTTTTGGTGAAGCCGCGCAGTTTTGGTCCTACCCGGATTCATGCCGAACTTCTCCCAAACTAGTTTTCTTCTCTCCTTTCCTCTTTTCTTCAACTCCAAACCCCTAAACAAAGTGTTTTGAAAGATTTTTCAAAGATTTCATCTCTCTTTTATTCATTTCCACTTTGTCCTTGCTCGATTTACCGAAAAGCGCGACATTTAACAAAATGCGAGTGTCGGAACATCGTAGAAACTTTATTTTCAAAACATTTTGAAAGAGAGGGTTTCAAGGTCTAAAATCTTTTGATCAAGATTGTTTTGGTCCAAAAGGGGTATGAAGTTGAGATTTGTCTCTCTCCTTGCCGAGGAAACTGAACTTTTGCCCTGCACACATTTCTCTACCAAGTAAACCATCAATAGTGCCCAAGTCTTAAGGGCGGTCAAAAATGGGGTGTCTACATCGCTCGAGCGCAAAAAGCCTCACTCGAGCGAAGAAGCCAAATCCTGGGTAGCAACCATTTGTTCTAACTCATAACCAACTTGTACCAAACCCACCCAACACATCCCAAAACTCAAATACAAAGAATCAAAGGATGGAAACGAGATACAGACAACAACATACAACCACGGAACTCGAGTCCGGAATATAGTAAATGACAGGGGAAAGCCGGGATCGCTATAACCTCCCCCCCTTAAGGAATTTCGTCCCCGAAATTTTATACAAGTTTCAAAATCATTACTATTTCAATAGTTCAACATGATTACAATTCAACCTTCATCACCATGACCCACACCCGGTCAATCCATCTCTTTTCAAGAGAACAAGTTCACAAAATATAGCTCATTATGCATTATCAACATGTATTCTTTCGACATTCAATTAACTTCAATACATATATATCTCATATTTTCCAAAACATATTCAATGTTCATAATCATATTTACATTTCTAAAACACATTTAACATATACAATGTTAAACTAAACTCGCATTTCCGAAACATATTCAATAATTACAGTACTTCCATAATCGAAAACATATACAATGTTTTTAGAGTTCATCAAGATAATGAAGTTTCCAACATAAGCTCAAACATTAACAAACAGGTCCGGATATTTCTCTCAGACCTCCAATTCACGTTCCCAAGTGGCTTCCTCAACTCCGTGATGTTTCCATAAGACCTTGACCAAGGAAATCGTCTTGCCTCACAAGACTTGGTCCCGCCTATCTAGGACCCTCATTGGTCTCTCCTCATACAAGGCATCCTCATCAACCTCTAAGTCGGTCCAATTCAATACATGTGATGGATCCGGTTCATATTTTTGAAGCATACTAACATGAAACACATCATGTACTCCGGACAGTTGTGGCGGCAATGTTAAACGGTAGGTAATCTCCCCAATCCGCCCAAGGATCTCAAAAGGGCCGATAAACCAAGAGGACAACTTCCCAGTCATCCCAAACCTCATCAAACCCCGCCTAGGTGATATTTTCAGAAAGACGTGATCACCCGCCTCAAATGACAAAGGCCTCCTCCTACGAACGGCATAACTCTTTTGGCGACTCTGGGCTGTTACCAACCTCTTACGGATAAGTGCTACCTTCTCTGTCGTTTCCCACACCAACTCCGGGCCCAACAAAGGTGCATCACCCACCTCGGCCCAACACACTGGGGATCTACACGGTCGGCCATACAAGGCCTCAAACGGTGTCATACCAATACTCGATTGGAAACTGTTATTGTAGGCAAACTCCACTAAGGGTAGGTGTCTCTCCCATGACCCCTTAAAGTCAAGGACACAGCCTCGAAGCATATCCTCAAGGATCTGAATAGTGCGCTCGGACTGTCCGTCAGTTTGAGGATGGTAAGCAGTGCTAAAAGTCAATTTAGTGCCCAAGGCACTCTGCAAACTCTGCCATAATCTAGCAGTAAAATGCGGATCTCTATCTGAGACAATCGACACTGGGACCCCGTGCAACCTCACTATGTCCCAAATATACAAGTCGGCAAGATGATCTACCGAATCTCTCACGCGCAAAGGAACAAAGTGCGCTGACTTAGTCAACCGGTCAACCACCACCCATATGGCATCACTACCCCTTTGAGTCCTCGGAAGACCCACGACAAACTCCATTGTGACGTGCTAACATTTCCACTCGGCTATAGGCAAGGGTTGTAACAAACCCGCTGGCCTCTGATGCTCGGCCTTCACTTGCTAACAAGTAAGGCACTTAGATACAAAAACTACCACATCTTTCTTCATCCCTCTCCACCAAAACTGGCAACTCAGATCATGATACATCTTCGTGCCTCCCGGATGCACCGCAAGGCGTGAATGGTGAAACTCTCGGAGTACTTCCTCTCGGCAAGACTCCGGCACAAACAAGCGGTCTTTGTATCTCACACTCAAGTCGGGATACACGATCAAACCCTTCTCTACCTTCCCACTGGAGATCTTTTCCCGAAGGGTTTCCATCTCAAAGTCACCCCTCTGCGCTTCTAACACTCGATTCACAAGCGTAGGTTGTGCAACTACAAAAAACAAGGCCGCAGACTCAACAGACTCACCCAGAAGTAAGTCGAACTCGCCAAGAACACCCAACATCTCCCATTCCTGGATGGCAATACAAGCTACATCGCTAATGGACTTCCTGCTTAGGGCATCAGCCACAACATTGGCCTTTCTCGGATGATAATGCAACTCAAAGTCATGATCTTCTCTGAACTCCATGCACCTTCTCTGCCTCAAATTCAAGTCCCTCTGTGTAAACAGATACTTCAGACTTTTATGATCTGAGAATACCTCGAATCTCTCACCATAAAGGTATTGCCTCCAAATCTTTAAGGCAAAAATCACAGCTGCTAACTCTAAGTCGTGAGTAGGGTAATTCCTCTCATGTGTTTTCAACTGCCGCGAGCCATAGGCTACTACCTTCCCCTCTTGCATTAATACACAACCTAAACCCTCTCGTGAGCTTAAGTCCTTGTTACACCCGTGAGCTTAAATCCATTTCAATTGTAATAAAAACAATTTCTTAAAAAACAATAAAAGATATGACATTTTGTTTTACAAACCCACCCTTATCTGATACCTCCCTACCCTACTCCTTCTCTCTAGTCACCAACACAGAATCCCAAAACAAACTAGGAAAAATCTTGTTTTTTCCCCTCCTCTACTATGTTTTTTCCCCTCTCTTGCCATCACCCATCCACCCTAGGAAACCCACGGGTTTTGATGTGGTTGATTTTAATCAAGAAAGAGTTTTGTTTGGATTTATGCGCAGCCCAGATATGTCATTTCAGGTTAATCACAATCAACATAAACTTCTCAATCAAAATCCATCATCTATTTTTGTTGATTTCCAAAATGATTTACTAAGATGAGAGCATTTTTAAATTTTTCTATGTGGCTGGCTGGGACAGAGAAAGGAAAGGGAGAGAGGGGATGGCGGTTGGTCCTTGTAGGTAGGGAAGACAAAAGACGGTTCGGTGATGGTGGCGGACGATGGCGGCTACTACGGAAGAGAAGGAAACATAATCTCATTAGAAAAAAGATAGTGTAAAGTTTAAATATTGGTAGTAGTAGAATCGTAAATCTATCCCACATCGTTCATAATCTAATTAGAAAAGAGATAGTGTAAAGTTTAAATATTGGTAGTAATATAATGGTAAACTTATCCCACATCGTTTAAAAACAACGCATAATGTTTGAATATAAGGGGTGATTGAGACATCTAATAATTGCCGAGCTAAGTAGCGTTAGCTTATGACTCAAGCGAGGGCACCAAAGTGGTTGGATGGTAAAGTTAATAGATGGCTTCAACGCTTGAACTCAAGCTAGACCAACGAACCTGTAGGTTCTAGCTAGCTTAGTTGAACTCAGGCTAAAACCATTAAACCACTAGGTTCTAGCTAGCTTGGTTAAACTCAGGCTAGACCGAGTAAACCTCTAGGTTCTAGCAAGCTTAGTTGAACCCTGTAGGTTGTGGCCAGCTTAGTGGAACTCAGGCTAGACCAGTGAACCTGTGAACTTAGGCTAGACAGTGAACCTGTAGGTTCTCTGGCTATAGCTTTAGTTTAAGTCATTAAACAACCACCTTTTTTTTTTTTTTTGAGGTAGAAAATAAAAAAAATAATATTGTGATTATCAAGGATGGACTTTTATTTTTCATGTATAAAATAAATAAATTAGTATTGTTATGATCATGGATGGATCTTGAAAATTTGAAAATCTAAATATACTTTCGCACTCTGTGGATCAGTCCTTGGTGATGATTACAAAACATAAAAATGATAATTTTTTCTATTTCAATCAATAACATTTGGTGGGTTTGGCAACTAACCAAAAAAACTCATTTTTTTTTCTTTTGAATATTATATTTTTTAAATTTGTGTCAAAGATTTTACATTTTTTTGTGTATCTAGTGTAGAATGATCTAAAAATATCACCAACTTATTTTCACTTTTATTTTTAATGAATTGTTTTTCATTTTTTTATAACTTATTTGGTCCATGTAGTCGAGTAAACTCTAAAACGCAAAGTTTTTTGAAATTTTTTGAAAAAAGTTCATTAAAAATGAACCCCAGTTCCACTAAATTTTCTCATTTGAAAGGAGATAGTGTAGAGTTTAAACACTGCTTGTAGTAGAATCATAACTCAATCCCACATCGTTCATAATCTCATTAGAAAAGAGATAGTGTAAAATTTCAACATTGGTAGTAGCAAAATCGTAAACCCCTTGCACATTGTTTAAAAACAACCCATAATGTTTGAATATAAGTTGTGATTGAGACATCTAATAATTGCCGAGCTGAGTAGCGTTAGCTGCTTACTTAAGCGAGTGCACCAAGGTGGTTGGATGATTGTAAAGTTGAAAGGTGGGTTCGACGTTTGAACTCTGGGTAGACCAGTAAACGTGTTCGTTCTGGCTAGCTGAAGGGTTTTTTTTTTCACATGTATACAATAAAAAATTAATATTGTGACGAACAAGGATGGATTTTTTTTCATGTATAAAATAAATAAATTAATATTGTTATAATCAAGGATGGATCCCCGAAATTTGAAAGTCTAAATATACTTTCCCACCATTTGGATCTATCCTTGGTGATGATGTTCAACATAAAATAATGGTTTTTTCTATTTCAATCAATAAAATTTGGTGGGTTTTGGCAACCAACTAAAAACTCTATCGTTTTTTTTTTTAATGTTATTTTTTTTTAATTTGCCTCTAAAATTTTACATTTTTTGTGTATCTAATGTAGAATGATCTAAAAACATCACCAACTTATTTTCACTTTTTGTTTTAGTCAATTATTTTCCATTTTAATTTTATAACTTATTTGGTCTGTGCAATCGAATAGATGCTAAAATGCAAAGTTTTGTAAAAAAATTTGAAAAAACTTTAGTAAAAATGAAAAAAAAAAAAAGAAAAAAGAAAAAAATCCAAATACTTA
Source organism: Camellia japonica (assembly GCA_030407325.1). Taxonomy (NCBI): domain Eukaryota; kingdom Viridiplantae; phylum Streptophyta; class Magnoliopsida; order Ericales; family Theaceae; genus Camellia; species Camellia japonica. The sequence goes on from JAPPVO010000029.1 coordinate 181,353,850, forward strand.
CCCCAGTTCTACTAAATTTTCTTTACGAAAAATTACAATTCAATAGTATTTTCAAAAAATAATTACAAATGTTTTAATTTACCACTCTGATCTGATTTTTTTTTTCTTCTACACTTGCATTACTACATACCTTTAAAATAATTCAAAATATATTCCAAGCACAATAAACATTTAAAAGCTTTGACAAGAGAGGATTTGGTGATGGTGGCGGTGGATGGTGGTTACGGGGGAGAAGGAAACATAATCTCATTAGAAAATAGATAGTGTAAAGTTTAAATATTGGTTGTAGAAAAATCGTAAATCCATCCCACATCGTTCATAATCTCATTAGAATAAAGATAGTATAAAATTTAAACGTTGGTAGTAGTAGAATCATAAACTCATCCCACATCATTTAAAAATAACGCATAATATTTGAATAAAAGGTGTGATTGAGACATCTAATAATTGCCGAGGTAAGTAGCTTTAGCTTGTGACTCAAGAGAGGGCATCAAAGTGGTTGGATGATGGTAAAGTTGAAAGATGGATTCGACACTTGAACTCAGGTTGGACTAGTGAACATGTATGTTCTGGCTAGCCCAAGGTTGCTGAGTTACGTCATCGGACAACCACATTTTCTTTTTAAGATGATCAAAGATGGATGCCCAAAATTTGAAAATCTAAATATACTTTCGCACGTTGGGGATCCGTCCATGGTGATGACTATGTGCAGCAATCCCAGTTTTGCCACTTCCCTGAGTATGTCGAGGGTTGAGTTGCCTGGTCAGCTCGCGGGGGTCCGAGGGGCAACGCCTCTTGGCGGGTCCTAGGGTAGCGCCCTGGCGGGGTTGAGGGGCAGCGCCCCCAAAACAAAAATGCAAAATGCATTAGAAGTTGCTTGTCCCCTCGAGCAGCCGTTTATGCGCTCGAGTGGAGAATGTTTGGTTTCAGATGTTTGACCTATCTTCAAAAGTACTGGGAAAGTGTATTTGACGCTCGAGCGGGGCTTTCTACACTCAAATGGACCATGTTATATCAGTTCATGAATCTGATATTTCAGATCACTTTTGTATATCTCTCTCTCTAAAAACCCTCTCCTCTCATTTCTCTCTACATTTCCTTACGCCAAATAGGATCAAAACCTTAATTTTTCAAGATCCATTCGAGTTCTACCATAAGTTCTTCATCAAAGTTGGTTAACTTCTCGAGGGTTTCATTGTGTGCGGTGAAGATTGAGTTTCGACACCGTTGATTTTGGGGGTTTCATCTCATTTCTTCTTCAAAACTTGAGGTAGGGATTTTCTTAGAGTTATATATATATTTTTGCAAGATCTATATGATTTTCAAAATCATCTTTCGATAGCTTTGAAAATTGATTATTGATTCAAGAAGTTGAGCGATTTTGAAAGTGGGTTTGTCTCTTGTTCTTTTAAAATGATTTTATGGGTTTTGATCTTCATTGATTGAAGAAAATATGATTTTGGAAAGTTTTCTTTCAAAAGATTTAAGTTGTATAGTTTTGGTGAGAAAACCTAGAATTTTGGAATTTTTTTTAAGAGACTGAAAATCCATAAATGATATTGTTATATTTATTTTGTGCGTCAAAATAAATGGATGTTTGGAAAATTTCTTATTTGTATTTATATAAATAATGAATTGCAGGGAATATGAGAATTATTGTTCATTTTGGAAATTATTGTTCAAAACGTTGAAATAGTCTTGAAATGATTAATTGTTGAGGATACTTGAGAAGAAGGAATTGTGTTATTCCTTGGATGATGAATTGGAATAACAGTATTTATATTCATCTTGTGAAATTGGCATATCAATTCATTTGATTACATTAAACTTTGAAAGTTGATTTGAAAACTTGCATTGAGAAAAGAATGTTGAGAAACAAGTTTTCATAGAATGGTTTTGGGGTAAATACGTTGGTAAGTCTTGATAGGTGGTGTAGATAATATTGAATAAGTTGGCTTGAGAGTCCGGGGTGAAAGACCGAAAACCCGCGCGAATAGGTGTCGAGCTTGCCGGTTAATATCGGTAAAAATGACAATTTGGTAGTACTCGTATAGTCTACTTGCAGACACCGACCTAGGGATTACCAGAGTTGTATTTACCGCCCCTTGAATTAAATTGTTAAATTTTGAACAATGGACATTTCATGGCATCATTGAGCATGATGGTTTTCAAAAGATAAATATATGATTTATTTGCAAAAAGACATAGCATGGCATGTGCATTCATCTCTTGAGACTTGTATAAAATGTATATACTTTGTTAAGGATTTCCTACTGAGCTTTATGCTCACCCTACGGGATTTTTGTGCAGGAAAAGATGTGGTGATTCCGCCTAACTGAAGGCGAGGAAATATGAGTTGAAAGTATAAGGCTCTCATTTTGCTGTGACTTTGTTTGTAAGCCAAGGGCTGTATTTGTGTGGGTTTGAATAACCATTTTGTGTGACTAGGCTTAAGCTTTGGAAACTTGTAAACCCTTGGGGGTATCTATTTGTTTATGTTATTTTGATTTGAAGTGAATGTATTATCGCCTGAAGACTATTTGTATCATGTAATGCAAGTGTGAGGATTTATTTTCAGTTTTACTTTAAAGAACCAAGGTTATCGTATTATCATTTGGGTATAAAAAATTGGGGCGTTACAACTTGGTATCAGAGCTACCAGGTTCGAATACTTGGAGCTCGTGGGAAGTGGTTGTTTTACCACTATGTGTTCATGTTGCATGATAGGTTGCATGATAGGAAGATGTTATGCATTTTGTGACTATGTGATAACATGCTTCTGTGACTATATGGGTATGGGATTGAACTTTTGGGATGTTGTTTGCACTTGTTAAATTCCTTGAGATCTTCTTAGAAGGGTACTTGATCAATACTCATTCTACTAAGAATTCTTGGTTTTTTGTGGGACGGATTTCATCATAAAAGAATAGTCTGTATGTGTTTACATGACTAAGTGCTTATGTGGAGTGAAATTGAATTGTGTATATGGTAGAGAAATATATGGAATTGTTGTAGTCGAACGTGTGAGTCAAGTTACGAGCACATATGAGTTAATGTGCTAAATTATTTCTCTGGTGTCCTTTATTAGGATGTCAGGAAGGGGTCAAGTCTGTGGTGGTAGAGGCAGGAGGCATGGTAGAGCTCGCTGAGGTGTGCATGGGATACCGGCCTAGGAGGTTCCGGTACAAGAGGAAGGGATAGGCCAAGCTAATGTGGCCGAACCAGTGGGTCAAATTGCAAAAAGGACCCTAGCCCGAGAGATAGCAGGGGCTATGAATTTGTTGAGGGCTGAAAACCATGCCCGAGAAAACGAAGCGGGTTTCCTTACTCGGGAGTTTTTGCGAGCCAAACCAGATGAGTTCCTTGGAGGCCACGAGCCCAAGAAAGCAGATGAGTGGCTCGAACAAACAAAGAAGACATTTGAGATGCTTCACATCGAGGATAGTGAACTAAGGGTGACTCTCGCGAGTTACTATCTTAAAGGAGATACGGGTTAATGGTGGAAGTACGCCAAGGGTTCAGTGGAGCCGACATGGGAAGCTTTTGTGATTGCTTTCCAAGATAAGTACTTACCTCCCACTGCTAGGGAGAGATTGAGGCAAGAGTTTTTGGACCTCAAACAAAATTTCATGTCCGTGGCCGAGTTTGAGGCGGCTTTTTCTAGTTTGTCCCGGTTTGCACCAAAGTTGGTGGCAACGGAAGAGTGTCGTTGTCTTGAGTTTGAGAAGAAGTTAAGAACCAAGATCTTGTACAAAATTTTTCGAAAATATGATCCGGAACTATGCTCGTCTTGTGGAGGTGGCGGCACATGTAGAGGTTACTGTGCAGGCTGAGGAAGAGAAACTTCAGGGTTCGAGGTCTAGGGGCCAAGAACCACAAGGAGACTATAAGCAGAATAAGAGGAGCAAGAGTAACTTCTCATCCCAGTCCCAACCTCAACAGTCTAGGTCTACCTTTCCTTTGCCTAGTTCAGGCTCGGGAAAGAGTACACAGAGTGGCTTTTCTTGTTTCAAGTGTGGCCAACAAGGTCACAAAGCCTTTGCATGCCCACAAAAGGGAGGAGGGCAGTCGATGTTACCACCACCGCCACCTAACCGATCTCAGAGTCAGTCCTAGAATAGGGGACAAGGGTTTAACTATTTCCAGTGTGGTCAGCTGGGGCACATGAAGAGGACTTGCCCATAATTGGGAGGCGCATCTGGCGTATCAGGGTCGAGGCAGACTCAGAGCCACCAGCAGGCTCATTCAGTGCAGACTTCATGAGTTAACCAAGGAGCCACTTCGGCTCAGTCAGTACATCAGGCCTATGCTCTGAGAGGGAAGCAAGTTAATCAGGGGCCACAGGGGCGTGTGTATGCTGTTACCATGCCAGAGCAGTTGCCAGAATCCTCAGTTGTGAGAGGTATTTTTGTTGTGTGTAATTCTTTGGCTAATATATTGATAGACACGGGTACGTCTCATTCATTTATATCTACTGCATTTGTTTCTGCATTGGGGTTAGAGGTAGCGCGGTTAGTGCCTCCACTCAGAGTAGAGTCACCTATTGGGGGTACAGTTGATTTAGACCAGGGTTGTCGTGATTGTGAAATAGAAGTTGCCGGGCGTCAACTTCCGTTTGCTTTTGTGTTGCTAGATATGTCGAGTTTTGATGTCATTTTAGGCATGGATTGGTTGTGTTCTTATCAAGCTGTGATTGATTGTTACCGTCAGAGAGTTACAGTGTGCACTTCGGGTGGTGATCATTTCTATTTTCTGGGGAACCGAGTTGATAGAACCTTGTCGCCAGTTGTTGACCCTCATAGTAGGAGCAAGCTTAGTGGCCTTCTTGCAACTCTCTTGGATAGTGAGAGTGACAGGGCTCTTGTTGAGTTACCAAGGGTAGTTTGTGAATACCTGGATGTCTTTCCAAAAGATCTTACTAGTTTATCACCTCACCGGGAGATCGAGTTCTCCACGGAATTAGTGCCTGGCACGGCACCGATTTCCATGTCACCGTATATATTTGCACCCGCCGAATTGCATGAGTTGAAGATTCAATTCCAAGAACTTTTAGACAAGGGCTTCATTCGCCCTAGTACATCGCCTTGGGGAGCGCCGGCTCTCTTTGCGAAGAAAAAGGATGGGTCATTGCGGTTGTGTATTGATTACCGCAAGTTGAATCGAGTTACCATTAAGAACAAGTATCCTCTACCTAGAATAGATGATTTGTTTGGGCACCAAAGTGGTTGGATGATGGTAAAGTTGATAGATGGCTTCAACGCTTGAACTCAGGCTAGACCAGCAAACCTGTAGGTTCTAGCTAGCTTAGTTGAACTCAGGCTAAACTGAGTAAACCACTAGGTTCTAGCTAGCTTGGTTGAACTCAGGCTAGATCGAGTAAACCTCTAGATTCTAGCTAGCTTAGTTGAACCCTGTAGGTTGTGGCCAACTTAGTTGAACTCAGGCTAGACCAGTGAACCTGTGAGTTGTGGCCAGCTTAGTTGAACTCAGGCTAGACAGTGAACCTGCAGGTTCTCTGACTCTAGCTTTAGTTTAAGTCATTGGACGACCACTTTTTTTTTTTTTTTTTTTTGTAGTAGAAAATAAAAAATTAATATTGTGATGATCAAGGATGGACTTTTATTTTTCATGTATAAAATAAATTAATTAGTATTGTTATGATCATGGATGGATCTTGAAAATTTGAAAATCTAAATATATACTTTCGTACCCTGTGGATCAGTCCTTGGTGATGCTGACAAAACATAAAAATGATGATTTTTTCTATTTCTATCAATAACATTTGGTGGGTTTGGCAACTAACCAAAAAAACTCTTTTTTTTTTCTTTTCAATATTATATTTTTTAAATTAGTGTCAAAGATTTTACATTTTTTGTGTATCTAGTGTAGAATGATCTAAAAGCATCACCAACTTATTTTCACTTTTATTTTTAATGAATTGTTTTTCATTTTTTTATAACTTGTTTGGTCCATGTTGTCGAGTAGATTCTAAAACGCAAAGTTTTTTAAATTTTTTTGAAAAAAGTTCATTAAAAATGAACCCCAGTTCCATTAAATTTTCTCATTAGAAAAGAGATAGTGTAGACTTTGAACACTGGTTGTAATAGAATCATAAATCAATCCCACATCGTTCATAATCTCATTAGAAAAGTGATAGTGTAAAATTTCAACATTGGTAGTAGCAAAATCGCAAACCCATCACACATTGTTTAAAAGCAACCTATAATGTTTGAATATAAGGTGTGATTGAGACATCTAATAATTGCCGAGCTGAGTAGCATTAGCTGGTGACTTAAGCGAGTGCACTAAGGTGGTTGGATGATGGTAAAGTTGAAAGGTGGGTTCAATGCTTGAACGCATGCTAGACCAGTGAACGTGTTCGTTCTGGCTAGCCCAAGGTTTTTTTTTTTTTTTACATGTATACAATAAAAAATTAATATTGTGATAACCAAGGATGGATTTTTTTCATGTATAAAAAAAATAAATTAATATTGTTATGATCAAGGATGGATCCCCAAAATTTGAAAATCTAAATATACTTTCTCACCCTTTGGATCTATCCTTGGTGATGATGTTCAACATAAAAATGATGGTTTTTCTATTTCAATCAATAAAATTTGGTGGGTTTTGGCAACCAACTAAAAACTCTTTCTTTTTTTTCTTTTTTTTTTAATGTTACATTTTTTGTGTATCTAGTGTAGAATGATCTAAAAACATCACCAACTTATTTTCACTTTTTTTCTTAATCAATTGTTTTCCATTTTTTTTTTATAACTTATTTGGACTACGCAGTCGAGTAGATGCTAAAATGCAAAGTTTTTAAAAAGTTTTGAAAAAACTTTTGTAAAAATGAAACAAAAAAAAAATCCAAATACTTTCCCCAGTTCCAATAAATTTTCTTTACGAAAAATTACAATTCAATAGCATTTTCAAAAAATAATTACAAATTTATTAATTTACCACTCTGATCTAATTTTTTTTTTCTACACTTGCATTACTACATACCTTTAAAATAATTCAAAATATATTCCAAGCACAATAAACATTTAAAAGCTTTGACAAGAGAGGATTTGGTGATGGTGGCGGTGGATAGTGGTTACAGGAGAGAAGGAAACATAATCTCATTAGAAATAGATAGTGTAAAGTTTAAACACTGGTTGTAGAAGAATCGTAAATCCATCCCACATCGTTCATAATCTCATTAGAAAAGAGATAGTATAAAATTTAAACGTTGGTAGTAGTAGAATCATAAACTCATCCCACATCATTTAAAAATAACGCATAATATTTGAATATAATGTGTGATTGAGACATCTAATAATTGCCGAGCTAAGTAGGTTTAGCTTTTGACTCAAGCGAGGGCAACAAAGTGGTTGGATGATGGTAAAGTTGAAAGATGAATTCAACACTTAAACTCAGGTTGGACCAGTGAACGTGTATGTTCTGGCTTGCCCAAGGTTGCTGAGTTAAGTCATCGGACAACCACATTTTCTTTTTAAGATGATCAAAGATGGATGCCCAAAATTTGAAAATCTAAATATACATTCACACCTTGGGGATCCGTCCACGGTGATGACTATGCAACATAAAAATGATGGTTTTTCTATTTCAATCAATAAAATTTGGTCGTATTGGCAACTATAACGCCCTAAAAAAAATACAATTAATCCATCCCAAGAGATTTATGAATAAAATAGAAATAACACAATTTCATTCATCGGAGTTCGTGTTACAAAAGGGATTACTTGCATTATACATTCATAAACATTCATTCTGAATCTACAGCATGTAATACATGTTAATAACAATAAAATAAATGTCCTATGGGCTTACATCTTTTCCAAGATAATACTTGGTTAAAAACAGAAGAGAGTCATAAGCTCTATACATTTAAAGCCCTTGGCTTGAAATAACATTTAAACACAAAAATAACAAAACAGAGCCTCCAGCTCCTAAGTCCTCCCAAGCTACGTCCTTGAAGGAGGCGTCTCACCAGTACCTGAAAATGGTTTCCCAAGTTTGGTGAGCCAAAGCCCAATAGAGACAGTCTAATATAATACATGAAGTTTAACTAAGAAATAAGTGTCAGATAAATGTCCAATATTCTTGATCCAACTTACATTCTTCCCATAACTATTTAATAGTGATATTCATATCTCAATCCATTCTCACTTATTCAATTTAGGTTAATTCGTTTCATTTCAAGTCATATGACAAACATACATAATTTTCCACGTGATCCAACTGAGACTACAACTCAGTGGTTTCCTATCCGCATAACTATCATACAAACACTTCTTTCGTCTGCGGGATCAGCACCCATGTATTCATAATTTTTTGGGACTTTACCTTGGACACTCTGGCCAACTTAATTCTCAATAGAGTCCATCTCCTGTCTCCTCCCAAACAATGGAGTACATCCCCTTTCTTCTCCCAACACAATATACATGTACAATGTATTTAAATTCATCGTCATATACAATGACTATTCATAACACATATTCAATGTCTTAATTACACAGTCATATTCAATGACACAATTTAAATGATTAGTTTCAATTCACCTAATCCTCATGCAGTTTCTACAACAATCTTAGCTATCCTCCACCGATAGCCCAATACAGATATTTCGAAATAGATATAAAATCCTTAGAACAGATAAATTATCAAAATTCCATGGGTAAGTGATTTAACAAATCCAACTGCACCATCCATTTATACTTTTCCCCAGTTTCACATTTCTCACATCAATTTCATTATTTATACAAATAATATTCAAGACACATTTAGAGTAAATCTCCCCTTATTCAAAATATTAACCCAAATGTGAGAACCCGAATATAAAAATTAAGTAAATAATTAAATAATAATAATATTACAATCTCAAATATTTTGATGGTGAATCTTAAAGTGCAAATAAAGTATTTGCAGGGTCTTTTAATTAATTTTAAAACCTAAAATAAATTTATGGTGAAAGTCTTTAATTTAGAGGCAAGATTTATTATTTAAAAAAAATTAAGTGCCAAATTAGTAAGCATATTTTGATCTAATAATATTTGTATTTTAATGGAGATAGAAATTAAAATAATATAAAGAGATAATAATTTAAAACCTTTTTTTTAGATATATAAACAACAACCCTAGTATTCCTTGCAGCCACAGCCGTAGCAGTGAGGAGGAGGGAGAAACAGTGGGAGAAGAGTAGTCGCAATCCAACTCTTGGACTTACGTTTCGTAGTAAGGAGGTAAGCTTTTGAATCCTATCTTCCTTTGTTCCTCATGTTCCTTCCATTATGTTAATATATCCAGAGGGTTAATTAATTGGGTAGATGATGGATGTTATATTATTATGCCTAACCAATATTATATTGCAAGGATGATGTATACATCAGTGGAGTGTTTCATGAGAGTTCATACACCCAATATTGTAGTTTAGGAATTAACTAAAGATGATGTTGGAGGACTGATTTTTTTTAGCAGGTCGTACGCCTTTGAAGAGCCGATGTGGGTATGCAATAGTATTCTAGAAATTTTAATTGAATTCATAATGTTACTCCTAAGAATATTAATCTGCCAGCAAACTTTAGAAATTAAGAAATCATATCAAACGAATGAATTTTCAAATGAAAATTTTCCAATAGATTAATTACATATTGAATTTCATATCTGAATTTTCTCATAATTTTTGGGAGTCAAAATCCATAGAAACTGATGCGTTCAAATCTGTCCAGAAAACTGATTTAAAACAGTAGGTTCGAAAGCATCGTTCTCTTTGGGTATAGATCTGAAAATTATCAAATTAGTGTCATTAGAACCGGTTACGAGTCTAGTTTCATACATTTTTGGCCTTTCATTGATTGCTCCTGTATACTAAGAGAACCATTAATTTCTTTAAAGTGCTGCAGAAAATAACATGTTTAGATATAATTAATTGTAGATAATTATTTTGATCAAGTAAAACCAATTGGGTTTTAAACTTATGATATATTAGTTGTTATCTGAAGGGTTTTAGAATTTTTTGAACGGTGTGGAGTGGGTTTTATAATTTTCAAAGTTAGCGAATAAATTGGGAAAACTTGTTTAAAATTTTGTTTTATCTTAAAGTTACTTTTAATTAAGTTTCGATCGGAACCCGTGTCTTGGGTAAATTTAGACCTTGAAGAACATGAATTTAGGTATTATTTAAGAGTAACGGTGAGTGGGGTTGAGCTGTGTTAGTGCGCTTTAGTGTGGGGTACTTAATTTATTATTCTCTTTAGTATTTTTAAATTAGTAGTGACGTGTAGTCTTCATACTTGGTTCAAGGCACTAGTTGGACTTTCATACTCTATTCAAGGATTATATTATTTCGTTTTCAGGTGAGTAGTTTCATGCTACATATTTTTATAAATGTTCCCCTACCCTGAATTGTTGGAAAATTTAATTATTGTTTCAGGACTAAACTGTTTTGATAAATTATTATATTATCAATGGAATCAAATTATTTCTGAAACATGTGTGAACTTGGCATACTGTAAACTATTTGTTTTGGTCTCATGTTTGTAATGGTGAACTACCATGTTTTGCGAAACTGATGTGTATTGATTATTGGGACCATCTATATATTTTAGTCCAGGGAAATTATTCCACTGTGTGTGGTGACTCTGGCCACTAGGGAACAGATCCGGGTTGGGCCGTGATGACTCTAGTGCTCGACGATTGTAAGGAAAAGACCTAGGTTAAGGTAGGTGACCTTCAATCGGATCGTCTTAGAGAAATGGCTCGGGTTGCCACCCTGAGGATGACTCTTAGTTCGGTATTGAATCCAACAGGGCTTATAGCCTTAAGAACTGTGTGGCATGTTACTTGTTATTTCTTGGTACCCAGAAAATTATTGGTGTTCATGTTGTAATCTGTTTTAAGTGGAAAATGTCATTTATCATGTTCTTGAGAGATATGAGTATTTTAACTGTTGAACTGTGGAACCTTCTTTTTGAGACAGATTGTCTTTACCAAACTGTATGCCAATCTAGTTTCTGTGATATATATATATCTTATTTTGGAATTGAACCTTGTTTTCAAAACTGTATTTACTATCCATGTTGCTACTCACTGAGCTATCAGCTGACTTAGTTGTTTATCATTTCTAGGTGTTAGAAGGACTTAGAGTGGACTCATGGCGTAGTGGGGACTCAATTGCATGGACCTCTAGAACATTCATTTATTTTGTTTTAGATTGTTATGTCAAGTTGTGCATATTTATTTTTATTTTTTTTATTGGAGTTCGTTTAGGATTATCTTGATGTGTGGGTTGTTTATATCCCATAAGTTTGGATGGTATTGTTTACGGTTGGTTTTGCCGTTTATAATTGTGGCATGTCACTGGATTGAGTTTGGTTATTTATTATTAGACTTTTGTTTAGTTGTTTAATTTGATTATGGTTTCGTGTTTAGGCTTATATGTGCCTTGGGCTAAGGCCATATGGGCCACGACCGGTCATATTCAGGTTTGAGGTGTGACACCAAAGGCTAAAATTCACAATTCTAACACAAGATATCTTCATTTTCAAAACCCCACAATCATCTATGTAACACAATGTAGAAACCCCTCTTTCAATTTGGGACCAAACCCTAAGCTTACCCAAGAACTCCCAAATTTCCACCACTTATACATAACCACAAATACCTAGGTTAAAACTCATACTAAAGTATAGAATAGCCCTACCTTAAAGAGAAAAGATGAGCCAAGCAAGAGAGAAACCCCAAAAGTGCTGAAATCCAACTTTAATCAGTTCAAAGAGAAGATATTGAGAAGCTCTAACTTTTATCAAAGGATATAGGGTGAAGAGATCACTAGATCTAGGCCAAAATGTAGAGAGAGAGAGAGAGAGAGTATTTTAGAGAGAGAGAGTGTAGATCTAGGTTTTTGGAAAGTTTAAGAGAGAGAGAGAGAGAGAGCCGAAAAAGTGATATAAAATGTCACTTTCGCGATCTGATATACGCACAGTCCGCTCGAGCGGATTGTTTGATGCTCGAGCGTCAAACACAAACTTTTGTTCTGCTCGAGTATAGAATACACACTTCCAGTATTTTTTTACAGACGATAGACCAGCCGCTCGAGCTCAAGGAAAACCGCTCAGGCGCCTACTCGCTCGAGCGTAGGAAACGCCGCTCGAACGTGAAAGACACTCCTCCAGTATTTTTTTATAGACGTGCAAAGTACTAAGGGTTTGTAATTCTCGTTCAAGCGCAAGAAATTCTGCTCAAGCGAAGGGTCAAAATCTACATAGCCCGCTCGAGCGCAAGAATGGCCGCTCGAGCAGAGGACCAAAAATCTGGGCAACACAAGGTTTGAAAACTAAGTAACCAACCTGTTCCAAACACAACCACAACAACCCAAAGACCAATTTCAAAGGTGTACAAGGGAAGGAGGAGATAAACAACAATACAAAAGCATTAAACCTGAGTCTGGAACATCACAAGAGTCGGGTCAAAACTGAGATCGCTATAACCTTCCCCCCTTAAAGAATTTCATCCCCGAAATTACAAATTTAGTTTCAAAATCAAGTTTAGCCAATACTCAAAATGATTACAAATCAATACTTAATGCCATGACCCATCTACTGGTCATTCAATCCTTTTACAAGATGAACAAACCCACAACATACGTTTCGACATATGTTACCAATATGCATCTCCTGTAGTTTTAACCAATTTCAATACGTATATCTCATATTTCCAAAACATATTCAATGTTTATGATAATTTCGCATTTCCAAAATTTAAACAACATACACAATGTTCATATTAAACTTGCATTTTCGAAACATGTTCAACATATACAATGTTCTCATAATTCAAAACATATACAATGTCTTTATAGTTCATAAGCAAAACTAAAATCTCAACACATACTCAAACATCAACAAATAAGTCAAGATATTTCTCACGAACTTCCAATTCACGCTCCCAAGTTGCTTCCTCAACCCCGTGATGTTTCCATAATACTTTGACCAAGGGAATTGTCTTGCCTTGCAAAACTTGGTCCCGTTTATCCAAGACTCTCACCGGTCTCTCCTCATACGAGGCATCCTCATCTACCTCTAAGTCGGTCCAATCCAACACGTGCGATGGATCCAGCTCATACTTCCAAAGCATACTAATATGAAATACGTCATGCACTCTGGAAAACTGTGGCAGTAACGCCAAACGATAGGCAACCTCCCCAATCAGCTCAAGGATCTCAAAAGGGCCAATAAATCGAGGGGACAACTTCCCACTCTTCCTGAATCTCATTAAACCCCGCCTAGGTGATATCTTCAAAAACACATGATCACCCACTTCAAAGGACAAGGGTCTTTTCCTACAGTCGACATAACTCTTCTGATGACTCTGAGCCATAACCAACCTCTTATAGATAAGTGCAACTTTCTCCGTCGTTTCCCGAGCCAACTCTGGGCCCAATACACAAGAGATCTATACAGTCGGCCATACAAGGCCTCAAACGGTGCCATGCTGATACTCGACTGGAAACTATTGTTATAGGCAAACTCCACTAAGGGTAAGTGTCTCTCCCACGACCCTTTAAAATCTAGGACACAGCCTTGGAGCATATCCTCTAGGATCTGAATAGTACGCTCGGACTGTCCATCAGTCTGAGGATGATAAGCAATGCTGAAGGTCAATCTAGTGCCTAAGGCACTCTGCAAACTCTGCCACAACCGAGCGGTAAAACACGGATCTCTATCTGAAATAATCGTCACAGGGATCCCGTGTAATCTCACTATGTCCCTAATATACAAGTCGGCAAGATAGTCTACTGAATCACTTACGCGTATAGGAATAAAATGCGCCAACTTCGTCAACCGGTCAACTATCACCCAAATGTTTATATATAAGATGTGATTGAGACGTCTAATAATTGCCGACCTAAGTAGCGTTAGCTTATGACTCAAGCGAGGGTACCAAAGTGATTGGATGATGGTAAAGTTGAAAGATGGCTTTAACGCTTAAACTCAGGCTAGACCAGTGAACCTGTTGAGTTAAGTTATTGGACAATCACTTTTTTGTTTTTTTTTTTTAAATCTAGAAAATAAAAAATTAATATTGTGATGATCAAGGATGGACTTTTTTTTTCATGTATAAAATAAATAAATTAATATTGTTATGATCAAGGATGGATCTTGAAAAATAGAAAATCTAAATATACTTTTGCACCTAGTGGATCAGTTTGTTGTCTTCTTCCCTACCAGCCTCTCTTACTCTCTCCCCTCTCTTGCCATTACCCACCCATCCTGAAGCCCACAGGTTTGATGTGGTTGATTTCAGTCAAGAAAGTGTTTCGTTTTTATTCGATTCGATTTATGCCTGGATATCTCATTTCGGGTTAATTAAAATTGATATAAACTTCTCAAAATCCATCCTCTATTTTGGTTAGATTTGAAACTTGTCAGCAATCAAGTTCAACAATTTGATTTCCAAAATGGTTTACTTAGATGAGAGCATTTTTTAGTTTTTTCTATGTGGCTGGCTGGGAGAGAGAAAGGAAAGAGAGCGAAGGAGTGGTGGTTGGTAGTAGTAGAATCGTAAATTCATCCTACATCGTTCATAATCTCATTAGAAAATAAATAGTGTAAATTTTAAATGTTGATAGCAGTAAATTATAAAACCATCCCACATCGTTTAAAAACAATGCATAATGTTTGAGTATAAGGTGTGATTGAGACATTTAATAGTTGCTAAGCTATGTAGTGTTAGCTTGTGACTGAAGCGAGGGCACAAAGGTGGTTGGATGATGGTAAAGTTGAAAGACGTGTTTGATAGTTGAACTCGGGCTAGACCACTGAACTTGCAGGTTTTGGTAGCCGGAGGTTGCTGAGTTAAGTCATTGGACAACCATAATTTATTATTATTATTATTATTATTATTATTATTATTATTATTATTATTATTATTATTATTATTATTATTTTTGGCCTTTGGTTTTGTGTGTTGTGTTTAAACGGCTCCATGGCCCTCACCTGGTCAACAATTATCCAGTGAGTGGTTCTCGCTATTCAAAAAAGAAAATATTGTGATGACCACGGATTGACTATCTTACATGTATAAAATAAAATAAAT
This sequence comes from Camellia japonica, assembly GCA_030407325.1. NCBI lineage: Eukaryota > Viridiplantae > Streptophyta > Magnoliopsida > Ericales > Theaceae > Camellia > Camellia japonica. Next base: position 181,368,949 of record JAPPVO010000029.1, read on the forward strand.
AAATAAATATTGTGATGATCAAGGATGCAAAAAAAATATTGTAATGATCAAGGATAGATTTTTTTGCATGTATAATATAAATAAATTAATATTGTCATGATCAATAATGGATCTGGGACGTGCGGGTGGAGCAATCGCACCCCCAAAATTTGAAAATCTAAACATATTTTCATACCTCGTGGATCCATCGATGGTGATGATTACATAACGTAAAAATTATGGGTTTTTATTTTTTTATTTTTATTTTTTTCAATCAATAAAATTTGGTAGGTTTGGCAACTAACTAAAAAATTCATTTTAGTATTGAAGTAACTTGTGTGGCTTATCGGAGACAAAATCCAATTGAGGCTTTCTTCGACGCTCATTGTGGCCTTCAAGGCATTTTCGACAACTGCGTTTTCCATCGTCAAATTCAGCCAGCAAATGAAACCTGGTATAAGAAACAACTTGTTTTCTATCAAAATTGTGAGTCTGAAAGGAAAGCATATCAAAAAACAACACAGACAGTTAATATAATCTACATAATACCAGTGTAGAGTGTCAAGTTAAGCATTGGAAATCAATTAAGTCCGTCATTGAATTTAAGGATGGTTCCAATTGCACATAAACCTACTAGATAGAACTCACCCAAAGCTAAAACCTTAATTATTCTTGTATGACTCTTTTTTTGGGCAAGTGATATTTACAGTCACCATTTTTGGGGCTTTATCTTGAGCTGAAGAATACACGGGAATTGCCCCGTTACTATTGATGGAGAAAAACCAAAATTAGAAGGGAAAAAAAAATAAAGTAACAACTTTTTTTTTTTGTTTTTTGGTTCCCTAATGCAATACATTGTGAACAAAACAATATATTATAAGGCAATGTGAGAACTGTCATACCTGCTATACTGTTGACAAAACCTTTGCTCAATGCTATTAACAATAACTCTAGCAGTCTTTGAGTGAACATCACAAACTTTATGCCTTTTGTGGTAACTCTTTGAGGAGCTTAAGTCCTTGTTACACCCGTGAACTTGGCAAACATGTGGCATGACAAGTTCAAAACTTGTCCTTTCAAAATTTTGTGTTCATTAAGTCCTTGTTACACACGTCAGCTTAAGTCCTTTTCAATAGTAATAAAAAAACTTCTTAGGAGAACCTGTGGTATCGAGATTGTGAGTGATCGAGTGAGCGGGACACACATGACTTTACATCGGGGAATGTAGGAAACAATAAAAGATATGACAATTGGTGATTAGTTTGCAATACGTATCAACGAACTCTAAATAAATTTTGTTTTATTAATCTCGAAAAGAGATTAAGTTTAAAACGGATGTCCCGTAAACTATAGACTTCACGATAGGCCAGTAGAAATTTACCACATCATATAAACTAGAAGAAGCATCCAAGATTTTTTCACCTACTATTATACACCCATCCTTATCTGATACCTCCTTACCCTACTCCTTCACCCTAGTCACCAACACAGAATCCCAAAACAAACTAGGAATAATCCAGAGATTGTTTGTTGTCGTCTTCCTTACCTGCTCTCTTACTTTCTCCCCTCTCCTGCCATCACCCATCCATCCTAGGAAACCCACAGGTTTAATGTGGTTGATTTCAATCAAGAAAGAGTTTCGTTTGGATTTATGCCCAACCCAGATATCTCATTTCCCGTTAATCAAAATTGACATAAACTTCTTAATAAAAATCCATCCTCTATTTTCGTTAGATTTGAAACTTGTCAGCAATCAAGTTAAACAATTTGAATTCCAAAATGATTTCCGAAGATGAGAGAATTTTTTTAATTTTTCTATGTGGTTGGTAGGGACACAGAAAGGAAGGGGAGCGAGGGGGTGGCAGTTGGTCCTTGTAGGTGGGGAAGACAAGAGACGGTTCGGTGATGGTGACGGCCGATGGTGGCTACTACGGAAGAGAAGGAAACATAATGCCATTCGAAAAGAGATAGTGTAAAGTTTTAACATTGGTAGTAGTAGAAAAGAGATAGGTTCTGGCTAGCTTCAGGTTGCTTAGTTAAGTCATTGGACAACCACTTTTTTTTTTCACATGTAGAAAATAAAAAATTAATATTATGATGATCAAAGATGGACTCATTTTTTTCATATATAAAATAAATAAATATTATTATGATTAAGGATGGATCCTCAAAATTTGAAAATCTAAATATACTTTCGCACTCAGTCCTTGGTGATGATTACACAACATAAAAATGATGCTTTTTTCTATTTCAATAATAACATTTGGTGGGTTTGGCAACTAACTAAAAAATCTCTTCCTTTTTTTTGTTTTGAATATTATATTTTTTAAATTTGCGTCGAAAATTTTACATTTTTTGTGTATCTAGTATAGAATGATCTAAAAATATCACCAACTTATTTTCACTTTTTTTTTAATGAATTGTTTTTCATTTTTTTTTTATAACTTATTTGGTACATGTAGTTGAGTAGATTCTAAAACGCAAAATTTTTTGAAATTTTTTGAAAAAAGTTCATTAAAAATGAACCCCAGTTCCACTAAATTTTTTTTACGAAAAATTACAATTCAATAGTATTTTCAAAAAATAATTTCAAATTTATTTTAAAAAATAATTTTAATTTTAATATTTACAAAATTACCACTCTGATCTGATTTTTTTTTCTTAAATAATACAAAATATATTCCAAGAAAAATAAATATTTAAAAGTATTGACAAGAGAGGGTTTGGTGATAATGGCCGTGGATGGTGGTTACGGGAGAGAAGGAAACATAATCTCATTAGAAAAGAGATAGTGTAGAGTTTAAACACTGGTTGTAGTAGAATCACAAATCAATCCCACATCATTCATAATCTCATTAGAAAAGAGATAGTGTAAAATTTCAACATTGGTAGTAGCAGAATCGTAAACCCATTGTACATTGTTTAAAAACAACCCATAATGTTTGAATATAAGGTGTGATTGAGACATCTAATAATTTCCGAGTTGGGTAGCATTAGCTTGTGACTTAAGCAAGTGCACCAAGGTGGTTGGATGATGGTAAAGTTGAAATGTGGGTTCTACGCTTGAACTTAGGCTAGACCAATGAACGTGTTCATTCTGGCTAGCCCAAGGTTTTTTTTTCACATGTATACAATAAAAAATTAATATTGTGATGACCAAGGATGGATTTTTTTCATGTATAAAATAAATAAATTAATATTGTTTTGATCAATGATGATCCCCGAAATTTGAAAATCTAAATATACTTTCCCATCCTTTGGATCTATTCTTGGTGATGATGTTTCAACATAAAAATGATGGTTTTTTCTATTTCAATCAATAAAATTTGGTGGGATTGGCAACCAACTAAAAAAAACTCTTTTTTTTTTTTCTTTTTGAATGTTTATTTATTTTTATATTTGCATAAAAAATTTTACATTTTTTTCTTTCTAGTGTAGAATGATTTAAAAACATCACCAACATATTTTCACTTTTTTTTAATCAATTGTTTTCCATTTTTTTTTATAACTTATATGGTCTATGCAGTCAAGTAGATGCTAAAATGCAAAGTTTTTTAAAATTTTTTGAAAAAAATTTAGTAAAAATAAAAAATAAAAAATAAATCCAAATACTTACCCCAGTTCCACTAAATTTTCTTTACAAAAAATTACAATTTAATAGTATTTTCAAAAAATAATTATAATTTTTTTAATTTACCACTCTAATCTAATTTTTTTCTACACTTGCATTACTACATACCTTTAAAATAATTCAAAATATATTCCAAGCACAATAAACATTTAAAAGCTTTGACAAGAGAGGATTTGGTGATGGTGGCGGTGGATGGTGTTTACGAGAGAGAAGGAAACAAAATCTCATTAGAAAATAGATAGTGTAAAGTTTAAACATTGGTTGAAGAAGAATTGTAAATCCATCCCACATCATTCATAATCTCATTAGAAAAGAGATAGTATAAAATTTAAATGTTGGTAGTAGTAGAATCATAAACTCATCCCACATCATTTAAAAATAACTCATAACATTTGAATATAAGGTGTGATTGAGACATCTAATAATTGTCGAGCTGAGTAGCATTAGCTTGCGACTTAAGCAAGTGCACCAAGGTGGTTGGATGATGGTAAAGTTGAAAGGTGGATTTGACGCTTCAACTCAGGCTAGACTAGTGAACATGTTCGTTCTTGCTAGCCCAAGTTTTTTTTTTTTTACATGTATACAATAAAAATTAATACTGTGATGACCAAGGATGGATTTTTTTCATGTATAAAATAAATAAATTAATATTGTTATGATCAAGGATGGATCCCGAAATTTGAAAATCTAAATATACTTTCCCACCCTTTGGATCTATCCTTGGTGATGATGTTCAACATAAAAATGATGGTTTTTTCTATTTCAATCAATAAAATTTGGTGGGTTTGGCAACCAACTAAAACAAACTCTCTTTTTTTTTTTTTTTTGAATATTTATTTATTTTTATATTTGCATCAAAAAATTTACATTTTTTGTGTATCTAGTGTAGAATGATTTACTTACCCAAAAAAAAGTGTAGAATGATCTAAAAACATCCCCAAATTATTTTCACTTTTTTTTTAATCAATTGTTTTCCATTTTTTTTTATAACTTATTTGGTCTATGCAGTCGAGTAGATGCTAAAATGCAAATTTTTTATAAAAAAAATTAAAAAAACTTTAGTAAAAATGAAAAAAAAAAATCCAAATACTTACCCCAGTTCCACTAAATTTTATTTATGAAAAATTACAATTCAATAGTATTTTCAAAAAATAATTACAAATTTATTAATTTACCACTTTGATCTGAATTTTTTTTTTTTCGCACTTACATTACTACATACCTTTAAAATAATTCAAAATATATTCCAAGCACAATAAACATTTAAAAGCTTTGACAAGAGAGGATTTGGTGATGGTGGCGGTGGATGGTGGTTACGGGAGAGAAGGAAACATAATCTCATTAGAAAATAGATAGTGTAAAGTTTAAACACTGGTTGTAGAAGAATCGTAAATCCATCCCACATCGTTCATAATCTCATTAGATAAGAGATAGTATAAAATTTAAACGTTGGTAGTAGTAGAATCATAAACTCATCCCACATCATTTAAAAGTAACGCATAATATTTGAATATAATGTGTGATTGAGACATCTAATAATTGCCGAGCTAAGTAGCTTTAGCTTGTGACTCAAGCGAGGTCATCAAAGTGGTTGGATGATGGTAAATTTGAAAGATGGATTCGACACTTGAACTCAAGTTGGACCAATGAACGTGTATGTTCTGGCTAGCTCAAGGTTGCTGAGTTAAGTCATCGGACAACCACATTTTATTTTTAAGATGATCAAAGACGGCTGCCCAAAATTTGAAAATCTAAATATACTTTCGCACCTTGGGATTCATCCATGGTGATGATTATGCAACATAAAAATGATGGTTTTTCTATTTCAATCAATAAAATTTGGTGGGATTAGCAACTAACTAAAAAAACTCTCTTTTTTTTTTAATATATATATTTTTTTTATATTTGCATCAAAAAATTTACATTTTTTTCTATCCATGGCTAAGAAAACTTTAGCATTTTCTCGTTTGATAAAAATCAAGTCAGACCATGAGTTTAAGTGGGAAGCATGCCATCAAGAAGCTTTTGATTTACTCAAAAGATACTTGACAAACTCTCCAGTGTTTATGCCCCCAGTGGCAAGAAAGCCTTTGAATTGTACATCCCAGCTTCTGACTTGTTGATTGGTTGTTTATTGGCTCAAGAAAATAATATAGGTCATGAACAAGCCATTTATTACCTAAGTAGAAGGTTAAATGATGCTGGGACTAGGTATAACTCTGTCGAAAAACTATGTTTGGCACTTTACTTTGCAGCCATTAAACTGAGGCATTATATGTTGCCCACAGAAGTGTTTGTGATAGCACAAACAGATGTTATCAAGTACATGTTGTCTAAACCAATTTTGAGAGGAAGACATAGTAAATGGATCTTAGCATTAATTGAATATTGTCTCAAGTATGTGCCACAAAAAGTGGTTAAAGGGCAAGCCTTGGCTGATTTTCTGACAGAACACCCTTGTACATCTATCGATTTAGATTTATATGAAATCAATATGGTGGAGAATGAACCTTGGAAGTTGATGTTTGATTGTTGAAGGACAGATGACGGGGTGGGAGCAGGTATTGTGTTGATTGTACCAAATAAGCAAATGTACCAATTTGCATATCAATTGGAAGCACAACATATTCAATCTTATAATCAAGCTAAGTATGAAGCTCTAATAATTGGCCTAGAGTTGGCCATAGAGTTCAAAATTAGAAGTCTTCAAGTTTTTGGGGATTCACAATTGGTCATTAAGCAAGTCTTGGGAGAATTCAAGTGTGTAAGTGGTGCTCTGGGGGAATATCTAACTGAGGTCAAATAGTTTTCCGGAGCCCTGGATAAACTCAGAGAAGCGGCGCTTGCCCGACTTCGAAATCTTCTTTGATCTTCAGTTGCCCGGGGATGAAGTTGCCGAAGAGCAGACTGACCCATCAACTGAGGCCGAGCAGTGCAAGGAGGAGGATTCCGAGAGCACAGAAATTGAGATGGGGGTAGCGCTGGCTTGTCTCCTCTCAGATCCTCAGGTTGTACTGGAGTGCTTGGGGGATAACTTCTCAGTTTCCATGATTGGGAATGAAGCGACTGTGGGCCCATCTTCAAAAATTTTGGATGCATCCAGTGCACCCTCCCTCGTCTGGCAATACGAGGAGGGCTTTTTATCGAGCAGCACCGGGTCAGGTAGTGAGCCAGAATCTGATTCCACTGAGTTTGTGGAATCGGAATCAGATTCCAGCTCGTCTGAGTCTGAGTCTGGTATTCTTGGGGGTGATAACCCGGATGCCACTGTCCTGTCCAGGTCATCTTTTTCTTTTTCCTTTGAGTCTGTTGTAACAGAGGAATCAGGCGGACTGGATGTTATTAATGAGAATGGTACGGCTGTGGCTTCCGAGTACTTTTCTGTGCCTTTAATTTATTGCATTAATTAGGATTTTCAAAATTTTGATGAAAACGACGAGGAAGAAATTCCTCCAGTTTTACAACGTTTGATTGATCAAAAGCATGAGAGGTTTGTAAAACCTTTGGTTGATGAAATCACCACAATTAACGTTGGTACTGAGAAGGATCCGCAGCTGGTCCAAATCGGGTCCACGTTGTCTTCGGAGGAGCGCGAGCGCTTAGTCGCTTTATTAAAAGATTTCAAAGATGTTTTCGCGTAGTCCTACGAAGACATGCCTGGAATCGATCCTGAGATTGTACAACACTGGATCCCTCTTGACCCAGAGGCCCGACCTATTAAGCAGAAGCTTCGAAGGATCCACCCGGACTGGGCTCTGAAGATCAAAGAAGAGGTCACCAAGCAGATTGACACAGGGTTCCTGTTGGTATCTGAATACCCTACTTGGTTGGCCAATATAGTTCCAATGCCGAAGGAGGATGGCAGAATTCAGGTATGTGTGGACTTCAGGGATTTGAACAAAGCCAGTCCGAAGGACGACTTTCCTCTGCTGCATATCGACGAATTAGTGGACTTCACTGCTGGGCATGCGTTGCTCTCATTTATGGATTGGTTTTCAGGCTACAATCAGATTTTGATGGCACCCGAAGATAGGGAGAAGACTACTTTCACCACCCTGTAGAGAACCTATTGTTATAGGGTGATGCCGTTCGGCTTGAAGAACGCTAGGGCTACGTATCAACGGGCTGCGACCACGATTTTGCACGACATGATCCATAAAGAGGTTGAGGTGTACGTGGACGACATGATTGTCAAGTCCAAGGAAAGAGAGGGCCACTACACCGCCTTGCAGAAATTCTTCCAACGGATCAGAGAGTATCGGTTGCGGCTGAATCCTCAGAAATGTACATTCAGTGTTACAGCAGGGAAAATGTTAGGGTTTTTGATCACACAAAGAGGTATCGAGGTCGATCCTTCCAAAATCAAGGCCATCTTAGAAATGCCACCACCGAGGACTGAAAAAGAGGTGCGAGGCTTTCTGGGTAAAGTGCAATTCATAAGACGGTTTATTGCAAAATTAACCTTGACTTGTGAACCACTCTTTGGTCTCCTGAAGAAAGGAAAGAAGTTCTAATGGGACGACCGGTGCCAAGTTGCTTTCAAGCAGATCAAACAATATTTACAGAACCCACCTGTGTTGTCATCGCCTGAGCTAGGGAAACCGTTGGTTCTGTACCTATCAGTGACCGAAACGACAATGGGCTACATGCTTGCACAGGAGTCTGAGGACAAAGTGGAGAAGGCTATCTACTACCTGAGCAAGAAAATACTGGATTATGAGACCCGCTACACTCCGCTCGAGAAGGCTTGTCTGGCCTTGGCATGGGCTACCAGGAAGTTGAGGCACTACCTGTTAGCTCACTCTGTAATATTGGTTTCGAGATTAGATCCCATCAAATATCTCTTTGAGAAACTGGCACTTATGGGTAGGCTAGCCCGTTGGTTGCTTCTGCTTTCCGAATTTGATCTGAAGTACATGACGCACAAGTCAGTGAAAAGGAGAGCGGTAGCGGAGTTCCTAGCCGATCACCCAGTGGAGAGAGATGAAGCAGTTGAATATTTGTTCCCAGACGAGGCCATTCTACATGTCGAAGAAGAGACTTGGACGATGTACTTTGACGGAGCATCAAACCAATACGGGTATGGGATAGGGGTGTTGCTGATAGCACCCAACAATTCCCGTATACCTCTAGCATTCAAACTCCAGTTCAAAGTGTCGAACAATGAGGCAGAATATGAGGCATGTATTGCTGGACTAGAAGCCGCCCTGGAACTAGGAGCAAAACGGTTGGATGTCATCGGGGACTCGAACCTTGTTGTATCTCAAGCTAAAGGGGATTGGAAATTTAAAGAAGAAAAGATGAGAATCTATCACTAGACCTTGGACGTTCTGATTCCTTGGTTTGAGAAACTGCACTTCGCTCATCTATTAAGAGAGAACAATAGGTTCGCTGATTCATTCGCAACTCTATCTTCTATGATAAACATCCCTTTCGGAGTCCGGTTGTGTCTGATTATCATTAAACAGAAATTCGTGCTGGCCTACGAGCTGATTGCTGCCATAGATGAGGTACAAGATCAAAACCCTGGTATTACGATATTTGGAACTTCTTGGAAAAGGAAGCTTATCCACCAAGGGCAAATGCCAAAGATAAGAGGGCAATTCGAAGAATGGCTGCTCAGTTCATCGTCTGCGGGGGTAAATTGTACAAGAGGGGTCATCTCGGGATGCATAAGCTATACGTTAATGCTGAAGAATCCAAGCGCCTGATGGAGGCCATCCACGGAGGAGAGTGCGGAGCGTACATAAGCGGGGTGATGCTAGCCTGGAAGATCCTTAGACAGGGTTATTATTGGTCAACCATGGAGGAGGATTGCATTGGCTTTGTCCGGCGATGCCACAAATGCCAGATCCATGCAAACCGCATGAACATTCCGCCGTCAAAGTTGTGCAACATGACTTCGCCATGGCCGTTTTCAGTCTGGAGGATTAATGTGATTGAGGCTGTCACTCCGAAGGGGTTCAACGGGCATGAGTACATTCTGATAGTGATAGACTACTTCACGAAGTGGGTTGAGGCCCAATCTTACGCGGTGTTGAAGGCATCGCATGTCGCTAAGTTCATCAGGAACAACATCATCTGTCGCTATGGGGTCCCAAATGAGATTATTTTGGATAATGGTTCCCACTTCAAGAAGGAGGTGATCGACTTGTTGGAGAAGTACAACGTGGTTTTTCATAAGTCATCTACATATCGGCCGCAAACCAATGGAGCAGTTAAGGCCACCAACAAGAACATCAAGCACATTCTGCAGAAGATAGTGGAAACCTACAGGGACTGGCTAGATAAGCTGCCATTTGTTCTTTGGAGCTACCGAACTTCGATTCGAACTTCTACTGGAGCAACTCCGTATTTCTTGGTTTATGGGATGGAGGCTGTTCTGCCTATCGAAGTTGAGGTTCCGTCATTACGGGTATTGGCTGAGTGTCAGATAACTGAGGCAGATTGGCAGCAAAACAAGTTCGAAGAACTCATGCTCTTTGATGAAAGAAGGCTGAAAGCACTGTATCACGTCCAGGGTTATCAACGAAGAATTGCCAGGGCTTTTAACAAGAAGGTTAAGTCCAGGAATTTGAAAGAGGGGGATCTAGTGCTCAAAGACAACCGAGCTCCCATCCACGACCCTAGGGGCAAGTTCAGACCCAATTAGACTGGCCCTTACATCATCAAGTCTATCTGGTCGGGTGGAGCTGTCTTTCTGATGGATTTAGATGGCCTTGAGTTCTCCCAGCCGATCAACATGGACAAGTTGAAGAAATACTATCCCTGAGTGGCTCACTAGGCCGAAAACCTGAAAGGGCGACCTAGGCAAAAGTTAGAGCATGAAAAATTTGAAATAATAAAAACTGAGCTCGCAAGGTTGAAAACCCGAAAAAGGCGGCCTTGGCAAAAGTTAGAGCGCAAAAGGAGAGTGTTAATACACAGTGAACCTGAACCGAACTACGTAAGGCTTGATTCCCATCTTCGGGATACGTAGGCAACTTCATTCTGAAGTCCAGCCATAAAAAACTTCCCCGATCAACTTTGTCCATGTGATCATACTGGTCATCTTTGTCTATTCTGCATTCAAGAGCTCGGTTGTGATCTCCAGTGCAGTGCTATTCAGACTAGGGGCAACTTTCCAGTTGCTGGATCCGGGGTTGTACATCTCAATGATAGATCTCGGGCATGTCCAGTTTTGATCCATATCGAAAATGGTTTTGAAAAGTTTTAATAAAAGTTGATTTTGCTCAAATTAATCTTTTTACAACTTAGACCATTTTTGGAACAAACGGAAAATTTTCAGTACCCACAACCTTCAATTACATTGATTTCAGTACAGAGTTCTCCTACTCTTGAATACAAATTGAAGTTGCTTTTTATTACATTCATAAAGAAAACTTGAAAGTACTGATTAAAGCAAATAAACTCGGGTTATAGTCAGGTGTTCCTGCGCCCCCTCCCAGAGCTTGTGGAAGTCTCTGATGCCAAAGTAGGCTCAACCTGCGCCTCTTCATCGAGCCAAGCTATGCACTCATCAGAGAGGGTAACTGAAAGTGAGAGCGGGGGCCAGAAGCTCTCTCGTCCTCCATGCTGTGGCATACCGAGCTAGCTGTGCGCCTCGGACTGGAAATGCAGCAGGGTACTCTATCCCCTCTTCCGGGCAAGTCTGATCATGCCCAAATTGGTGTCGAATTCGAGATGGGAAGTAAAAGACACAATGTGTCAGGCCAATCAACTGAATCCCCGACTGGCGAGACATGTGTAGCTCATCAACGTAGATTAAGCCAGGGCAGTGCCAAGCAATGTCGGCAACAGACAGACTGCACATCCATTCGCACCACTATCCCTCATCAGGGGCATCGACTAGACGTCACCAGAAGAAATAGCCGCGAGCTGAATATGCTGGGCATGAGTCCACAACCTTCAACTTATCCATCAACATATATCTGGGGAGGGATAAAAATGAGAGATTAAAGAATAGAGAGGTGTACGTTGAGAGAAAAGTGAGAAAAGGGTTTTGAGAGAAAAAACCGAGCCTGAGGGCCGAGTGATGTGAGAAATATATGTGAGATAGGGTGGGAAACATTACCTGCAGCAATAGTGGACTCCCCGCGAACCTAGTCGACTCCCGACAATGGAAGACATCCAAACCCATCAATGTCTCAACTAGCGTCATGGCAATACAGCTCTTGCCCTCTCTTAAACCTTGGGCAACCTCAATCAAACGGACGCTAGACCCACCAGAGCCTGGGGCAAGCAAGAAATGAGACAACATGCACAAGCAGAGGATGTGTCGCCGAAAGCCCTGCCAATGATGATCGCCGCGGTCACCGGCATCAGAAAACCGATGAATCAAGCTGGGAATGTCCAATTCTCCGTCGCAAATCAAAGACCGAGCGTCATGCAAAGTGAGCCCGCACATCCGTCCTAAGGCTTGGATGTGGCCAAAATGGAATTGGGGCAAGGTCTCTTTCTCACGCTCAGACTCCATCAAAGGTTGGAAGTCTTCGAAAGTGGGGCACATCTCTTGTCTGCCAAAGCTAAAAACATGAGTTACCAGATTCCAACACCTTGCCGCGGCATGGAGGAACGAAAAACGCAGCGGGGTGCTACTCAACGTGAATAGTGCATTTATTCCGAAGCACTGAAAATTCAACTTTTCCGAGCCATCCAAGTTAGCAATCCAATTTGTGAGATTTTGGACAAGAAATGCCTCCATTTGGTGCAAAAACTGAGTTGAAATGGAGAAACTACGAAGCTGGGGCTTTTGTAGAAGATAAGGTGTTGAGTGGAAGACAAGTGTCAACAATCTGGGCACTTTCTGCATTAATGGCCGACCGGCCAAGTTTGATGGCCGACCGACCATCTTTTTAGCCGATCGGCTAGTTCTTGTGGCCGATGGCTCTTTATGGTGGCCGATGACCTCCCACCTTGGCCGATGGCCCCTTCCTTTGTTCTCTGAGCTGTCCATGTCTTGGAAGTGTTGAGAACTTATGTCTTGTTCCACTTCAAATGCCTTTTTGTGACGATTTTGTGAAGTCGTGCCTGTGTTACTTCAATTTGTTTATCGAGTTGTTGCATTTTTGTTTATCGAGTTGTATTTTGCGTTGATTGTTAAGTTCTTGTCTTGCTTATCGAGTTGTATTTACATTTGGTTAGCATGTCAAGTCCTGGTTTTGCTTATCGAGTTGTTTTGTTCTTTTAGTTGTCAGTTGGTTTACTACCTGATTAAGGCAATGCAATTTGAGTGTGTAGTTTTCAAACAAAGTTCAATCTCATTTACATGTTGTGTGATGCAATACGATGCTTAGAATGTAAAACGTAACACTTTTTCAATAAATAAATAAAAAAACTGTTTTTCATTCCATCATGGTTTCTTTTTGCAAAGTACAAAGTTTTAAAGAACATAAAACTGTCTGAGGCAGTACAATGTGCAAAAACTATAGGCAAAAAGAGAAATTAAGAAAAAACAAAACATCTGAATCGGCGCCAGTCGCCTCAATAGCAAGAAGCCCTCCTCGTCCTCTTCCTCAACAAAGGCCCAGAACTGCCGCCATCAGCTCTGCTACATGAGTCCGAACCCGAACCATCTCCAGCCTCATCTCCATCCTGAGACGACTCTAACTCTGGACTCACTGCCTCCTCGTCAGACTCATCATCATCTGGGGCAGGCACCTGCGAACTACTCGTGAACTACTCCCGGGTGACCTCTCTCTTCAACTTGTCCATGTTGATCGACTGGGAGAACTCTAGGCCATCTAGGTCCATCAGACACGACAGCTCCGCCCGACAGATAGACTTGATGATGGTAAGGGCAGTCCAATTGGCTCTGAACTTGCCCCTAGGGTCGTGGATGGGAGCTCGGTTGTCTTTGAGCACAAGATCCCCCTCTTTCAAATTCCTGACTTAAGCTTCTTGTTGAAAGTCCGGCAATTCTTCGTTGATAACCTGGACGTGATATATAGTGCTTTCAGCTTTTTTTCATCAAAGAGCATGAGTTCTTCAAACCTACTTTGCTGCCAATCTGCCTCAGCTATCTGACACTCAGCCAATACCCATAATAACGGAACCTCAACTTCGATAGGCAGAACAGCCTCTATTCCATAAACCAAGGAATATGGAGTCGCCCTAGTAGAAGTCCGAAGTGAAGTCCGGTAGCCCCAAAGAGCAACTGGCAACTTATCTGGCCAGTCCCTATAAGTTTCCACCATCTTCTGCAGAATGTGCTTGATGTTCTTGTTGGCGGCCTCAACTGCTCCGTTGGTTTGCGGCTGATATGTGGATGACTTATGAAAAGCCACGTTGTACTCCTCTCAACAAGTCGATCACCTCCTTCTTGAAGTGGGAACCATTATCTGAAATAATCTCGTTCGGGACCCGGTAGCGATAGATGATGTTGTTCCTGATGAACTTTGCAACATGTGAAGCCTTCAACACCGCGTAAGATTGGGCCACAACCCACTTCGTGAAGTAGTCTATCGCTACCAGAATGTACTCATGCCCATTGGATCCCTTTGGAGTGACAGCCCCAATAACATCAATCCCCCAAACTAAAAAAGGCCATGGTGAAGTCATATTGTACAGCCTCGACGGCGGAATGTTCATGCGGTTTGCATGAATCTGGCATTTGTGGCATCGCCGAACAAAGCCAATACAATCCTCTTCCATGGTAGACCAGTAATAACCATGTCTAAAGATCTTCCGGGCTAGCATCACCCCGCTCATGTGCGCTCCGCACTCTCCTCCATGGATGGCCTCCATCAGGCGCTTGGATTCTTCAGCATCAACACACAGCTTATACATCCCGAGATGACCCCTCTTGTATAGTTTACTCCCGCAGACGATGAACTAGGCAGCCATTCTTTGAATTGCCCTCTTATCTTTGGCATTTGCCCCTGGTGGATACGACTCTTTTTCCAAGAAGTTCCAGACGTCGTAATACCATGTCACGACCCAAACCCGGCCCTATGGGTTTAGCACCGTAACCGGCCAGTAATCCATGATTACCGAAGGCCTGCTTAACAATAATACAGTATAACAGAGTTCAGGGCCTGGCGGAAGCCAATACAGTAAATAACTAGTGTCCATTGAGCTGTGAAAATCTGTATGCAAAAAACATTTTCATGCATTCATACAGTTCAAACAGTACGGTCTATACAATCATACACAAACATTCAGTACGGGGACTTAATCCCTCAATACAGTACAGTAAACATTCAGTTTATACAATCCGTTAGTCAATACAAAACTGTGAGGAGACCGATGGGAAAAACTCAAAACAAATCCCAAAGCCATACATGGCAACACGGAACCTCACGGTGAGGCACATAGGCTGGCTGACAAAACTGGAATCTACCCCGACGCTTCTAGCTCTGGTCCGGTGCCTGTACACCTACATATATATATGAGCAGTGAGCTAAAGCCCAGTGAATAACATAATGTATAAAGAGGTTAAGAATGTAATGTCCTTACAGTAACGAAAACAGTTCATTATTTCAATCATATTACAGTCGTTCAGTACAATAAACAGTCATATGTGGTACATCCATTAGCGTAACAGTAACAGTAGGTCAAAAGACCGAACAGTAATGATGGCCAGTCATTCAGTAAACAGTATGGTTCCACAAGGGAACCGACAGAGATCTCTGTAACAGTAACAGTCAGTAACAGTAGTGCTAAGGATGCCACAATACAGTTCAGAAATAAAGGACATACATTCATTCAGTTCAGTAAACAGTTCAGTTCGGTATTCAAAAGATAGCCATTTTGAACATATCTTTATACAATTGTTACTCACAGTGATTGGGCTACAATGTGCTAGAGCGCGTCTCTCCAGTCGCCAACCCTAAACAGTTAACAAATAGAACGCACACTAAGTTTAACAGTCGGGAAGGATGATAATTGAATCCTTAAATTTCCTCGGTGTGGTTCTACGTCTAAATCCTCATTAAAATGTCTTAAACTAGGCCTAAGAATGCCTAGAATGGGATGAGGATGCAAAAATACAGTTGGAAGGCATTTTTCAAAAGTTGCTGAAAATAGGCGCTTCGCTCGAGCGAGCCTCCCTTCGCTCGAGCGAGCCTGAACTTCGCTTGAAAATACTGGATGCTCGATTTTTACGCGCGATGCCACGCTCGATGCTCGCTCGAGCGAGCCTGAATAAAGGGCTCGCTCGAGCGAGGAATCCTTCGCTCGAGCGAGAAGCCAAATCTGGAATTTCCAGATTTGTCTCCCAAGTTCGAACTAAGCATTCAAACATCCAAAACTCAACCTCTTGGGCCCAAATTCTGGAAAATACATCCCAATACAATGAATAACAAGTTTCAAAAGCTAATTTGCACATGCAAGGGCCAAGGGTGGTCAATTAAAGCCATTATCAAACCCATTTTCAAGAACACTTTCAAAACATGAAATGCATGATCTTTAAACCAAAATCAAGCTTTCATTCTTGCTCAATGAGCTCAAGTCTTTGAAAACAAAGTGAAAACATGGACTTATACAAAAATGTGAACATGCATGCACCATTTTGCCATGAAATCAATTCAAACTCATCAATCTTACATGCATGCAACAATGGAGTCCTAATTCAACATTTGAACTAAAACATGACTTGATTCTACAATGATGCAAAAACCCAAGCAAGATTTAGCTCAAGACAACAATAAGGAGATGAATAACCTACCTAAATCTTGTATTCAAGGTGTGAGAGTTCAATCTTGCCAATACACTTCAATTTACTTCAAATCTTCAAACAATGCAAGCCAAAACAACAAAATAAACCTAAGTCTTGTTCTCTTCCTCTCTAAATTCGGTGGAGCAAGGAGAAAAGGCTGATGAATGTGTTTTGATATGATATAAACAAGCCTCAACTATGATTAAACAAAACTCCACTCAATGGCATTACCGTAATTACGTCAAACTCTTTAATTGACTTAATTTAATCTGATTTAATCATTCCTAATCAATTTTCAGATAATTATACCATTAAATCACAAATATTCTACCGATTACAAAACACTAAACGTTTCTCCATTCGGCCGCCGATAAGGCCTTCAATTAGCAGTTTAAACATATAATTCAAACAGATAATCATAAATCAAACAGATGCAATATGCAATTCAATAAATAAACTTATTCAATTTCAGTTTCGATTTCAATCAGTCTGTTCAGTACTTCAGTTAATTCAATTATCAGTCATTATCAATTCAATTTAGCAGTAATCAGTATATAATTCAGTGGTTTATCGGTAATCAGTACGAGGGTTGTTACAGTCTCCCCTCCTTATAAGGAGTTTAGTCCTCTAAACTCGAGTTACCTTCAGTTTGGAAGAAAACAGGATTCAGTGGAAACAAATCAGGATATCTTTTCGCCATGTCATCTTCCCTTTCCCAAGTGGCATACACACCACCATGATTCTGCCAGTCTACTTTCACTAGCGGAATTTCCTTGTTTCTCAGTTTCTTGATCCGTCGGTTTACAATCTGTATAGGCCGTTCCTCATAAGTGTAGTCATCACTCAACACTATCCGGGTAGGCTCAATCACATGAAACGGATCTCGAAGATAGTCTCTCAACATCGAAATGTGGAAGACGTTATGCATATGCTCCATTCAGGAGGAAGTGCAACTTGATACGCCACCGGATTGATTTTCTCAATAATCTCATACGGTCCGACATACCTCGGCGCTAATTTGCCTTTGACTCCAAAACGAGTCTGGCCCTTCATTGGTGTCACTTTCACAAACACGTGATCACCCACTTCATACTCTCTATCCCGTCTTCTAACATCAGCATAACTTTTCTGTCTACTCTGTGCGGTTTTCAGTCTTTGCTGTATCAGTTTGATCTTTTCAGTCGTCTCATAAACAATTCGGGCCCAAGCAACGGCCCATCTCCAACTTCTGCCCAGCAAATTGGAGATCTACACTTTCTGCCATACAATGCCTCGAAAGGCGCCATACCAATGCTCGAATGGTAGCTGTTGTTGTAGGCGAATTCAGCCAATGGCAAATGACTTTCCCAGTTCCCTTGGAAATCAAGGACACACATTCTCAGTAGATCCTCTAAAGTCTGGATGGTCCTTTCTGACTGTCCATCTGTCTGAGGATGATAGGCACTACTCAGCCTCAATTCAGTACCCAATGCAGTCTGTAGGCTTTGCCAGAACCTCGATGTAAACTTCGAATCCCTGTCAGAAACAATAGACACAGGCACTCCGTGCAATCTAACAATTTCATCAATATAGATAACAGCCAATTTATCCGCATTATAGATTGTCTTGACAGGTAGGAAGTGTGCAGGTTTAGTCAGTCTATCAACAATAACCCAAATAGAATCCATACCTTTCCTGGAGCGAGGTAATCCAACGATAAAATCCATCGTGATATGCTCCCATTTCCACTCTGGTATGGGTAAGGGTTGCAGTAAGCCGGCAGGTCGCTGGTGTTCCGCTTTAACTTGTTGGCAATGGAGACACTTGGACACAAATTCGCGCTCTCTTCTTCATTCCCGGCCACCAGAAATTCTGTTTCAGATCTTGATACATTTTTGTGTTCCCCGGGTGGATAGAAAACTTCGAACTGTGGCCTTCTTGGAGAACTCTTCTTTTCAATTCAGTGTCATTTGGTACACACAGTCTATCTTGAAATTTCAGTACATTGTTGTCAAATTTGAACCCCGGTCTCGGTTTTGAATCTCTCTCTTCGATGATTTTCTTCAAGTAATCATCCAGTTGCTGTTTCTCCTTAATCTCTTCAATCAATGCTGGTTGGGCAGTAATGGCAGCTAAGGTTCCACCTTGTTCTTTCAAGACAACTTCAATTTCAAACTTTTCAATGTCACAAAGCAATTCTTTCTGTCCAGTCAGCAAACAGGCTATGTTCCCAATCGATTTCCGGCTCAAAGCATCGGCAACGGTATTGGCTTTCCCTGGGTGATACAGAATCTGTAGGTCATAATCTTTGATCAGTTCAAGCCATCTCCGCTGTCTCATGTTCAGTTCTTTCTGTGTGAAGAAATACTTCAAGCTCTTGTGGTCGGTGTATACTTCACATGTTGCCCCATACAAATAGTGACGCCAAATTTTCAATGCAAAACCACTGCAGCAAGTTCAAGATCATGGGTTGGGTAATTCTTTTCGTGCGGTCTCAACTGTCGGGAAGCATAAGCAATAACTCTCCCATTCTGCATTAAAACACATCCCAAACCCTTATGAGAAGCATCACTAAAAACAGTGTAACCATCTGTACCTGAGGGTAGAGTCAGGATCGGTGCAGTCACAAGTCTGGTTTTCAATTCTTGGAACGCTGTCTCCCTTTGGTCAGTCCAGTCAAATGATGTCCCCTTCTGAGTTAACTGAGTCAATGGTAGGGCAATTTTGGAGAAGTCTTTAACAAATCTTCTATAGTATCCAGCCAATCCCAAAAAGCTTCGGACTTCAGTCACATTTGTCGGTCTAGGCCAGTCCACTACAGCTTCAATTTTCTGAGGATCAACAGAAATTCCATCCTTGCTAATAACATGTCCTAGAAACATTACATGGTCAAGCCAAAATTCACACTTAGACAGTTTAGCATACAGTTTCTGTTCCTTAGGGTCTGTAGGGCAAGTCTTAGATGGTGTTCGTGTTCTTCAGCAGTCTTAGAATAAATCAGGATGTCATCAATAAATACTACAATGAAATCATCAAGGTACGGTTTAAAAATTCTGTTCATAAGGTCCATAAATGCAGCTGGGGCATTCGTGACTCCGAACGGCATAACCAAAAATTCATAATGTCCATACCTTGTTCTGAAAGCAGTTTTACCGATGTCTTCTGGTTTGACTTTCACTTGGTGATATCCCGATCTGAGATCGATTTTGGAAAACACTTGTGCACCCTGTAACTGGTCAAATAAATCATCAATACGTGGCAATGGATATTTATTCTTTACAGTTACCTTGTTCAGTTCGCGGTAATCAATACACAGTCTCAGTGAGCCATCTTTCTTCTTTACAAACAAAACAGGTGCACCCCACGGCGAAGTACTGGGCCTGATAAACTTCTTGTCTAACAGTTCCTGCAATTGCACTTTCAATTCCTTCAGTTCAGTTGGAGCCATTCTGTAAGGAGCTTTCGATTGGTTGTGTACCCGGAATACATCCACAGTAAATTCAATTTCCCTGTCAATCAAATCCCCTGGCAATCATCTGGAAACACATCTGGGAATTCTCTGACTATAGGAATACAATTCACATCAGTTTTAACACTATCATCAGTAGGCACAGTCAGTACAGAACACAGATATCCTTTACACCCCTTTCTAATCAGTCTATCAGCTTTACAGAAGAAATCAGATACGGTGGGGGTACTACTCCAATCCCATTAAACACAAATTCCGGTAACCCGGTGGACGGAAAACTACTTGTTTGGTCACACAATCGATAGTAGCATGATATTTTTGTAACCAATCCATCCCCAATATTACATCAAAATGATCGATATTCAATGGCAGTAAATCAATAAACAAATGCATATCCCCAACAATAATCTCACAAGCAGGATATATATATGCACATGTCATGGATCCCCCAACAGGTGATGATACTGCTAACAAGTAATTCATAGGCTCTAAGGGTCTATTCAATTTTCGTGAGAAAGCATGTGACACATAAGAATGTGTAGACCCCGAATCAATCAATACATATGCATTTTGAGCACAAATAGAGAGGATACCTGACACAACAGTCTCGGTATTCTGCACGTCTCCCGGTACTAGGGCAAACACTCGGCCCTGCCTCATAGGCTCTTTCCCGGTAGCTTTGGGGTTAGGCTTCGGTGCTACATTTGATGCTGCTACGCTCGGTGCAGCTTTACTACTGGATTGCGGGGCAGAGGGACAGTCTTTAATTCTGTGGCCCACCTTGCCACACCTAAAACAAGCTCCAGAAATCTGATAGCAAACCCCTTTGTGCTTGTTGCCACATATGGAGCAGGGTGGAGTAAATCCACTCCCTTGGCTGGGGCTAGTTGTCGACCCCGTATTTGTTTCTTGTTTGCAGAGTTATGCTTGCCTTTCTTAAATTTGAAACTCTGCCTTTTACCTTGCCACTCAGTTGTTGGTGTTTCGGATTGTTTCACTGCTGCAATATTCGTCTCGGCCATCAATGCCCGGTCGAGAACACCCACATAAGTTGGCATTTTCAAAACACTTATCGATCCTGAATAGCAACACTAAGGCCGCCTTCAAACCTCCTGGCCTTCTTATAATCGGTATCCACCATGTGTGGTGCATACCTAGCAAGTTCGGTAAATTGCTTCTCATACTCGGCAACAGACGTTTTGCCCTGTCTTAACTGTTCAAACTCAGTCACTTTTCGGTCTCTGATGCACTGAGGAAAATACTTCTCAAAGAAGGACTCCTTGAACTGAGCCCAAGTCACAATAGTGTTCGCATCACGGGTCAACATCCACCACCTTCTTGCTTCTTCCTGAAGGGTGAAGGTTGCCAACAATACTTTGTTTGTTTCGGAGCACGGAAAAACCTCAAACAACTTTTCAGTCTCAAGGACCCAAGCTTCAGCCTTTAATGGTTCCAAGCCTCCCTGAAAGGACGGCGGTTTCATCTTGCTGAATTTCTGGGTAAGAGCAATAATATCCTCCTCATTTGCATTCACATTTTGCACATTCGGTTCCGGTTGCACCGGAGGAGGAGGAGGTGGGGGCGGTTGGTTCTGTTGTTGATCCAGTCTTTCAATTATCAGCCCCATCATTAGTTCAAGTCTGGCCATTCTGGCCTCAGAGGATGATGATCCAGTTTCATTTGCAGTGTTTATGTTATCCATTTCACTATAAACAGTTATAACAGTTATCATTATAGGCAGTTGTACAATTAGACAGTTTAACATTTAACACTTAATCAATCAGTCATAAGCACACACTTTTCAAATTCATGAGATGCCCTAATTGCTTTTCTAGGACACCCTATAGCTCATTTGGACACGTGTGTGCGGTATAACTCGTGGTTAAGTATCGCTCTGATACCACTCTGTCACGACCCAAACCCGGCCCTATGGGTTTAGCACCGTAACCGGCCAGTAATCCATGATTACCGAAGGCCTGCTTAACAATAATACAGTATAACAGAGTTCAGGGCCTGGCGGAAGCCAATACAGTAAATAACTAGTGTCCATTGAGCTGTGAAAATCTGTATGCCAAAAAAACATTTTCATGCATTCATACAGTTCAAACAGTACGGTCTATACAATCATACACAAACATTCAGTACGGGGACTTAACCCCTCAATACAGTACAGTAAACTTTCAGTTTATACAATCGTTAGGTCAATACAAAACAGTGAGGAGACCGATGGGAAAAACTCAAACAAAATCCCAAAGCCAATACATGGCAACACGGAACCTCACGGTGAGGCACATAGGCTGGCTGACAAAACTGGAACTCTACCCGACGCTTCTAGCTCTGGTCCGGTGCCTGTACACCTACATATATATATGAGCAGTGAGCTAAAGCCCAGTGAATAACATAATGTATAAAGAGGTTAAGAATGTAATGTCCTTACAGTAACGAAAACAGTTCATTATTTCAATCAATATTACAGTCGTTCAGTACAATAAACAGTCATATGTGGTACATCCATTAGCGTAACAGTAACAGTAGGTCAAAAGACCGAACGGTAATGATGGCCAGTCATTCAGTAAACAGTATGGTTCCACAAGGGAACCGACAGAGATCTCTGTAACAGTAACAGTCAGTAACAGTAGTGCTAAGGATGCCACAATACAGTTCAGAAATAAAGGACATACATTCATTCAGTTCAGTAAACAGTTCAGTTCGGTATTCAAAAGATAGCCATTTTGAACATATCTTTATACAATTGTTACTCACAGTGATTGGGCTACAATGTGCTAGAGCGCGTCTCTCCAGTCGCCAACCCTAAACAGTTAACAAATAGAACGCACACTAAGTTTAACAGTCGGGAAGGATGATAATTGAATCCTTAAATTTCCTCGGTGTGGTTCTACGTCTAAATCCTCATTAAAATGTCTTAAACTAGGCCTAAGAATGCCTAGGATGCGATGAGGATGCAAAAATACAGTCGGAAGGCATTTTTCAAAAGTTGCTGAAAATAGGCGCTTCGCTCGAGCGAGCCTCCCTTCGCTCGAGCGAGCTGATGAACAGTGAAAATACTGGATGCTCGATTTTTACGCGCGATGCCACGCTCGATGCTCGCTCGAGCGAGCCCTGAATAAAGGGCTCGCTCGAGCGAGGAATCCTTCGCTCGAGCGAGAAGCCAAATCTGGAATTTCCAGATTTGTCTTCCAAGTTCGAACCAAGCATTCAATCATCCAAAACTCAACCTCTTGGGCCCAAATTCTGGAAAATACATCCCAATACAATGAATAACAAGTTTCAAAAGCTAATTTGCACATGCAAGGGCCAAGGGTTGGTCAATTAAAGCCATTATCAAACCCATTTTCAAGAACACTTTCAAAACATGAAATGCATGATCTTTAAACCAAAATCAAGCTTTCATTCTTGCTCAATGGAGCTCAAGTCTTTGAAAACAAAGTGAAAACATGGACTTATACAAAAATGTGAACATGCATGCACCATTTTGCCATGAAATCAATTCAAACTCATCAAATCTTACATGCATGCAACAATGGAGTCCTAATTCAACATTTGAACTAAAACATGACTTGATTCTACAATGATGCAAAAACCCAAGCAAGATTTAGCTCAAGACAACAATAAGGAGATGAATAACCTACCTAAATCTTGTATTCAAGATGTGAGAGTTCAATCTTGCCAATACACTTCAATTTACTTCAAATCTTCAAACAATGCAAGCCAAAACAACAAAATAAACCTAAGTCTTGTTCTCTTCCTCTCTAAATTCGGTGGAGCAAGGAGAAAAGGCTGATGAATGTGTTTTGATATGATATAAACAAGGCCTCAACTATGATTAAACAAAACTCCACTCAATGGCATTACCGTAATTACGTCAAACTCTTTAATTGACTTAATTTAATCTGATTTAATCATTCCTAATCAATTTTCAGATAATTATACCATTAAATCACAAATATTCTACCGATTACAAAACACTAAACGTTTCTCCATTCGGCCGCCGATAAGGCCTTCAATTAGCAGTTTAAACATATAATTCAAACAGATAATCATAAATCAAACAGATGCAATATGCAATTCAATAAATAAACTTATTCAATTTCAGTTTCGATTTCAATCAGTCTGTTCAGTACTTCAGTTAATTCAATTATCAGTCATTATCAATTCAATTTAGCAGTAATCAGTATATAATTCAGTGGTTTATCGGTAATCAGTACGATGGTTGTTACATACCAAGGGTTTTGATCTTGTACCTCATCTATGGCAGCAATCAGCTCGTAGGCCGGCACGAATTTCTGTTCGATGATGATCGGACACATCCGGACTCCAAAAGGAATGTCTATCATAGAAGATAGAGTTGCTAGTGAATCAAGGAGCCTGTTGTTCTCTCTTAACAGATGAGCGAAATTCAGTTTCTCAAACCAAGAAATCAGAACGTCCAAGGTCTGGTGATAGATTCTCATCTTTTCTTCTTTAACTTTCCAATCTCCTTTAGCTTGAGATACAACAAGGTTCGAGTCCCCGATGACGTCCAACCGTCTTGCCTCTAGTTCCAGGGTGGCTTCTAGTCCAGCGATACATGCCTCATAGTCTGTCTCATTATTCGACACTTTGAACCGGAGTTTGAATGCTAAAGGTATAAGGGAATTGTCGGGTGCTATCAGCAACACCCCTATCCCATACCCGTATTGGTTTGACGCTCCGTCAAAGTACATCGTCTAAGTCTCTTCTTCGACATACAGAATGGCCTCGTCTGGGAACAGATACTCAACTGCTTCATCCCCTTCAACTAGGTGGTCGGCTAGGAACTCCGCTACCGCTCTCCCTTTCACTGACTTGCGCGTCATGTACTTCAGATCAAATTTAGAAAGCAGAAGCAACCAACGAGCTAGCCTACCCGTAAGTGTCGGTTTCTCGAAGAGATATTTGATGGGATCTAATCTCGAAACCAGTATTACAGAGTGAGCTAACAGGTAGTGCCTCAGCTTCCTAGTAGCCCATACCAAGGCCAAACAAGCCTTCTCCAGCGGAGTGTAGCGGGTCTCGTAATCCAGCATTTTCTTGCTCAGGTAGTAGATAGCCTTCTCCACTTTGTCCTCAGACTCCTGTGCCAGCATGCAGCCCATTGTAGTTTCAGTCACTGAAAGGTATAGAATCAACGGTTTCCCCGGCTCAGGCGGTGACAACACAGGTGGGTTCTATAAACATTGCTTGATCTGCTAAAAAGCAACTTGGCATCGGTCGTCCCATTGGAATTTCTTTCCTTTCTTCAGGAGACCAAACAGTGGTTCACAAGTCAAGGTTAATTTTGCAATAAACCGTCTTATGAATTGCACTTTACCCAGAAAGCCTCGCACCTCCTTTTCAGTCCTCGGTGGTGGAATTTCTAAGATGGCCTTGATTTTGGAACGATCGACCTCGATACCCCTTTGTGTGATCAGGAACCCTAACATTTTCCCTGCTGTAACACCGAATGTACATTTCTAAGGATTCAGCCGCAACCGATACTCTCTGATCCGTTGGAAGAATTTTTGCAAGGCGGCGTAGTGGCCCTCTCTTTCCTTGGACTTGACAATCATGTCGTCCACGTACACCTCAACCTCTTTATGGATCATGTCGTGCAAAATTGTGGTCGCAGCTCGTTGATACGTAGCCCCAGCATTCTTCAACCCAAACGGCATCACCCTATAACAATAGGTTCCCCACATGGTGGTGAAAGCAGTCTTCTCCCTGTCTTCGGGTGCCATCAAAATCTAATTGTAGCCTGAAAACCCATCCATGAACGAGAGCAGCGCATGCCCAGTAGTGAAGTCCACTAATTCGTCAATATGCGGCAGAGGAAAGTCGTCCTTCGGACTGGCTTTGTTCAAATCCCTGAAGTCCACACATACCCAAATTCTACCTTCTTCGGCACCGGAACTATATTGGTCAACCAAGTTGGGTATTCAGATACCAGCAGGAACCCTGCATCAATTTGCTTGGTGACCTCTTCTTTGATCTTGAGAGCCCAGTCCAGGCGGATCCTTCTGAACTTCTGCTTAACAGGTCGGGCCTCTGGGTCAAGAGGGATTCGGTGCTGTACAATCTCAGGATCGATTCCAGGCATGTCTTCATAGGACCACGCAAAAACATCTTTGAAATCTTTTAACAAAGCGACTAAGCACTCGCGCTCCTTCGAAGACAACGTGGACCCGATCTGGACCTGCTACGGGTCCTTCTCAGTACCAACACTAATTGTGGTGATTTCATCAACCAAGGGTTTAACAAATCTCTCCTGCTCTTGATCAAGCAAATATTGCAAAACCGGAGGAATTTCTTCCTCGTCGTTTTCATCAAAATTTTGAAAGTCTTAATTAATGCAATAAATTAAAGGCATAAAAAAGTACTCAAAAGCCACAGTTGTACCATTCTCATTAATCACTTCCAAATTGCCTGATTCCTCTGTTACAACAGACTTAAAGGAAAAAGAAAAAGAGGACCTGGACAAAACAGTGGCATCCGGGTTGTCACCCCCAAGAATACCGGACTCAGGCCTCATTTGGGAATAGGCTAATTTAGTAACTTTTTGGCTATTTGGCTAAAAAGGTAGGTAAAAAAAACTTATATGTTTGGGATGACTTTTTGGCTAATTACGAAAAGATGTGCAAAAAGTAGAGAGAAAAGAGAATCTTTGACTTTTTGGTATGAGTTATTGGCTTTTTGGCTAAAAAGGTAACTTTTTGGCTTTTTGGCTAAAAAGGTAAGTCCCCAAACGGGGCCTAAGACTCAAACGAGCTGGAACCTGATTCTGACTCCACAAACTCAGTGGAATCAGATTCTAGCTCACTACCTGACCCGGTGCTGCTCGATAAAAAGCCCTCCTCGTATTGCCAGACGAGGGAGGGTGCGATGGATGCATCCAGAATGTTTGAAGATGGGCCCACAGCCGCTTCATTCCCTATCATGGACACTGAGAAGTTATCTCCCAAGCACTCTTGCACGATCTGAGGATCTGAGAGTAGACAAGCCAGTGCTACCCCTATTTCAATCTCTATGCTCTCGGAACCCTCCTCCTTGTACTGCTCAGTCTCAGTTGGTGGGTCTGTCTGCCCTATGGCAACATCATCCCCGGACAATTGCAAGTCAAAGAAAATCTCAAACCCTGGCAAACGCCGCCTCTCTGCATTTATCCAGGGCTCTGGAAAGCCACAGAATGGGAAGTTTTCCCCCTCCCGGACAAAGCGTCCGTTCAGGGTTCCCTGGATAGGTCGGTGCATCAACTCATAAGGCTTCCCGGTTTGCTTTGCTCTGGCCCTTCCGGCCATCTCTTTTCCTTTCCTCACCCAGTCCTCCTTGGTAGGCAAATAACCTAAACCAAAGGTACGTGGGTTATGCGGCACTTCGGCCGATGCTGTAATGCCTTTCCGGCCACTTCGCCCTAGTCCCATCCCGGGCATGTGCTGAAGCTTATTCATAAGGTAGACTGATTGTGCACTGACATATAGCCCCTCATCAACAGCTAGAATGTTCTGTACAACCCGGGCCTCGGCTAAAGTGAACCCTGACAAAAACACATCCTCCGCGCCATACTCAATTTCCAGAACTAGCGTAGAAACCTCTAGCGGCAGATGGATCGAAGAATTTCCAAAAACAATGGCCACCTCCTTCCCGTAGGGGTACTTCAGCGTTTGGTGCAAGGTGGAAGAGACAGCTTCCACATGGTGTAGCCACGGCCGCCCTAGGAGTAGGTTGAAGGTTGCGGGAACGTCCAAGACATGAAACTCAATGTCCCACTGTCCCGGACCAACCTGAGTCTGAATCTGCACAGTCCCCATCACCTCTTGGCTGGTATTGTCATACACCCGTATCACCGGGGCTGTAGGCACAAAATCCGCGGGCTTCAACCCGATAGCATATGCCGTTCTCGACAGACACACGTGGATAGCAAATCCTGTGTCAACAAGGACCACCGGCACCCATTTCTCTCTACACTCGACCGAGATATAGAACAGTTTGTTATGATTTGAGCCCTCATGCGGCAGTTCCTTGTCAGTGAAGGTCAACATCGGGGAAGTTCCTCCCGTAAAAACCAGCCCTACTAGCTGTTTAGGCATGGTGTCGATTAAAAGTTTGGCCTTGTCCATCGCAGAAAGGATAGCTTGACAATGAACTCTTAAGGCCATTAGCAGTCCCCAGATGGAGATGTCTGCTTAGATTTTCTTAAGCTGTTTCAGTACAGCCTCCTCCTCGAGCAGTTTTTCCTTCTGCCTCTCCGCCTCTTTGTCCTTTCCGGACGCCTCTGGTTGATCCAAGTGTGGGGGCTTGAAATACCACCCACTCCTGGTCATGTGGTCAACCTCCTCCACATACCAAGTATCGTCCGGTTGGTTCCGTCCCCAATCTTCGTCGGTATGGGCAAGACGTAAGTCGTCGTCTTCCCACCATATCCCGTCGGCGACCGACAGACAATTGTCCGGTCCTGTTGCAACTGTTCCTGTGCTCACAGCACATTCTGTCCCCGCAGGGGCTTTGGCCTTTCTAGCCCTCTCTAGATCTTCGATCTTTTCCTGCTCAAACCGTTTCAGTGCAGCTATGGACGCGCCCTGCGTGAGGGACTTATGCTGCCACAGTTCGGACTCGATTTGTCACGGTTCTTAATCTGAACCAAAGAGTCCAAATCCGGCAAATCGTTTTGAGAAAAACAGATTTTGAAAGAAGTGCCAAACATGGACTGCTTTGCCAGATACAGAGTCGCCACCTAAATATTTTTAATGGGGGATTTAGGAAACCCTGACTCGGTGCCAAAGGCCACGTGTCCGTCATCACCAAAGTTGCCTCGGCTCGGGAACTTAGGTACGATTAGGGAAGGTCAGCTATGAGCACCCCCTCTCGCCCGATCCAAAGATCGGCCTCTACTAACCATGATATCTTGTTTTGAAAACATTATGCATTCTTATTCCGGTTATTAGCCTAGATTTACTACGTGATGCACACAGCAAAACAAGTATAGACTAGATCGCCTAATTTGGAATAAAGCATTGCATATCCGTTCGTTTGGCAAACGTTTTGAGATTTTGCTACTCGCAAGTAGGCTAAAACACGGATTTCAACGAGTTGTCCCAACTCAAGCAATCCAACCTTCACCCACAGGCATTCAGGCAGTTTAATCAAATAAGCATCTAGCCGCATGGTAAGCATGTCAACATGGTAATACTCACACTCATACAAGGATGCTAAGACATAAATGCTTACCGAGTACTCCAAGCCAAAACAGAAACTAGTTAGTAATCGTATGCATGATCCTAGTTCGTGTTAAGATGGCTAATGCAACGCATACAGAATGTCACTAGAATAGGCTCGGCTAATCTAAGGATGACATGTGAAAATGCACAGATAGCATGTATTCAAGTTAAATTTGAAATACTTTATGCAGTTAGCATGATGCGCCGAGCCCGGTGCATGCAATACTGATGAATGATGCACGCATGCATAGCATAAGGTATGCTAAATTAAACATGTCCTAATACTAACCATCAAAAGCAGGTAAGTAAAAGGGAGAAAGAAGTGGGGGTTGGAAGACATGCACACACGCACCCACACTTATTACAAATTTGCCCCCGCTCGGAGGGACCAGAAGAATAATACAATTAATTAACCTACAAGCTAATTAATTATTACAGACCAATTAAACTAGCTAAGCAAATTAACTAATCTAAGAAAGCAGCAAACTGCAGCCTCGGGAAGAGGGTCCAATGCATGCGCGCTCGGTTCCGCTCGGAAAGTCACTGCCATGCACAAGATGCCTCTGCTTTGACTGTTCTGCTCCTCTGAAGACTACATAAGTCCCAGGATATGCTCTCTGCACACTGTGGAACACCACCGGCTGAGGGAATTGGTCACCGGCCATAGAGAATGGTCACCGGCCACAAATTGAATTATCGGCCACTGATGGATGGCCGGTCGGCACTGAAGATGGCCGGCCGGCCAAATCTTCCTGCAGAATCTGTGTTGACAGCAACAGAGGGCAAAACAAAGCATGGCAATGCATTTCAAGCAATGTGTGCACCAACCACACCCCTTATCATGTGTATGACTCAAAGGAGGATGGGCCTCGATTCTCGGACCACCAATCGCGCATTTCCATGCATGATGGTCCAAAGAATCAAGTGTGCATTTTGATATGGAATGCAATGCACATAATCAAACAAAGGGGCTCAACCTCTATCATACTCAACTCAAGAGGCAAAGCATGCATGCCAATGCAATGCAATCCTAAGCATGTGAACTAATATGCAACATGGCAATGCAATGTGTACATGCAAGTATGCAAGCAAACATACAAGGTGAGCATGCAAACAAGCAAAGGGGATGGACTTAAACTAATTTAGGAAGCCCTCAAACAAGCCTAAAACAGTGGCCAATGCTATGGAAATGAGGGCCAACACACACACACACATGTACATGTTGATGGGCCAACACTTAAGCATAAAGGAACAACTTCTAAGCACACTTAAAAGGAGGCAAAAATGGACAATTAGCATGCAATGTAAGCTCTGAAAAACATGTAGGAAATGATGCCAAATCAACCTACTAATGCAAGCTAAGCATGCAACCAAGCCCAAGGACCTAAAGCATGATCATATGACACATGAAGCAAATGACCAAAATAATCATGTTAAGGCAGGCCCCAAAAACCACTTAGATGGCATCTAAATGATCTACACATGGAGGCATGCACAAATGCTTAAACATGGAGCATACAACACAACCTCTTAAAGTATTAAAGGAGTGATAAAATGCAAGCATGTGAACATGAAACAAGGACTGAAATGTCATGAAAAATGGTTCCAAACCATTGGAAAGATGCAAGGATGGCATGCTCATGGTCAATGCATCAAGGCATATAAAGGGGGATTACATGGTAGCTATGCAAAGCAAAACATGAATGACCTGAATGACCAAAAACAGTCCTCAAGCACACTAAATCATGCACAAAAGCTTCACAAAGCTGAGCCAAAATCATGCTAAAAACAAAGGTTAAAGCTTAAAGCATGTTAAGGCCTAAACATGGCATTACAAGGCATGTATGCTAAGCAAGCATGGTGTACCAAAACCAACTCAAAACAGTGCTAAATCATGACATAATAAGCACAAAAAACAGCTAAGGCATGGTCAACATACACTTAAATTAGATGCTCCCTCAAGAGGCAAAAATGGCCCTTTTCAAGGACAACAAGGAGAGGGGGTGGCCCTCTCCTTCTTAGGACCTCAAGGCACCATCCTCACCTCTAAAATCCCTCAAGATTTCAGTGGTGAGGAGGCCCAAACACAATGGTCCCGGAGCTCAACCAAAATGGCACAAAACAAGGGCCAAACAAGCCTTAAGAGGGGTCAAACAACCCTAAAGCTTAAAACACCCTTAAACAACTATTTAGAGTAGGCAAAAACAAGACTTTTATTTGTTATATGCTAGCTCAAAAACAGATGCAAGATAGTCAAAAAAGCTTTGCAAAAATTGGGTATTTAAAGGTAAAGTCCTTACCCTTGTTGACCCTCTTCAAAAATGGTAGACCAGCTGGTTCTTTGAGCTCAAAACCACCCAAGAAGTCCAAGAATAGCCCTCTAGTGCCTCAGCTCCAAGAGAAGGTGTGATGGTGGGTGTTTGTGCACAAAAGTGAGGCAAAACAC
Organism: Camellia japonica; assembly: GCA_030407325.1. NCBI lineage: Eukaryota > Viridiplantae > Streptophyta > Magnoliopsida > Ericales > Theaceae > Camellia > Camellia japonica. The sequence goes on from JAPPVO010000029.1 coordinate 181,400,341, forward strand.
ACACAAAACACAAAAGATAGGAAGGTATAGATATAGGATAGATACAAATCCTAACCCTAAAACCAGAGCCCCTCTGAAAATGTTGTCTAACCCTAAAAGAGGGAGAGGAGGCCTCCTCTTATAGAGCTGCGATCTTGTAAGCTTACAAGACAAGCTAGCTAAGAGGGAAATCCCTCCATACACATGTATGGAGGGGAGCCAAGTGCATGCCAGCTACATGAAAATATCTGCAAAAGCAGATGCACAGTAGTCGGCCGGCCAAAAATGCAATTGACCAAAAAAAGATAGTCGGCCGGCCATCTATAGTGCCGGCCGGCCAAACATTTGGCCGGTGGCAACAAGACACAGCCGGTGGCCTCAAGCCATGGCCGGTGGAGTGTGGGGATGGCCCACAAGCCATTCCCTGCCCCTCCGAGGCAAAGCACAAGTGTTTGGTGCAAAACCAAACACAAAACAGTCAAGTCGAGAGATCCTGAGGCAAGGCGCGTATCCAAGACCTCCGGGAATTCAAGACGAACACAAACATGGATGATCACCGAGTGTTCAAGCGGTGACGTCCAAGTCTTGAGGACGGTCAAAAATGGGGTGTCTACAACAGCCTGCTGTTCAGTGTCCACTGCGTTCAAACTGCCCGGATCCCGAGCAAAATTCTTAACACCGGTGCTCTCTGGCGATCCCTTCTGATTCTCAGCCATTCCGGCCACTGCTGAAGTTCCTGTTCCTGATGATCCCTGTTCTAGCTGAGATTCTTCAACAATATCTAGTTGGTCGTCAAGCCACCTAGTAGTTTCTACTGACCCAAATAAGTCGAACTAGTTGAAGTTTACATCCCCGGAGTCCTGCTCATTGAAGAACTGCAGATCTGCAATGCCCTCTTCCAGCTCTGTTAGGTCATCTAACCCCTGACTAGGTCCATTCTCCCGAACCATACTGATTTCTGTCCCAACTGACAACTCTACCATTGGCTTAACTTGATCCGTTGATGTGATATAACCGCTCGGGTTGTACTCAAAGCTCGCAGACCCCTCAGGCTCTGAATCATCTTTCCTCTCTGCCTCCGAAGTCAGCCCAATTCTATCGTCGATAGTCACCACCACTGGTTCAAGTTGGGTTTAGGAGATGCTCAACATGCACAAATCCGTGCTGTCTGGAATGAACACCTTCGGCTTGGGTAGGTGGGAGGGTGTGATATATATGCTAGGGTCGTATGACACAACCCCAGCTTGGATCAGGTTGATGCGTTTAGGTAGTGGAGCTTGGTTATGTGGTGGGAGAGGGTTGGTTGTGACACTTGGTTTTTCTGGAGGTACGATCACCCTATTGTCAACGAGATCCTGGATTTTGTGACGCAGTCTGAAGCACTGGTCGGTGTCGTGACCATGCTGTTGGTGAAAGGCACAGTATTTGGCTGGATTATGGGAAGTAGGAAGTTTGTCTGGTAATGGCTGCGGCTCTAGGGGCTTCAAATGCCCTTTCCTAATCAGAACCCCCGGAGCTTTGGACAGGGACATGTATAGTGTTGTGAAGGTTCTCTGGCCTCGGGGTGGATATTTAGCTGTTTGTGAGCTACTTCCGGACGCACCGGTGAATGGTGTGGCTGTAAATGTTTTTGGAGGGGTGGTGGTGACCATGCCCACATCTGAAATTCTGGCAGCTGCAGCATTGCTCGTGCTTGCTTTCGTACTGCGGGAAAATGCCCTCTTAGGCTGCTCTCTTTCGTGGTCAATCAGACCCTGTTTCATGGCATCCTCGATTTGTACCCCAATCTCGTGTAAATCCGCAAAGGTGGGGAGGGGTAAGATGATCATCTTTTGCATCAGTTTGGGTTGGAGATTGTGCACAATCATCCGTATCTGGTCTTTGTCAACCGGCCTGGTGGTCATCATAGAAGCTTTAGCTCTCCAACGGGTTACAAAGTCGGAGAAGCTCTCTTTTGGCTCCTGTCTAGTTGTCTTGAGATCACGAGTTATGATCTCGATCTACGTGTTGTAGGAGTATTGAGCTACAAAGGCCTCAGCCATCTCCTCCTAGCTTCTCTTGACAGAATCTTCCAATTTCGCGTACCAGATGGCGGCAACACCAGACAGGGTTCGGCCGAAGAGTGATAGCTTCTGGAGTCTCATCAAGCCCATCGGGAGAAAAATATTCGAAAACAGCCTCAAATGAACCATGGGGTCCCCAGAACCATCAAAACGGTCTATGTGTGGCATCTTAAACCGGTCCGACAAAGTTACTGCAGAATCAGTGTATCATCCTCTATGTCCGGAATGGAATTCACACCTTGAGCCCTCTTGAATAGCTTTTCAAGCTTACTGACCTTCAGGGCTGTTGGGTTCATCTCAGATTCAAAAGTTGTATCCGTTGAGAAGGCCGATGTCTTCGAAATCTGCAGTAGAACTGGTGGTGGGACTTGCCCTGTTGGAGCGTCTGTATCGTCCTAGACATTTGCGGTATTCCCGAGTATTGGAATTCTAGGTGGGGCTGGGGGTGGGGGTGGATGCGAAGCAAATGCTCCAGCTTGCTGTGGTTGCGGTTGCTGTTATTGCTGGAGTCTGGCAATCAACTCTGCCTGTTGAGCCACAATCTCTGCCTGACGTGTGGCGGCCTCTGCCTAATGGGCAGCATCCCGCTGCATGGCTTGTATAGTCTCTTGGAGCTGACGCATGATCTCCTCCATAGTTGCCATAAGGTGCTGATCCAACTGAACAACAAGTATATCTCTCTCTGCGGTAGAAACGGAAACCTCAGCCCGACTACTCACTGGTAGGGGGGTAATGACCGCTGATCTGATATCCATTGTACTAATGAATTGCGCCTAACTGACCTCCGCCTAGTAACTGAGGGTAAAGAAAGGAACACTGGTTGTTCGTCTATCAGATCCTCGGATCGATGAAGTCTTCGACCTCTGATCCAAAGTGCTTGGGAAATATCTGCCTGGTCAGAAGCAATTGTGCTAAACTACCTTGCAAAAAGATAAATAAAGCATAATAAGGAAACAAGCAACCAAAAAAATGGACAGCATAACGGCTTAAAATAAAGACAACACACAGTTGGCAAGACAACACACAGTTGACATTTATAAGCTGAATACACTATTCTCGACACTGATCACTGTCCCCAAATCACTACCTCGAATCTGATACCCTCAGATAAAGCAAAAATTAGAGAATGATGTGTAGTGTACAACTAGTGTAAAGTAGATTGCGTGTTATGCAGTGTGTGTGGTGTACAGATAATGTAAAGCAGGACTGTAAAGCAGAAGGGAAAGATGTACCTCCCAAGCTCTCTAGTAGCCTCCGAGTAGGTGCCTGCTCCAGCGAGATGAGGAACTCATGTATCCATACAGTGTGGCCAAGCCTACGCCACCCTAGTCATAGCGCCGGATGCGAGTCACGTCTACCAGTGCACTCAAGAGGTAGAGGCCAACGGTGTTCGCCCGGTCGGCGAATAGAGTGGTGCCAAGCAAGAACATGAGGAACCCCCAAGCGTAATGCTCGACCTCCTCGCGGGTCGTCGGTGTCCCCCCCTGAACTAGTCAACGAACCACGAATATCACACCATCCCTGGTTGGGAGAGAGGTGGATGTAGACCGCCCAGAACTCCGCTCCGTGCGCGAGGGCGCGAATTATTGTTCTAGCTACTACAGTTCGGACTCATGTCACGGTTCTGAATCTAATCTCACAAAGTGCAATGTAAGACTGATAAATCACCAAAGAGTCCAAACCCGGCAAATCGTTTTGGAAAATCGATTTTAATCAAAAGGCGCCAAACATGGACTACTTTGCCAGATTTCAGAGTCGCCACCTAAATATTTTGTTTTGGGGAAATTTAGGAAACCCTGACTTGTGCCTAAGGCCACGTGTCCGTCATCACCAAAGTTGCCTCAGCTCGGGAACTTGGGTACGAGAGGGGAAGGTCATACAATGAGCACCCCCGCTCGCCCGATCAAAGGATCGGCCTTTACTAACATGATATGTTGTTTTTGAAAACACATGTGTTCTTATTCCAGTTCATTAGCTAGCTTACTATGTGATGCGCACAACATACAAGTATAGACTAAATCACTCAATTTGGAACAAAACATCTCATGTTTGTTTTTTTCGAAAATGGTTTGAAAGTGCTACTCGCAAGTAGGCTAAGTCGTGGATTTGCCACCCTCAAGTGGGCTTAGAAAACATGATTTTGCCACTCTCAAGTGGGCTTAAAACACACATTTTGATGATTTGTTCCAATTCAAGCAATTCAACCTTCACCCACAGGCATTCAATCAGTTAATCAATTAAGCAGTTAGCCTCATGGCAAGCATGCTAAACATGACAACACTTACACGCATGCAAGGATGCCAAAGCATAAACACTTACCTAGTACTCTGAGCCAAAAAAGAAGCTAGTTAGTAATCAATGCATGATCCTAGCTATTTTAAGAATGCCTAATGCAACACATGCAAAAATGCAACTAAGATAGGCTCGGCTATTCTAAGTTAGTATGATGCGCCGAGCCCGGTGCATGCAAGACAGATGAATGATGCAACATGTGAGCATAAGGATGCTAATTGAAACATGCCCTAAAACTAACCATCGAAAGCTGATAAATAAAAGGGGGAAAGAAATGGGGGTTGGAAGACATGCATCACACACACGCACACTTATTACAACAGTTGTGCCCTCTCGACGGAGAGTCCGAAAGAATAAGCTAAGCTAACTACACTAAGCGAAGCTATCTAACTAATCTAATTAATCTAATTAAACTAGTTATTACACAACAAAATGAATAACTAGCTACAACTAATTATTACACAACTTTAATTAATTAACAAATTAACTAAGTTAGCAACTAACTAAACATGTAAACTATATGAAGTAGGCTGCCTCAGCTCTGCCTTGAACGATAAAGGATGCATGCTCGGTCGCCTCGTTCAGAAATTCATTGCGATGCCCCAATTTGCCTCTGTTTGCATTTGTTCTCAGAACTCTGCACAAAGCTCCAGATAGCTTCTATTCCATCTTGGGGACTCCCAAGAGGGTGGTCGACCAGTTTATGGTGGTGTAGACCACCTGCCTACCGACCAACTTTGCTGGAGACCATAAAAAGTGGTCGGCCAGCCAATTTTACTGGTTTGCCGACCAGTTATTGCTGCCAAACTCCAATTTGCTACAACAGAGAACAAGAAGAGGCATGGCAATGTATTTGCAAGATATGTGTGCACAACCACTCTCCCCATCATTTCATGAGCTCAAGGGAGTGTAGTTCTCGACTCTCGGGCCACCAACCGAGCATCGCAATGCACGATGGCCGAGAAGCCAAGATTGCGCAATCAATGTGAATGAATGCACACATAACACATAAATGCCTCAAACTCTATCATGCATGATCAAGAGAGTCGGCGACCGAGAATTGAGACACGTTTCATCACTTCAAGTATGAAACGTCCCTCGTTTCTCGTGTTTGGATTAATTCCCTATCCAAACACAATGCAATGCATGCACACACAATGCAATGAGACAAGCATGCAACAACATCATGAACATGCAACAACATGCAAATAACAATGTCATATGGACTTAAACCGAATATGGACAGACCTCAATCATGCCCAAACCAGTGGCCAAAATGCTCAAATGATGGCATGAAATGCAAGAAAATGCATGCTCATGCATTGGCCCATCAACTAAGCCTAAGAGCACGACTCTCAAACATGAGTAAGAAGCGACAAACATGAAAGTGTGACAACACTATATGCACTGAAATCATGTATGAAATGATGCCAAATCATTCAAACAACATAAGCATAGCATGCTAGAAGGCCTAAGGCACAAGGCTACCAAAGAGGCTACACAAGAGGTATGCAATGCATGGCACAAATGACTGAATCAGCCATGGACAGAGCTCAAATAAGTCAAAACAAGGACCAAAACATGCTGAGATGGGAGCTCAAAAGTCTAGGCATGCATGCATACAAGTTAGGCCACAAACAAGGCAACAATGCACAACCCTTAGAGGCACTCAAAAGGTGAAAGAAGTGGGAGTATGGCAATACTATATGCTCTAAAACAACATGGTAAATGATGCCAAATCATGTACATGTCACAAATGAAGCATCCTAGGAGCTCAAAACTCAAAGCTAGAAAGGCCAATTGCACTACAACTATGCAATACATGAACCCTATGGCCAACGCAACCTAAAACAATCCTAGAGCATGTCAAAATGATGCTAAAACATGCATGGAGCAAAGCCAAAACAAGCTAGCATGAAGGATCAAAATGTCAAGTAAGCAAGGCCAATGAGGAGGATTGCACTACACCTATCACAACCAAGCATGAGATGACTTTACCAACAAAAATTAGAGTTGTATCATGGCAAAATAGGACCAAATACACACTGAAATGGTGGCCCAAAAGCCTAGGCACGATGGCATAATCAATGGCTCATGTTTAAGGCTTAAAGCATAAACCCTCCAATGCATTAAAAGAGTGAAATATGTGAGTGTATGGCCACACTACATGTACTAAAATCACATATCATATGATGCCAAAACATGAAAATAGTCCAAGCAATGCATGCTAGTGGACTCAATACACAAAGCTAGTAAGCAAGGATGCATTATGGCTATACAAAGCAATGCATGCATGACCAAAACAACATAAATCAGAGCTTAAGCATGCTAAAACATGGCCAAAAGCTTACTGGAGTTAAGCCCAAAACATGCTAGAATGATGGTCAAAAGCAAGATGCATGTTAAGCTAGTAAATGGAAATGCACTACAAGTGCAAGGAGCATGCAAGAGGCTATCAAACCAAACCAAAACAGAGCTAAGGCATGGCAAAACAACACCAAAATCATGCTGAGATATGGCCAAAACATTCTAGAAAGACAAGCTCAAACATGAGGCATACAAGGCTAGCAACCAAGATACAAGGAGAGGAGATAACCCTCTCCTATTTGGGACCTCAAAACACCCTTTCCACCATTGAAATTCCTTTGAGTTTCAGTGGTGAGAAGGTCCAAAAGAGGTGGTTCCAATGGCTTTAAAAGATAGCTCAAAACAAGGCAAAATAAGGCACCAAGGGGGGTAGACCACCCCCAACACAAACAAAGCCTTAAACAATCATAACAAACACTTGAAAATGAAGCTTTTTACAGTTGTAAACTAAGTCAAATAAAGCATGCAAAGATGGCTAAGAGAGTAACCAAAACAAAGCTTAAAAAATGAAAAAAGGGGTTACCCTTGAAGCACTGCAACAACAGCACCTTCCTCAGCCCAAAACCAACTTTTATGACCCAAATACCACCTCCAAGGACCTCAGCTCAGAGATGGTGGTGTGTGGCTAGGAGTTGTAGTGCAAAAGTGAAGAAACAACACACTTTAAGGCACAAATAAAGGAATATAGAGAGGGAGATATATGTATAGCTCTAAGGTAATTTTCTGAACCTAGAAAAGGGAGAGAGAGCCTCCCTCTTATAGAACTCCAAGCTTCAAGCTTCTTGGAGAAGCTAGAAGCTTGGTTAAATCCCTCCATATGGAGGATGCAATCTGTGCACTCCAGCTGGCACAGCTGGCATCCACAAACTGTTCAGAAAATGCAAGAAAGCTGCCGACCACTTAAAGTGGTCGGCCAGCTACTTACACTGGTCAGCCAACCAGTGGAAGTGGTCTCCAAGGAGAAAAAGTGGTCAGCCATGGGGAAGAAGTGGTCTTCACCAAGAAAGCAAGGTGGTGGCATGGTGGGAGACCATTTTTGGTGGCCTAAAGACCACCAAGACCAGTTAGCCAACCAGAAAATTGGCTGGTGGGAAGAAAAGTGGTTTTTAGGGAGAGAAGCTGGTCTCCCGCCCTCATTCCACCCTCCAATCAAGAAAAACAAGGTTTGTGCCAAAAACAAACCAAAAAGGATGCAAAACAAGAGTCCGAGGGTCGAGGCACGCAGCCGAAAGCCTCGAAAACTAGTCTACGGGCACCAAAAGGGTCTGTGAGGGAAAAGTGGTCTATGACCACAAAAAGTGGTCTCTCGGACCTGAGTGTCCCTCTAGACCAAGGCAACAAGGCATGGTTTGAAAACCAGGCCAAAAGGAGAACGATAAGCGGTCCCGAGACAAGGCGCGCGGTCAAAGGCTCCGGAAACTAGAAACTAGCCTACGAGAGGGAACAGTAGTCTCCAAGACCTCTGTGTCCCTCTAGGCAAGGTCAACAAGGCTTGGTTCATAAACCGAGCCAAAACACAAAGAGTTCAGAGGCCTGGAGGCAAGGCACTCAGCCGAAAACTCCGGAAACTCGAAACAAGCACAAACATGCACAATCATCGAGCGCTCAATCGATGACGTCTGAGTCTTAAGGTCGATCAAAAATGGGGTGTCTACAGTGGACGAATCCCTAGCAGAAAGATCTGAGCAGCATCCCACTCACCCATATCAGTGTCGAAAGGGATCGGATCACCCCCTACTCCGATGCCGGTGAGCATGGAGAAGTCGAAGGGAGTCATCGTCATCTCCCCTACTGTAGAAAGGTGGAGGGAATCGGTGGTGTCCCACCACCTCTCCACTAAGGCGCCTAGAAGAGGCCGACTCCCAGTGAGGCGCGAGAGTCCCATGCAAAATATACCAAAATCGGCCTCATCGACGATGTGGCGAACATCATCGGGTAACTCCATGTACTAATCTCGTGCAATTGTGTTCCCATAACCCCGGAAGGCATAAGAATCTCCCTGTGTTCAAGACAAACAGATGCGAAGCAGTGTCAGGAAATACAGTGTACGCACGTGTTCAGAATTGATAGAATGCAGTGTGTACATATGTTCGAGTTGACATAAGTATCATGAATGTGCTCAGAATGAACTAGCCACGTGATACACAAGTGTGCTTGGGTTAATCAGACGAAGAGTGATATTGGCTATCCAAGACATATGACCTACATTGCAGAAAGTAAAGAGGAAGAGTATACCTCAGCGGCGCCATAAGATAAGTGTGACTCCGACTCGCGTAGCAGGAGGTCCTCCGGAGCACCTCGCGCAAAGCTCCTGAACTGGCGAATATTGTCAAGAGGCAACACGTGTACGTTAGGATCGTACGTCGTCAGGTCGAAAGGCCGAATGCCAAGCGACAAAGGCTCAAACTCGGGATCCATCTCCATCCCTGCAGGAGCCCCACCATGTGGAACATCATCCGCCATCTCGAGAAGAATGAGAAAAATGGTCGAAGGTATGGAAAATGGGCAAGAATGCCAAAAGTCAACAAAAAGTCAACTCCGCGGGGTGAAAAAATGGAAGAAAATGTCAAAGTGCGGAAGAAGGCGTGAAGATCAAGGGTAACTCGAGGGAAACAAACCCCAACTGATGAAAATCAAGAATGTGGCACCAAAAACACTTTTCAATCGGTTCAAAGTGTTTGAAACAACGAGGGTTTTGCGAATCGAAAGTTTTGGGAGGTTTGAAAATGTGTGTAAAGCTTGATCGAAAGGAGGAAAGCGATCTAGAGAGAGGAGGAGGGATTTCGGTAAGGGAGAAGTGAAAGAATAAGGTTTGGAACCCTATACTTAAAGACCCGAGGCAAAATGTCAAAACTGCCCCGAATCTGCCATTTTTGGCCGATCGGCCAAATTGTTGGCTGGCCGGCCACATTGTTGGCCGATGGAGTTTTCTGATGGCCGATGGATGGCCGATGGATGGCCGATGGCTCCCTCTTGTGGCCGATGGACCTCCAATGCCCTTGTTTGGGGTTGTTCTATTGATTTGTGCCCTCATATCTCAAGAAAGTGCAAGAAAATGTACCTTTTGAAGCTCAAGCGGTCTCTGTGGTGACCTCAAACCGTGTTTTCCGTGTGCGACACTCGATATACACAAAATGTATCCTTTTTCGTATCCTTTTGCCTATTTCTAGATTCGAAAATTATCTTTGAATGCGTGGCTTTACAGTGTTCTTATCACATTCATGGGGTTTGCATTTGTTATATGCCTCTCTCACTTTTGCATCGGACATGCATCCTCGCGTTTGCACAACATATTCCCGTTGTGTCAAATAGGTATTCGTGTTTATGTTGCATAGAGTATGTACATTGCATGGAACACATTTTTAACCTTTCTTGCATAGAATGTGCACTTCTCACCTTGGCATGAAATGCGCGTCTTAATGTTGTATGGAGCATACATTTCTCGCACTTGCATTGTTATGCACACTTCATTTGCATTGTTATACACACTTCACTTACATTGTTATGCACACTTTAGTTGCATTGTTATGCACACTTCATTTGCATTGTTATGCACACTCTAGTTGCATTGTTATGCACACTTCACTTGCATTGTTATGCACACTTTAGTTGCATTGCTATGCACACTTCACTTGCATTGTTATGCACACTTTATTTGCATTCTTATGCACTTGTCACTTGCATTGCTATGCACCATTCTACTCGCATTGTTATGCACCGTTGTTTATCTGGCATTGAATATGCACTGTTGGTTATCTTGCGTTGCATGTGCATCGTTGTCGTTCGTTTCGCAGAAGGCGGTAGACGCGCCCGAACGTCCCGGGCTCCGCGCGCGAAATCGGCGCGAAATCCGTTTTGTTCATTAGGCTTACTACAGTTCGGACTCAATGTCACGGTTCTAAATCTAATCTCACAAAGTACAATGCAAGACCAATAAATCACCAAAGAGCCCAAATCCGGCAAATCGTTTTGGAAAACTGATTTTTGTAAAGAAGTGCCAAACATGGACTGCTTTGCCAGATACAGAGTCGCCACCTAAATATTTTATTTTGGGGGAAATATAGGAAACCCTAACTCGTGCCTAAGGCCACGTATCCGTCATCACCAAAGTTGCCTCGGCTCGGGAACTTGGGTACGAGAGGGGAAGGTCCTGAAATGAGCACCCAAGCTCACCCGATCAAAGGATCGGCCTCTACTAACATGATATCTTGTTTTTTGAAAACACATGTGTTCTTATTCCGGTTAGTTAACCTAGAATTACTATGTGATGCGCACAGCATACAAGAATAGACTAGATCGCCTAAGTTGGAACAAAACATTGCATGTTCATTTGTTTGAAAATAGTTTGAAGTTTGCTACTCGCAAGTAGGCTAAAACAGAGACTTGATGAATTGTTCCAACTCAAGCAATCCAACCTTCACCCACAGGCATTCAGGCAGTTATATCACATAAGCAAATAGCCTCATGGCAAGCATGCTATCATGGCAACACTCACACTCATGCAAGGATGCTAAAGCATAAACACTCACAGTGTACTCCAAGCCAAAACAAAAGCTAGTTAGTAATCAATGCATGATCCCAGTTCATGTCAAGATGGCTAATGCAACACATGCAAAATGCAACTAGAATAGGCTCGGCTATTCTAAGATGGCATATAAATGCAACTTGATAACATGCTGTTGGACACATATTCAAGTAAATGTATTGAAACATAATCAAGTTGGTATGATGCGCCGAGCCCGGTGCATGCAATACAGATGAATGGATGCACGCATGCAAGCATAAGGATGCTAATTGAAACATGCCCTAAAACTAACCACTGAAAGCAGGTAAGTAAAAGGGAGAAAGAAATAGGATTGGAAGACATGCATCGCACACACGCACGCTTACAAAAATATGCCCTCTCGACGGAGGGTCCGAATGAATACGCTAAGCTAGCTATGCTAAGCTATTCTAATTAACTAATCTAATAATCTAATTAGACTAATTATTACACAACCGAAATGAATAACAAGCAATCTACTTACTAATTATTACAACACTTAATTAATTAACAAATTAACTAATTAAATTACAAATTGAAGCTAACTAACAAGTAAGCACTAAATCAAGCTGCCTTAGCTTTGCCTTGAACAAGGAAGGATGCATGCTCTCAATTCCCGTCCCGAAAAGCTCTCCAAATGCTCTCTAGAGGCTCTGTCTGCAGGGTGTCCTTGAGAACTAGCTGCTGGATCTCACCAAAACAGTGCTGAGGAGTGCACCAGTGGCCTGCCGGCCATGAGGAGATGCTGCCGACCTCCCTGCCGGCCAAGAGTGCACACTGCCGGCCACATGTGAAGATCTGCTGGCCAACAACAAGAAGGTGCCAGCCACTGGTGTGCTGTGACACCAAGCTGTAGCAGAGCACAAAATAGAGACAAGGGAGGGTCTCCCAAGGGTATGTATGCACTATGCCACTCCATATCACTTCAAAACATCAATGGAATGGGCATAATCGGATCCAGGACTATCAATCACGCATCTCGATGCATGATGACCAAAGATCCAACTTGTGCAATTCAATGTAAAATGAATGCACAAGAAACACATAAATGTCTAGAACTCTATCATGCATGATCAAGAGCGTCGGCGACCGAGAATTGAGGCACGTTTCATCACTTCAAGTATGAAACGTCCCTCGTTTCTCGTGTTTGGACTAACACCTATTCCAAACAAAATACAACACAAACATGGCATACACAATGCGACTCAAGCATGCAAACATGCAATGCAACATGAATAACCTAACAAGGCTAATGGCATGCACAACTAGCATACACAATGCAAATGGTGGCATACTCAATGTAATGTGACCTAAGCATGCAAACAACATAGCATACACAATGCAATGAATCAACATGCAAACAACATGGCATACTCAATGCTATGAACTACATGGCATGCACAATGTTTAATGGACTTAAACCAAAATGGATAGACCTCAGTCATGCCCAAATCAATGGCCAAAACACAAAAACAAAGGCACCAAAAGACAAGGCATGCATGCACAATTCATTGGCCAATCAACTAGGCCTAAGAGCATAACTCTCAAGAGTGCTCAAGGAGTGATAAACATGGAAGTGTGACAACACTAAATGCACTGAAATAAGGTATGAAATGATGCCAAATCATTTAAACAGCGCAAGTATAGCATGCAAAGGTCCTTAAAGCATGAAACTAGTAAAGCGGACTACAAAGGGGGCATGCAATATATGGCACAAGTGTATGAACCAAACATGGACAGAGCTAAAATAGGTCAAAACAAAGACCTAAACATGCTGAGATAGGGGCTCAAAGACCTAGGCATGCAAGCATACAAGCTAAGCCATAAACAAGGCAACAATGCACAATACTCAAAGGCATTTAAAACATGAAAGAAGTGGGAATATAGTCATGCTATAAGCTCTGAAATGAAGTATTAAATGATGCCAAATCATCTAAATAGCTCAAAGATGGGATGCATGAGTCATTAAAACACAAAGCTAGCAAGGCCAATTGCATTACAGCTATACAAAGCATGAAGCATATGGAAAAGGCAACCCAAAACAGTCCTAGAACATGTTAAAATGAGTCTAAAACATGCATGTAAGGAAGCCAAAACATGCTAGCATAAAGGGCATAAGGCATGATGAAGACAAGGCAAACAAGGTGGATTACACTACACCTATTAGGACCAAGCATGGGATGACTTAACCAATAAAAATAAAAGTTATATCATGGCATATTAATCCCAAAAAACACATTGAAATGATAGCTCGCAAGCTTAGGCATGAAGGCATACGCAATGACTCATGTTAAGACATAAAGGGGGAAACCCTCCAACGCATTGAATGAGTGATAAATGCAAGTGCATGAACATGAAACATAGACTGAAATCACATAATAAATGATGTCAAATCATTCAAATAGTCAAAATAAAGCATGCTAATGGACTTGGTGCACAAAGCTAACAAGCTAGATTGAACCATGGCTATACAAAGCAAGTCATGCATGGCCAAAACAACCTGAATTAGAGCTAAAGCATGTTAAAACATGGACAAAAGCTTCATGAAGTTAAGCCAAAAACATGCTAGAATGACATGTTAAAGCATGATGCATGTTAGGCCAATTCATGGAAATGCACTACAAGTGCAAGGAACATGCAAAGGCCAACCAAACCAGTCCAAATCAAAGTTATGACATGGTAAAACAACACCAAGAACATGCTGAAATGGACTCAAATCAAGCTAGAATGACATGCTACTTCATGAAGCACACATGACTAGTTTGTGTGATTTACAGTACAAGTGCATTAGGCATGCATGGAGTGACAAAACCAAGCAAAAATAGTGGCATGCCACAGCAAAATAACCACAAATACATCCTAAGATATGGCCAACATAAACTTAACAAACATACTCACACATGAGGCATTCAAAGCAAGTAAACAAGACACAAGGAGAGGGGATGACCCTCTCCTATTTAAGACTCCAAAACCACCTTTCTACCACTGAAAATCCTCTGGATTTCAGTGGTAGAAAGGTCATGCAAAGGTTGCAACAAGGGCCTAAAGGGATGGCTCAAAACAAGGCCTAAGAGGGGGGTAGATCACCCTAAACGAAAAAGTGACCTTAAACAAACTTTTTAAGCATGCAAAAACAGAACTTTTTCCAGTAGAAAGCTAAGCTTAAAACAGCATGCAAGAAGGGCTAAAAGCTTAAGCAAGAATGGAGGTTTTAAGGGATAGAAACTCACCCTTGAAGACCTTCTTTAAAACTGCAGCTCTAGCAAGCTTTTCAAGCTCAAATCAACCCAAGAACACCAAAAACAACTTCAAGAAGCCTCAGCAACATAAGAAAAGTGTTTGAGTGTGTGTTTGTGTGTTAAACTAAGACAAAACTACACTTTAAGGCACAAAAATGAAGAACCAAGGCAAGATAGATACAAAGCTATATCTATAACTCAAACCCTAATTTTCTGAACCTCTAAAATGAAGGAGGAGCCTCTCCTTGTATAGAAGAAAGGCAATGCAAAGCTTGTTAAACAAGCTTGGAAAGGGCTTCATTCCTCCATACACGTGTATGGAGGAGGGATGAGTGAAAACCAGCTGGCTCAAAAGATCTGGCGTGAAATCTACTGAGACAAAGGGTTCTGCCGGCCATCAATTGTGGCCGGCAGTGGCTCACTGATGGCCGGCAGGCATCATCAGTAGCAAGCAAGGAAAAATGCATGGCCGGCAGTGGCAGAATGTGGCCGGCAGTGCACCATGAGCATCATGCTAAAAGGACCAACACATGGTCCAAAAAAATGGGGCAGAAAGGATACAGGGTTTGGAAAGCTCAAACCTGTGACGTTCCACCACGGAAGTCGAGTACTCGATGAGCAATCGAACTTGTGGCTGGATGTACCTGCAAACACAACCAAGTCTTGAGGACGGTAAAAAATGGGGTGTCTACAGTTGCCCCTCTTTGACAGAACTCGAAAGTCACAAAGTGACGGGAGTGAATGTCAAAGCCCAGAGACGACCCATTTTTGACAAGGCCGAATTCTCAGGCAAACATTCAATATAACCAAACAGAGATGCGCCAGCAGGCTGGGGCAAAATGCAAATGACATGTGTAGACGCGCCCTCGGGGCCTTGCTTCTACAGTTCAGACTCAAATGTCATGGTTCTGAATCTAATCCCGCAAAGTGCAATGCGAGACCGATAAATCACCAAAGAGTCCAAATCCGGCAAATCGTTTTGGAAAACTGATTTTTAAGAAAGAAGTGCCAAACATGGACTGCTTTGCCAGATACAGAGTCACCACCTAAATATTTATTTTTGGAGAATTTAGGAAACCCTGACTTGTTTCCTAAGGTTACGTGTCCGTCATCACCAAAGTTGCCTCGGCTCGGGAACTTGGGTACGATTGGGGAAGGTCATCTATGAGCACCCCCGCTCGCCCGATCCGAAGATCGGCCTGTACTAAGCATGATATCGAGTTTTTGAAAACACATGCATTCTTATTCCGGTTAATTGGCTAATCTTTACTACGTGATGCGCACAGCAAAACAAGTATAGACTAGATCGCCTAACTTGGAACAAAGCATCGCATATCCGTTTGTTTGAAAATGGTTTGAAGTTTGCTACTCGCAAGTAGGCTAAAACACGGATTTCGATGAATTATTCCAATTCAAGAAATCCAACCTTCACCTACAGGCATTCAAGCAGTTATATCACATAAGCAATTAGCCTCATGGTAAGCATGCTATCATGTTAACACTTACACACATGCAAGATGCTAAAGCAAAAACATTCACAGTGTACTCCAAGCCAAAACAAGAAACTAGTTAGAAATCATGCATGATCCTAGTTCATGTTAAGATGGCTAATGCATCACTTACAAAATGCAACTAGAATAGGCTCGGCTAGTCTAAAATGGCATGTGAGATGTGACAATTCGATACATGTATTCAACTTAGAATTGAAATACAATGCAGTTAGCATGATACGCCGAGCCCGGTGCATGCAATACAAATGGATGGATGCAAACATGCATAGCATAAGGATGCTAATTGAAACGTGCCCTAGAACTAACCATCTTAAGCGGTTAAGTAAAAGGGAGAAAGACGTGGGGTTGGAAGACATGCATCACACACACACAAGCTTATTACACAATTGCGCCCTCTCGACGGAGGGACCGAAAGAATAATACAAATTAACTAACTAACAAGCTAATTAATTATTACACAACACTTAACTAATTAAACAAATTAATTAAGCTATGAAAACAGTAAAAACAGCCTCGGGAAGAGGGATGCATGCGTGCTCGGCTCCGCTGGAAATCTATCGCCACGCTCATGCTGCCTCTGTTTACACTACTCTGCACCTCTGAAAACTTCACAAGTCTTAAGGATGCTTCTGAATCACCTTATGGGTGCTGTGAGAGGTCACCGGCCAAGGTATGGGAA
The DNA here is from genome assembly GCA_030407325.1 of Camellia japonica. Lineage (NCBI taxonomy): Eukaryota > Viridiplantae > Streptophyta > Magnoliopsida > Ericales > Theaceae > Camellia > Camellia japonica. Next base: position 181,417,014 of record JAPPVO010000029.1, read on the forward strand.
CACCGGCCAAGGAATAGTGGTCATCGACCATTTGTGGGGATATCGGCCAACAATGCATAGCCGGCCGGCACTAAAGATGGCCGACTGGCCATCCCTTCCTGCAAAATGCTGTTTTGCTGCAGCAGAGGACAAACAGAGCATGGCAATGCATTTTCAAAGCAATGTGTGCACAACCACCCTTCCTATCATGTCATGAACTCAAGGAAGTATGGTTCTCGACTCTCGGGCCATCAATCACGCATTTCAATGCATGATGGCCAAAGGAGCCGAGTGTGCAAATTAATGTACAATGAATGCACATAAACACGTAAGGGGGCCCTAACCTCCATCATGGTTGATCAAAAGGCAAGGGATGCATGCTTAATGCTATGCAACCTAGGCATGCAAGCAAGCTAATGCAACATGAGCATGCAAACAAGCAATGTGCAATAGGCACACAACCTAAACAAATAAACATGCAAGGCATGTAATAACAATGCCAATGACAAACATGCAACAACATGCGAGGCAAACATGTGACAACATGTTAAGAAACCAAAAAAAAAGAGAATGCATGCCAAATGCATTACAACTTAAGCATGCGACAACATGTCATGGACTAAGTACACAACAAGGCACAATTGAACTAGCATGCTACAACATGCAATTTACCAAATATGCAACAAGTATGTGACAACATACAAGGCAAGCATGCAACAACATGCGGGGATGGACTTAAACCAAAATGGACAGCTCTCAAATAGGTCCAAATCAGTGGCCAATATGCTAAGGGATAAGGGACAAAATCACATACAAACATGCATGGTAATTGGCCTAACACTTAAGCATCAAAGGGCAACTTTTAATAACACTTAAAGGGAGACAAACATGGATATTAGGCACATATGTTAAGCCCTGAAATCATGCAAGGGATGATGCCAAATCAACCAAACCATGCAATTAAGGCATGCAATAAAGCCTAAAACTTGAAACTAGCCAAGGGATTCAAACCAAGGCTACATGAAGCAAGCCCCAAAGGGCCGAGAGGACCTAAAATAGTCCCAAGGCAGGTCTAAACAAGACCAAAAGTGAGCTCAACACTAGCCAACACAAGCTAGAACAAAGGGGCGAAACATGAGGCATACAAGGCCACAAAAGAGGTGCTACACTACACCCAACACAACCAAACATGGCATGATTTAAACAACCAAAATCAGATTTATGGCATGTTAAAACAAACTCAAAAACCCACTTAGATGGCATCTAAATGACCTAAGCATAGGGGCATGCACAATGACCCGATCATGGAGCATAAGGCACCAACTCTTCAAGACATTGAAAGGATGACAAATGCAAGCATACAAGCATGAAATATGGACTGAAATAACATGACAAATGATTCCAAATCACTGAAATGGCCCAAGTAAAGCATGCTAATGACTTAAGCACCCAAAGCTAACAAGCTAGATTGTATGGTAGCTATACAAAACAATGCAAGCATGACCAAAACAATGAAAAATAGAGCTCAAGAATGTTAAAACAAGGCTAGAAGCTTCATGAAGTTAAGCCAAAATCATGCTAAAAAGATATGTTACAACATGGTGCATGTTAAGGCAAATCATGGGATTACATGACAAGTATACAAAGCATGCATGGTATGTCTAAACCAAGTCAAAATAGTGCTATATCATGGCAAAACAAAGCCTAATATATACTGAAATAGAGCTAAAACAAGCTAGGTATACAAGCCACCAACATAAGCCATTTATGCAAGCATTGAAGATAACAAGGAGAGGGGATGACCCTCTCCTATTTAAGACACCAAAACCACCTCTCCACCACTGAAAATCCTCTGGATTTCAGTGGTAGAGAGGTCATGCAAAGCTAAGAACAATGGCCAAAAGGGATGGCCTAAAACAAGGCCTAAGAGGGGGGAAACAACCTCAAACCTCAAAGAGACCTTAAACAAAGTTCTAAAGCAAGAAAAATCAGAACTTTTATTAGTTATAAACCAAGCTCAAAACAATAAGCAAGAAGGGTCAAAAGCTTAAACAAGAATGGGGTATCTAAAGCAAGGAACTCACCCTTGTAGAACCTCTTCAAGAACAAAGCTCCAGCAGGTTTTCTGAGTTCAAAGCCCACCCAAGAACACCAAAACCAACCCCTTAGTACCTCAGTAACAAAGAGAAGGTGTATTGCTAGGTGTTTGTGTATTAAACTAAGACAATACTACACTTTTGAAGCACAAAATGGAGAAACAAGGCAAGATAGATATAAGGCTATCTCTATCTTTTCTAAGACAATTTTCTGAACCCTGGAGGAGGGAGGAGGGGCTCCCTCTTTATAGAGGTTCAAATTCTAAGGCTTCCAAGAGAAGCCGAGCAAAGGGCAAATCCCTCCATACACGTGTATGGAGGGGGTGAATTGTGGATGCCAGCTGCACCAGCTGGCATAAAATATCTGCATAAAGCAGATGAATAGGGTTCGGCCACCAAAAATGGCCGATCGACCAACATAAGTGCCGGTCGACCAAATATAGTGCCGATCGGCCAACACTCTTAGCCGATGGCAAGAAAAAGGGGCCGATGGCATCATGCCATGGCCGGTGGGTTGAGGGGATGGCAAACAAGCCACCCTCTTCCCTTAGAAGCAAAAACACAAGTGTTTGGCCCACAACCAAGCACAAAACAGACAAGTTGAGAGATCTTGAGGCAAAGCGCGTAGCCGAGACCTCCGAGAACTCAAAACGAACACGAGCATGGATGATCATCGAGTGTTCAAACGATGACGTTCAAGTCTTGAGGACGGTCAAAAATGGGGTGTCTACAACATGCACGATGCAAGAGCATAACTTATGATTATGCAAAGAAAGCTGTAATGAAGCAATTATATACAATAAATGCAACTGTTTTAAGCAAGCGACTACAAATCAAACTACATTACATGCAAAAAGGATGTAAGAGAATTATACAATTCTCGCTACGTCTCATGCGGAGTACATACAATACCGTCCGGTTCGTCTGGTCGCGCCAGCCTCAAATGAACCGTACATACAATATCGTGTTTGCAAAAGAAAGAAACTTAACAAGTACAATATAGTTAGAAACATGCATAGCAATGCAAGTGAAAAGTGTGTGACAACGCAAGTGGAGGGGTGCATGACAATACGACCTAAGGGTACGAGACAGTCCCGGTAGAGGGGTGCAAAACAATGCAATAACGTGCAAGACAACACGGTGAAAACAAGCATAACAATGCAAGTAAAATGTACATAAGAATGCAATGCACTAACAAGTGCAGGTAAGGTGCGCAAAATAGCACGAGCAATGCACTAACAGGTGCAGGTAAGGTGCGCAAAATAGCGCGAGTAATGCACTAACAAGTGCAGGTAAGGTGCGCAAAATAGCGCGAGCAATGCACTAACAGGTGCAGGTAAGGTGCGCAAAATAGCGCGAGCAATGCACTAACAGGTGCAAGTAAGGTGCGCAAAATAGCGCGAGCAATGCACTAACAGGTGCAGGTAAGGTGCGCAAAATAGCGCGAGCAATGCACTAACAAGTGCAGGTAAGGTACGCAAAATAGCGCGAACAATGCACTAACAGGGGTAGGTAAGGTGCGCAAAATAGCGCAAACAATGCACTAACAGGTGCAAGTAAGGTGCGCAAAATAGCGCGAGCAATGCACTAACAGGTGTAGGTAAGGTGTGCAAAATAGCGCAATGCGCAAAATAGCATGAATGAAATGCAATGCACAAAACAGTGCGATGCGCAAAATAGCGCGAATGAAATGCAATGACAGTAGATACAAAAGGGGCGACACACTCCAACCATACTGGAATCATGAGAAGAGGAAAAACAAACAATCAAGCGCGTACACACGCAACCTGAGATAAATTCCAAACACGCCGAAATTGTGTGAGGAAAAGGACACTCAAACCACGTTGAAATCGTGAGAGGAGGTCCAAAAACAAATAATCAGGAGCGTGCACGACGCAGCCTGAGACAAATTCCAAACACGCCGAAATCGTGTGAGGAAGGAGACACTCAAACCACGCTGAAATCGTGAGAGGAGGTCCAAAAACAAACAATCAGGAGCGTGTACGATGCAGCCTAAGACAAATTCCAAACACGCTGAAATCGTGTAAGGAAAAGGACACTCAAACCATGCTGAAATCGTAAGAGGAGGTCCAAAAACAAACGATTAGGAGCGTGCACGACGCAACCTGAGACAAATTCCAAACACGCTGAAATCGTGTAAGGAAAAGGACACTCAAACCACGCTGAAATCGTAAGAGGAGGTCCAAAAACAAACAATTAGGAGCGTGCACGACGCAACCTGAGACAAATTCCAAACACGCTGAAATCGTGTGAGGAAAGGGACACTCAAACCACGCTGAAATCGTGAGAGGAGGGCCAAAAACAAACAATCAAGAGCGTGTACCACGCAATCTGAGACAAATTCCAAACACGCTGAAATCGTGTGAGGAAAAGGACACTCAAACCACGCTGAAATCGTGAGAGGAGGTCCAAAAACAAATAATCAGGAGCGTGTACCACGCAACCTGAGACAAATTCCAAACACGCTGAAATCGTGTGAGGAAGGAGACACTCAAACCACGCTGAAATCGTGAGAGGAGGTCCAAAAACAAACAATCAGGAGCGTGTACCACACAACCTGAGACAAATTCCAAACACGCTGAAATCGTGTGAGGAAAAAGACACTCAAACCATGCTAAAATCGTGAGAAGAGGTCCAAAAACAAATAATCAGGAGCGTACACGATGCAACCTGAGACAAATTCCAAACACGCTGAAATCGTGTGAGGAAGGGGACACTCAAACCATGCTGAAATCGTGAGAGGAGGTCCAAAAACAAACAATCAGGAGTGTGCACAACGCAACCTGAGACAAATTACAAACACGCTGAAATCGTGTGAGGAAAGAGAGAGAAGAAGAATCATAGGGACATATCCCCGTGTTTCCCGAAGGAAAGAGAAACTTAGGGACATATCCCCGTGTTTTGGAAAGAAAGAGAGTGCAAAACAATGCAAGAAGAGGAAAGGCACATCTCTCAGCGTATCACACGTAAGAGAGGAAAGGTAAACTTCTCAGCGTATCACACGCAGGAGAAGAAAGGTAAACCTCTCAGCGTATTACACACAAGAGAGGAAAGGTAAATTTCTCAGCGTATCACACGCAAGAGAAGGAAAGTATCAGTCAAACTGAACCGGAACCTGTCCGAATGAACAGTACATGCAATACCGTGCATGAACGGGAAAGAAACTAGATAGGTACAATGCAATACAATGCATGATATTTAAGAAATGCAATAAACAAACAAAGCAGCGCTTTAGAAAGCACCTTATGGGGTGAGGGGCGGTGAACCACTCTACTCTGACGGAGATCTCCCCTTGTGTTCTTCGAACTCTTACCTTCAACTCACAGTACAAAGGTCCTGAAATGCTGACAAGGAGCAACGTCTGCTGGGGAAACCACAGATGCCGCTTTTCTTCCTAATCATACTCACAACTTTCCCTACTCTCCAACAGGGTGACAGACTAGGTTGATTCAGTATCCAGAACTGAGGCGCATACCCGCTACCTCAACCTATGGGGCTTCCATACAAATTTCAAACCGGGGATACACCCCTGGGTATTTAAACTAGACTTTAGTCTCGAAAATTCCAAACCTTTGCGTTCTAGGCAACAGCCATTCGAACTCTAGTTTCCACCGTCGCAGTTGATCTCCTAGGAACTCATTGCAAACACAGCCAAGATGCCTCTGGCAGGGATTGGTACTCCGGGAGAGCACTTCTGATTGCCATTCTGGCATGAAAAAGGTCGACACAGTATTCTATTCACTTTGAACACACAGCTCGTACAGCAAACTGCTCCCTCTTACCGCACAGCTCGTAACACAGAACACTGTTCCTTCTGCACATGGCTCATACAACATACTGCTCATTCTGAGCACACAACTCACAACACAGTACTCAGTTTATTCTGAACATGGTTCATACAACACACTGCTCATTTTGAACACACAGCTCATAACACAGTAGTCAGTTTATTCTGAACATGGCTCATTCTGAACAAACAGTTCAATCTGAACATACGGAATGCAATAACGGGACATGCAGAAGTTGAAACAAACTCGGATGCTCCAAATTTTTCCTCTTTTCTTTTGCTTTGTAGCCCAGAACACATGTAACTTCAGATAGGTCTTGGTTCTACTGTTCTCACATGAACTGGGTCAAACCCTGCAGTTTTATGAAAGAACAAAATCTGTTTTGCACAAATGTGGAGAATGGCACAGCACTCTGAGCACAAAACGATTTATTTTTGAAATTGAGAGATGAGTTCTTGACCGGGGTATTGAGCCTACGACTGAACACAGCGCGCCACGACTCAACAAAGGAAAACAAAAGGTAAACAACCTAAACACATCGAGTAACACTCGAAATGACTCAAAACAAGAATCGAGACAAAACAAAAAGACACGACACTCAGACGTGGACAGGGAGCCTGTTTCTCTGGATATTGTTTCCCACCCTTTCTTATTTATGATTCTCACATCACTCGGCACTCAGGCTCTTTTTTTTTTTTTTTTTGAAAAAGCCCTTTTCTCACTTTTTCTCTCAGCGCACATCTCTCTATTCTTCAATCTCTCATTTTTTTTATCCCTCCCCTAGGTGGTTGATGGATAAATAGGAAGTTGTGGGCTCTTGCCTCTAGCATTCCGCTAGATTCTTCTTCTTCTGCTCAGAATAGTGAGCTTCTTCCGCAGAGGGGTTGTGGTGTGACTGGATGTGCAACAGATCAGCAACTGACATCGGTTGATGATGTGCTTCTGGGGAGTTTGGACGTGATCAAATCCGTCCAGATGAGGGAGTGGAATATCTTGATCCATTCCAGTTCATGCCTCACACTTAGCTTAATACCTCGCTGCTTGGAGGGTGAGAGAGCTTTCGGCCCTTTGTTGTTAACTTCAGTCGTGCCCTTTTCTGGCAGATAGAATGCCCTTTCTGGCAAGTATGGTGACAATGGGGAAAAGACAGAACACTTGACTTAACTGTGCCCCTAATTCATCATTTTGACCATTTTTTTGTTTTTGTATTCTACTAAAACAATTTTGACCAACATGAGAGTTAGATTAACATACTTGTTCAACTTTCTGATTTAAAATCATGCAAGTTAGGGTGTGAACATTGAAAATTTTCCTTTTTTGGGTCCAAGAAATGGTCCAGTTTTGAAAAAAATGGAATAATTTCTGAGAGAAAATTAGTCAACTTCATTAAAAATTCTCAAAAAATATTTTTGCAAATGGCCACTACTCGACCAACACAGAATTTACTCTTGAGATGCACAACCTCAGATCCAAAATAATGGAACTACCCCTTGTCTAAAGGACACTGCACGGCAACGGAAAGTTGCCCCTTGTTTGAATGGCACCACAGCGGACTGAATGGCAACGAAAAGTTGCCCCTTGTTTGAATAGCACCGCAGTACATTGAACAGCAACGGAAAGTTGCCTCTTGTTTGAATAGCACCGCAGTACATTGAACGGCAATGGAAAGTTGCCCCTTGTTTGAATAGCACCGCAGTACATTGTAATCAGTTCTCATAGTGACGATCACAACCGAACTCTCAGATACAGAGAAGACAAAGATGATCAAAACTAATACATGGACACAATCGATTTGGAAGTGTTTGTGGCTAGACTTCAGAATGAAGTTGCCTACGTATCCCAAACATGGGAATCAAGCCTTACGTAGTTTCGGTTAAGGTACACTCGGGTATTAACCTCTCCTTTTACGCTCTAACTTTTGCCAAGGCCGCCCTTCTGGGTTTTCAACCGTGCGAGCTCTTTTCTTTTTTTTTCTTTCTTTTCATTTCTTTGTTCATTTCTTTTCATTTTCTTCATCTTTTCTTTTTTTTTCATTCTTTGCATTTTTTTCTTTTTTGTTCTTTTTCTTCTTTTTCTTGCTCTAACTTTTGCTTGGGTCGCCCTTCCGGGTTTTCGACCCAGCGAGCCTCTCAAGGATAAAAGTGTAGCTTTGTCCATGTCAAATGGTTTTGAGATCTCGAAGCCATCTGGATCTAAGAGAGCGGCTGTTGTTCACTGATGATGTAGGAGTCCATCCAATGGGGGTTGAATTTGCCCCTGGTATTGTGGATAGGAACTTGGTTGTCCTTTAGCAATACTTTCTTCTTTCCTCCCTTCTAGGATTTGGCATTCTTGCCGATCTTCATTGATTTGCAGAATGATCCATCTTCGGCTGTTCAAGCACATCGGACATTTTTGCCCCTAGTTCGAGGGGTGCTCCTGATCCAGCTTTACAAGCTTTCTTTTGATCACATCTGGTATTCTCGCCCCTAATTCATGGGCTGCTTCTGATCCGGCCACACAAGCCTTACATTATAGTTTATGGTTGAACATTCTGAATCCAAGTTCAAGGTTTGAAAGTAAGGGGTCGAGTCTCGAGGCTGAGAGCGATCCTAGGCTGCACAATCTTAAGAGCGATTCCACACAGGTCTTCGCAAGACCGCACAAAACATTTTTTGAAATCTTTTAAGAAAGCGACGAATCGCTTGCGCCGAAGACAGTGTAGAACCAATCTGGACCAAGCCAAGATCCTTCTCAGTACTTACGTTAACAAACATGATCTCATTCATTAAGGGCTTAGCACGCCTTTCTTTCTCTCAATTGATCAAGTTTTTGCAAATCCCGAGGAATTCTTTCCTCTTCGTTTTCATCACAGTGTTCAAAAAGTTTTGAAAAAAAAACTTAGGTCAATGCAATGATTTAAAGGCATAGAAGAGCAGGTGAAAAGCGCTGCCGTCTCATTCAAACTTCTGGCACAACTGGCTCAAGGCAGAAGCAAACGCAAGAGTGTGAAAATTACTGCTGTTTCATTCAGATCTGTTGGCACAACTGGCTCCAAGGTAGAAACAGACTCAAAAGAAAGCAAAAAGACAAACACAAAACAAAATAGTGATGTCCAAGGTAACACCCCCGAAATCACCCGACTCAAATAGGACTGGCCCGATACAACAAGGCAGACCCGACTGACATAGTACAAAAAGACTGACTATATACAAGACAACAAAACTAACTGAATACCCAAGTCAGAAAGTACAAAAACTAGCATTCGCAAATGCTCAAAATAGTGCGTGCCATACGCCACATCTGAAGTAAACTGAGCACTGCCCGCAGGTGGTTCGTCCCCTGATCACATCACATTATCCTCCAGGTTTACTGATCTAGTGACGATAGACTTTGCTGAGCTTGGTGGAAGGACAACCCCATTGTCAAACAAATCCTGTACTTCGTGGTGAAGACAGAAGCAATTGTTGGTGTTATGACCAGTTTGTTAATGGTACGCGCAGTACTGGGTGGCATCATGACTAGGTGGAAGACGACTAGGGAGAGGCCGAGGCTCGAGGGGTTTGAGATGCCCCTTTTCAGCAAGGATTTGAAGCGCCTTAGACAAAGGCATATAGAGGGCATGGAAGACCCTGCGACCTCGAGGTAAATACTTCGAGGTTTGTGGATTTTTGCTGGGTGCACTAGAAAAAGGGTCGGCAGGTACTGGCTTGGTCTGCTGATCTTTCCCAGGTGTAGAATTAGGGTTGGGAGGAACAGTTCTGGTACGACGGCCCTTCTCCTGATTTTCTCCTTGGCTCGAACTACCCTCGTTCTGAGTGACGAAAGTATCATCCACAGTTTTTGTAGCAACTACGAGCACTTGCTATTTGTTCAGTCCCCCGGCTTTCAAAGCCTCAACAGCCTGCAGAAGTCGTTCATAGGGATCAGTGTTCGCCTCCACGTTGTTCTTACCACTCGCCTCAGCTTGGTCGAAGGTTTGGGTTGCTACATCAGTGCGAAGTCCTATTGTTGTCGACATGTCATTGCCGGAACTTGGGATGGTTTCGAGTTGACTGAGTTCAATTACAATTCGCCCTAATAGTGGAGGCTCTTCCGGCATGAAGTTCCCGGCATGTGATATGATCGATAGCGGAGCCGACATTCCGAAGGCTAGATCAGCCACAGACCTCTGAAGATCGCCGATCATTCCCATCAGCTCAAAAGTGGTGGGCTCATGGGTTTGGAATAATTGGGGTTCCCAGATTAGATGTGCGACAGGTGACCTGGGCGGGCGTTGCATTTCAACATCGGTCTCACCCTGCATGGCAATTCCCTAGTTTAATGATGCTGCCATGACCACAATTTCTTCTGAATTTTGCGTCATCACGAGTCTGTTGAACTAAACAGAGGTGATGTGACTGGTGACTAACGGATCAGATGAACCAGTGAGCCTTGATTGGCCTTTCTCTGCCTTGCCTCAGCGAAGGAAAATACCGGCTGCTCTTGAACTGAATCTCTGACCTAACAAAGTCTATCAGCACAAATCTAATGAACCTCGGGGGATATTGGAGCCTTCTGAAGCTACGGTTTCAAGACTACCTTGCAAAAGAGAAAACCGGCAGCGTCTCGGCCCAATTTCACCAACACAGACATGAACATAGCTGAATGACTATACTCATTACTAAATTCTGCCCAAAATTCTGCCTGTAAAAAGATACCCTCAGGTAAAACTGATTCCCCCAAAATACTGATGCCCTCAGGCCTGATACCTAGACTTGCAAACTGATACATGTATTCCCGTAGAGGCACACTCTGAAAAGCACATAGCAAGCAAGTGAGAGCCAAAACACCCCTATGGTGGGGTAGGATTTCCCTGTCCTATCTTGTCAGGAGCTAGGGTTTCACTACGCATGCAGCGGTTTCAAACAACCTACAATCGGGTAAGCAACATGTCCTAGCTTGGAATGGTCACTACAGTTTCCGATAAGCAACTAGGCTGAATGGTCAAAAAGGGGGCCTCGGTAAAAATCGAGGTTTGTGTTCCCGTCGTGGCAGAGCCCGCAACCGGTCAGCCTTATGGTACGCTTCTCAAAGCGAGCCTCCGGCAAACCGTTCAAGAATTGCATACGGCAAACACGGTGTCCTAGGCGCAACAATGCAAATGTAATGCAAAGAGACACATAAGTGTAATTAAAACAAGATATCATGAGTTCGAGTCAAGTTCTCTAATTCCCCAGCAGAGTCGCCAGAAACTGTAGACGCACCCTAACGTCCCGGGCTCTGCGCGCGAAATCCGTTTTGTTCATTAGGCTTACTACAGTTCGAACTCAATGTCACGGTTCTGAATCTAATCTCGCAAAGTGCAATGCAAGACCGATAAATCACCAAAGAGTCCAAATCCGGCAAATCGTTTGGAAAACTGATTTTTGTAAAGAAGTGCCAAACATGGACTACTTTGCCAGATACAGAGTCGCCACCTAAATATTTTATTTTGGGGGAAATTTAGGAAACCCTGACTCGTACCTAAGGCCACGTATCCGTCATCACCAAAGTTGCCTCGGCTACGAGAGGGGAAGGTCCTGAAATGAGCACCCCCGCTCGCCCGATCAAAGGATCGGCCTCTACTAACATGATATCTTGTTCTTTGAAAACACATGTGTTCTTATTCCGGTTATTTAACCTAGAATTACTATATGATGCGCACAGCATACAAGTATAGAATAGATCGCCTAAGTTGGAACAAAACATTGCATGTTCATTTGTTTGAAAATAGTTTGAAGTTTGCTACTCGCAAGTAGGCTAAAACAAGGACTTGATGAATTGTTCCAACTCAAGCAATCCAACCTTCACCCACAAGCATTCAGGCAGTTATATCACATAAGCAAATAGCCTCATGGCAAGCATGCTATCATGGCAACACTCACACTCATGCAAGGATGCTAAAGCATAAACACTCACAGTGTACTCCGAGCCAAAACAAAAGCTAGTTAGTAATCAATGCATGATCCTAGTTCATGTCAAGATGGCTAATGCAACACATGCAAAATGCAACTAGAATAGGCTCGGCTATTCTAAGATGGCATATGAAATGCAACTTGATAACATGCTGTTGGACACATATTCAACTAAATGTATTGAAACACAATCCAGTTAGTATGATGTGCCGAGCCCGGTGCATGCAATACAGATGAATGGATGCACGCATGCAAGCATAAGGATGCTAATTGAAACATGCCCTAAAACTAACCACTGAAAGCAGGTAAGTAAAAGGGAGAAAGAAATGGGGTTGGAAGACATGCATCGCACACACGCACGCTTATTACAAAAATATGCCCTCTCGACGGAGGGTCCGAATGAATATGCTAAGCTAGCTATGCTAAGCTATTCTAATTAACCAATCTAATAATCTAATTAGACTAATTATTACACAACCGAAATGAATAACAAGCAATCTACTTACTAATTATTACAACACTTAATTAATTAACAAATTAACTAATTAAATTACAAATTGAAGCTAACTAACAAGTAAGCACTAAATCAGGATGCCTCAGCTCTGCCTTGAACAAGGATGCATGCTCTCAATTCCCGTCCCGAAAAGCTCTCCAAATGCTCTCTAGAGGCTCTGTCTGCAGGGTGTCCTTGAGAACTAGCTGCTGGATCTCACCAAAACAGTGCTGAGGAGTGCACCAGTGGCCTGCCGGCCATGAGGAGATGCTGCCGACCTCCTTGCCGGCCAAGAGTGCACACTGCCGGCCACATGTGAAGATCTGTTGGCCAACAACAAGAAGGTGCCAGCCACTGGTGTGCTGTGACACCAAGCTGCAGCAGAGCACAAAATAGAGACAAGTGAGGGTCTCCCAAGGGTATGTATGCACTATGCCACTCCATATCACTTCAAAACATCAATGGAATGGGCATAATCGGATCCAAGACTATCAATCACACATCTCGATGCATGATGGCCAAAGATCCAACTTGTACAATTCAATGTAAAATGAATGCACAAGAAACACATAAATGCCTAGAACTCTATCATGCATGATCAAGAGCGTCGGCGACCGAGAATTGAGGCACGTTTCATCACTTCAAGTATGAAACGTCCCTCGTTTCTCGTGTTTGGACTAACACCTATTCCAAACAAAATGCAACACAAACATGGCATACACAATGCGACTCAAGCATGCAAACATGCAATGCAACATGAATAACCTAACAAGGCTAATGGCATGCACAACTAGCATACACAATGCAAATGGTGGCATACTCAATGTAATGTGACCTAAGCATGCAAAAAACATGGCATACACAATGCAATGAATCAACATGCAATCAACATGGCATACTCAATGCTATGAACTACATGGCATGCACAATGTTTAATGGACTTAAACCAAAATGGATAGACCTCAGTCATGCCCAAATCAGTGGCCAAAACACCAAAACAAAGGCACCAAAAGACAAGGCATGCATGCACAATGCATTGGCCAATCAACTAGGCCTAAGAGCACAACTCTCAAGAGTGCTCAAGGAGTGATAAACATGGAAGTGTGACAACACTAAATGCACTGAAATAAGGTATGAAATGATGCCAAATCATTTAAACAGCGCAAGTATAGCATGCAAAGGTTCTTAAAGCATAAAGCTAGTAAAGCGGACTACAAAGGGGGCATGTAATATATGGCACAAATGCATGAACCAAACATGGACAGAGCTGAAATAGGTCAAAACAAAGACCTAAACATGCTGAGACAGGGGCTCAAAGACTAGGCATGCAAGCATACAAGCTAAGCCATAAACAAGGCAACAATGCACAATACTCAAAGGCATTTAAAACATGAAAGAAATGGGAATATAGTCATGCTATAAGCTCTGAAATGAAGTATTAAATGATGCCAAATCATCTAAATAGCTCAAAGATGGCATGCATGAGTCATTAAAACACAAAGCTAGCAAGGCCAATTGCACTACAGCTATACAAAGCATGAAGCATATGGAAAAGGCAACCCAAAATAGTCCTAGAACATGTTAAAATGAGTCTAAAACATGCATGTAAGGAAGCCAAAACATGCTAGCATAAAGGGCATAAGGCATGATGAATGCAAGGCAAACAAGGTGGATTACACTACACCTATTAGGACCAAGCATGGGATGACTTAACCAATAAAAATAAAAGTTATATCATGGAATAATAACCCCAAAAAACACATTGAAATGATAGCTCGCAAGGTCATGCAAAGGTTGCAACAAGAGCCTAAAGGGATGGCTCAAAACAAGGCCTAACAAGGCCTAAGAGGGGGGTAGATCACCCTAAATGAAAAAGTGACCTTAAACAAACTTTTTAAGCATGCAAAAACAGAACTTTTTCTAGTAGAAAGCTAAGCTTAAAACAGCATGCAAGAAGGGCTAAAAGCTTAAGCAAGAATGGGGGTTTTAAGGGATAGAAACTCACCCTTGAAGACCTTCTTTAAAACTGCAGCTCCAGCAAGCTTTTCAAGCTCAAATCAATCCAAGAACACCAAAAACAACTTCAAGAAGCCTTAGCAACGCAAGCAAAGTGTTTGAGTGTGTGTTTGTGTGTTAAACTAAGACAAAACTACACTTTAAGGCACAAAAATGAAGAACCAAGGCAAGATAGATACAAAGCTATATCTATAACTCAAACCCTAATTTTCTGAACCTCTGAAATGAAGGAGGAGCCTCTCCTTATATAGAAGAAAGGCATTACAAAGTTTGTTAAACAAGCTTGGAAAGGGCTTCATCCCTCTATACACGTGTATGGAGGAGGGATGAATGAAAACCAGCTAGCTCAAAAGATCTGGCATAAAATCTGCTGAGACAAAGGGTTCTGCCAGCCATCAGTTGTGGCCGGCAGTGGCTCATTGATGGCCGGCAGGCATCATCAGTAGCAGGCAGGGAAAAATGCATGGCCGGCAGTGGCAGAATGTGGCCGGCAGTACACCATAAGCATCATGCTGAAAGGACCAACACATGGTCCAAAAAAATGGGGCAGAAAGGATACAGGGTTTGGAAAGCTCAAACCTGTGACGTTTCGCAGCGGAAGTCGAGTACTCGACGAGCAATCAAACTTGTGGCTGGGTGTACCTGCAAGCACAACCAAGTCTTGAGGACGGTCAAAAATGGGGTGTCTACAAAGGCATGCATGGCATTGCATTGTATCTTTCAAGTTTCCCTCTCATACATGCACGATATTGTATGTACGGTTCATTTGAAGTTGGCGCAACCAGGCGATATTGGATGTGCGGTTCATTCAGAGAAGTTCCGTTTAAAATTGTTCACTTTGTGTATCTATCACACTTCACACTTTGTTCACTTTGTGTATCTATCGCACATGCTTCATTTATCTTAGTGTATCTATCACACACTCGCTTAGTGTATCTATCACACTTCGTTCACTTTGTGTATCTATCACACGTTCGCTTTGTGTATCTATCACACATGTTCACTTAGTGTATCTATCACACTTCGTTCACTTTGTGTATCTATCACACGTTCGCTTTGTGTATCTATCACACATGCTCGCTTTGTGTATCTATCACACATGTTCACTTTGTGTATCTATCACACGTTCACTTTGTGTATCTATCACACATGCTCGCTTTGTGTATCTATCACACATGTTCACTTTGTGTATCTATCACACTTCACACTTTGTTCACTTTGTGTATCTATCGCACATGCTTCATTTATCTTAGTGTATCTATCACACGTTCGCTTAGTGTATCTATCACACTTTGTTCACTTTGTGTATCTATCACACATGTTCACTTTGTGTATCTATCGCACGTGCTTCATTTTTCTTAATGTATCTATCACACGTTCGCTTAGTGTATCTATCACACTTTGTTCACTTTGTGTATCTATCACACTTCACACTTTGTTCACTTTGTGTATCTATTGCACATGCTTCATTTATCTTAGTGTATCTATCACATGTTCACTTAGTGTATCTATCACACTTCGTTCATTTTGTGCATCTATCACACGTTCGCTTTGTGTATCTATCACACATGTTCACTTAGTGTATCTATCACACTTCGTTCACTTTGTGTATCTATCACACGTTCGCTTTGTGTATCTATCACACATGCTCGCTTTGTGTATCTATCACACATGCTCGCTTTGTGTATCTATCACACATACTCACCTTTGTGTATCTATCACACATGCTCGCTTTATGTATCTATCGCATATGTTCGCTAAGATTGCATAATTTTCTTACATCCTTTCTGCATGAAATGTAGTTCGGTCTGTAATTCCCACACGTGGCGTGTTTACTTATTTGCTTGTGTACGAGTTTGCTTTAGCATTTCTTTGTATAACATTTGCATAAATGCTTCATTACGGCTCTCTTTACATAATCATAAGTTATGTTTTGCATCTTGCCCCTACCTACGGGCACATCTCTATGTTATCTTGCCTGTTTGTCTAAGTTTTCAGCCTTGTCAAAAATGGGTCGTCTCTGGGCTTTGACATTCACTCCCATCATCTTATGACTTTCGAGTTCTGTCAAAGAGGGGCAACTATAGACACCCCATTTTTTACCGTCCTCAAGACTTGGACGTCATCGTTTGAACACTCGATGATCATCCATGCTCGTGTTCGTTTTGAGTTTCTGAAGGTCTCGGCTGTGTGCCTTGCCTTGGAGCCTCTCAACTTGTCTATTTTATGCTTGGTTGTGGACCAAGAGCTTGTGACTTTGTTTCTGAGAGAAGAGGGTGGCCTGCTGGCCATCCCTACAACCCATCGGCCATGCCCTCTTTCCATCGGCCATTAGTGGTGGCCGGTCAGCTTCACTCATGGCCGGTCGGCACCTTTAATGGCCGATCGGCCATAATTTTTGGCCGAGGCCCTTTTTCTTGCTTTTGCAGATATTTTTATTGCCAACTATGCCAGCTGGTGAGCATAGAACTCATCCTCCATACATGTGTATAGAGGGATTGCACCAAGCCTCTAGCTTGTTCAACAAGCTTGAGACTTGGATTTCTATAAGAGGGGAGGTCTCTCTCCCTTTCCAGAGGTTCAGAAATTCGAGATACAAAACATATCCCTCTCTCTCTACATTTGCACTTGTTTGTGCCTTAAAATGGTTTTTCTTCACACTTTTGCACTAAAGCACCTAGTGAAACACCTTCACTCTTGAGCTGAGGTTCTTGGAGGGTGCATTTGAGGGGTTTTAGCTTGGTTTTTGCCTCTGAACTTGCTATTATTGTTGTGCTTCAAGGGTGAGTCCCATATCTTCTTTCAAGCTTTGTTTTTACTTTGTTTTATGCCACCTCTTTGGGCCTTTGAGATCACCTTCTCTTGGCCTTTTAACCACTGAATTGTAGAGGAATTTTAGTGGTGGAAAGTGTGTTTTGAGGCCTCAAATAGGAGGGGGTTATCCCCCCTCCTCTTCTCTTGTTTGCTTGTGTTGGTGGCTCGCCAAAAGAGCATGTATTTCTATCTTCTTGAGGCTTTGTTTGAGCACTTTATTGTGATTTTTCAGACCTTCCATTACTCTGTTTTTGGCTGTCTTGGTCACCCCTTGCATGCTTCTTGCACTTGTAGTATAATCCTACTTGTAGCTTTGCAAAGTAGCATGTCTTTCTAGCATGTTAGGGCTCTATCTTAGCATTTTTTTTTTTTTTTTGTGACTTTTCTAACATGTTATAACTCTGTTTTGGGTTGGTTTGATCACTTGTTACATGCTTCATGTACTTGTAATGCAATCCTCCCTATAGCCTTAACATGCATCATGCTTTAGACCATCATTTTAGCATGCTTTTGGCTCCACTCTAGGAAGCTTTTACTCATGTTTTGCCATGCTTAAGCTCTATTTTAAGTTGTTTTGGTCATGCATGACTTGCTTTGTATAGCCATAGTGCAATCTTGCTCACTAGCTTTGAGTTTCATAGTCTTTAGCATGGCTTACTTGGGTTGTTTGCATGCTTTGGCCTCTTTTCTACCATGATTTCAGTGTATGAAGTGTGGTCATACTCTCTCATGCTTCACTCTTTCAATGCTTTTGGAGAGTTATGATTTATACCTTAAACATGAGCCAATATGTATGCCATCTTACCTAAGCTTTTGGGCTACCATTTCAATGTGTTTTGGGTCTTATTTTGCCATGATACAACTTTGTTTTTGGTTGATTAGAGCATCCCTCATTTGCTTCTTACATGTGTAGTGTAATCCTCCTCATTGGCCTTGCATGCTCTATGCTTCACGCCTCTAATTCTAGCATGTGTTGGCTTCGTTCAAGCATGTTTTTGGCCTTGTTTTGACCTGCCGTGGGACTGTTTTGAGTCACCTTGGCCCTTTGGGGCTGGCTTGATATGGCTATAGTCCAAGTATCTTTGCTAGCCTTAAGCTTTGAGCCTCCTAGCATGCCTCATTTCTCATATGTGCATGTTTTGTCATCATTTGGAATGATATTTCAGAGCATATAGTGTTGTCACACTTCCATGTTTTTTACTCTTTAAGTGCTCTTAAGAGTTGCACCTTTATGCCCTATTCATGGGCCAATGCATGAGCATGCATTTTCTTGCTTTTAATGCTAGCATTTTGGCCACTATTTTGGCACGCATGAGGTCTGTTTGTAGTTGGTTTAGCCATTTAAACTTGGTATTGCATACCTCTTGTGAGATGCTCTTTCCTAGCTTTAACGCCTTAAGCTTCTAAACTTGCCATACATGCATTGTTTGCATGATAGAATCTTGTGCATACCATTCTAGCATTGATAGAAGAGCATGTTGTTTGCATGTCGTTACATTGCATTGTGTTTGCATGTTGTTGCATTGCATTGTGTTTGGATCGGAAGTTGATCCAAACACGAGAAACGAGGGGCGTTTCATACTTGAAGTGATGAAACGCGCCTCATTTCTTTGTCACCGTCCCCCTTGATTGTGCATGATAGGGTGGAGGCCTCTTGAGTCCTATGTGTTATTTGTGCATTCATCGACATTGTGCAAGCTTGATTCTTTGGCCATCATGCATCGAGATGTGTAATTGGTGGCTCGAGAGCCGAGCATTACACTCCTTTGAGCTTGAGACATGATAAGGAGTGTAGTTGCACACACATTTCCTTGCAAATACACTGCCATGCCTCTGTTTGTGCTTTGTTGCAACAAAATGAGAAATTGCAGGAAGCAGTGGCCGACCGGCCATCAAATCTGCCGACCGGCCACCAAGGCTGCCGATCGACTATCAGAAGTGGCCGATGGCCATCAACTTTGGCCGATGGCCATCCCTCTTGGCCGACCATCCCTCAGCATGTTCCTACAGTGGATCAGAAGCATCTTGGAAGTTGGCACAATTTTCAGAAGTCCAAAAGAGTGCAAACAGAGGCATCATGAGGCACGATAGTGGATTTCCAAGTGAGGCAATCGAGCATGCATATCTCCCTCCCCTCGAGGCCATTTTAACTGCTTTGTTTAGATAGTTAATTTGCTGATTCTGTAATTAATTAGTTAATGTATTTAGCTAATTTATTTCATCTTTGTAATATTCTAATTAGCTTAGTATAGCTAGTTTCAATTTAGTTTGTAATTAATTAGCTTAGCGTAGCTAGTTAGTAGATTTATTTGGACCCTCCGTCGAGAGGGCAAATGTTACAATAAGTGTGCGTGTGTGTGTGAATGTTTTCCAACCCCACGTCTTTCTCCCTTTTACTTATCCGCTTTCAGTGGTTAGATTAGGGCATATTTCAATTAGCATACTTATGCTTGCATATGTGCATCATTCATTTTGTCTTGCATCATTCAAACTGCATTGTATTTCAATACATATTTGAATACGTGTTTCAAAGCATGTTATCAAATTGCATTCATATGCCATCTTAGATAGCCGAGCCTACTTAGTTGCATGTTGCATGTGTTGCATTAGGCATCTTAACATAGCTAGGATCATGCATTGATTTCTAACTAGCTTCTATTTTGGCTTGGAGTACACTGTAAGTGTTTACGCTTTAGCATCCTTGCATGTGTGTAAGTGACTGCCATGATAGCATGCTTGCCATGAGGCTATTTGCTTAACTGATATAACTGCATGAATGCCTGTGGATGAAGGCTTCATTACTTGAATTGGAACAATTTATCAAAATGTGCATTTTAAGCCCACTTGAAGTGGCAAATCACCATGTTTTCTAAGTCCACTTGAGGGTGGCAAATCCGCATTTCTAAGCCCACTTGAGGGTGGCAAATCCGCGTTTTAGCCTACTTGCGAGTAGCACTAACCATTTTCACAAACAAACATGAGATGTTTTGTTCCAAATTGAGTAATTTAGCCTATACTTGTATGTTGTGTGCATCACATAGTAAGGTTAGCTAATAAACCGGAATAAGAACGCATGTGTTTTCAAAAACAAGATATCATGTTAGTAGAGGCCGATCTTTGATCAGGCGAGCAGGGGTGCTCATTTCAGGACCTTCCCCTCTCGTACCCAAGTTTCCGAGCCGAGGCAACTTTTGTGATGACGAACACGTGGCCTTAGGCACGAGTCAGGGTTTCCTAAATTTCCCAAAAATAAAATATTTAGATGGCGACTCTGAAATCTAGCAAAGCAGTCCATGTTTGGCGCTTTTTAATTCAAAATCGATTTTCCAAAACGATTTGCCGGATTTGGACTCTTTGGTGATTTATCAGTCTTACATTGCACTTTGTGAGATTAGATTCAGAACCGTGACAGGAGTCCGAACTGTAGTAGCTAGAACTACAATTCGCGCCCTCGCGCGCGGAGCGGAGTTCGGGCGGTCTACACTTCTAAAGGCATCTGACATATAAAATGTTATAGAAAACATGGAATTGTTGCAACTGTAGGGGAATTTAGAATGTCCCAAAATGGAATCGAAGCAAAAATGTCCTCCCTTTCCCCAAAAAACAAAAAAAACAAAAAAAAACAAAAGAGTATGAAAGTTAATACTAATATTTGATTAAGTTTCATTCATACAACATATAGTAAAGAAGTGATAATAAGGTATTGAATGATCTTGGCATCTTGTTGTCTTCCATTTTTCTTTTAAATTGCACTTCAAGCGTTGAGGAAGAACTTGCTATAAACTGACAAATTGTTGCTTTTAGTGGCAAGTCTCAATAGGGTGGGAGAAATAAAAGTTCTTCTGTTTCTGAACAAGAATCTATCACTAGTCACTACAAGAAAAGCCCATATAAAACACGGAACTTTTTGCAACGACATGTATCCCGTCGCAAAAAATGATCTTTTACGACAGCATTTTAAACCGTCGTAAATAAATAGCTTTTACGACGGTAGTTACCCTGTCGCTAATAAGCATACAAGAAAAGGTGTCTTAAATATGGAAGTATTTGCGACGCCTTGTGTACCGTTGCAAAAGAAATTTTTTGAGACGGGAGAAATTTACTGTCGCAAATAGTGGACAATTTGTGATGGCAATTGTCCATTGCAAAAAAAAAAAAAAAAAAACCCTTATAAAAATGGCGTCGTTTTACCTATTGGATTTATTATTTGTGACGGTTTAAATATACTGTCACAAAAAGGTTTGAAAATTTTTTGATATCCCTCTCCTTTAGCCCATTGGCGCTCGATCGTTTTCCTTCCAAAATCCCTAAAACTTTGAAGCAAGATCATTTTCCCTCAAAATCCCCAAAATCCCTAACTCTCGACGAGCAACGACGGCTAGCGGTCTCAATCGCTCTCGACGACAGCTAGCGGTGGTGCGGCGTCAGTGTATTACGATCTCTCTCTCGGCGACGGCTAGCGGTGGTGCAGCGTCTCTGTCTTTCTCTCGCCCGAGCTTAGTCAGTCTCAATCACTCCTGTCTCACTCACTCAACGAGTGACGCCTATATGCTCTGTCTCTCTCTCTCTCTCTCTCTCTCTCTCTCACACACACACACACAGAGTATATATTTTTATTGTTGATGCATTACATTGAATTCCTTATAAGTTTTTGGCCCTTTTGGAATTCCTTGCATTATTGTAGTTTAGTGGATGTTGTTTTATTTTTTGTGGTAACTAGACAGTTCCCCCCCCCCCATGGATCCAAATATATACTATGTCATTTTCAAGAACACATTTTTTACAAAAGCTTTGGTGTGAATTGTGAAGTTTTGTTTCTGGAATAGTTTTGACATAGAAAAGTTTTGTTGATTTTTGTTGAATTATTTTTTAATTTGAACAAGATAGTTTGGTTAACCATATAAAGGTGATTATTTTTTGATCCGTTTACATAGTAAATTGATTGAATCATAATTAGGTTCAGAGGAAGGTTGATTATGAATTATTGTAATTATGTAAGAAAAAGAAAGGACCTCATTAAGAATTGGAGAAGAGAGAAGTGTGAAAGAGCGATGCCTTTCTTTATTCAAATATTGTTTATTTCAATTTAATCTTTTTTTTTACTCAAAAGTTATACCCACTTGTGACTAAATGAAATGTTTTGGAAGATAAAAAGACTATTATAATATTGATAACCAAAGTTTATTGATCCATTTATAAAACTCCTAAATTTGCGTGCCATGAAAACTTGCTTAAAGGACTTGGCAAAGGTATTTTTACTTTCAAGAGAGATTATTTTTTTATGAAAAGAGGAATAAAGCAAGTTTGTGAGAGGCTGATTTGGTGCTAGATCATCCACCAAGTTCACATGCGTGTTCTTCATGTGATAAGGTTTGAATGGTTGATTATTTATCTCTCATTGACTTATGTGCGATTGATTCCAAAAAAAAAATTATGACTAATTTTACCATTCTTTCTCTATCTTCCTCCCTTATAATCCTATATCATTATGACCCTTACATTTGTTGTAATTATATTTTTCTCTAGGGCATATTTGTTTTGCATGTAAGATGTATATCTCCCAGTAAGTTTGCCTGAAGCAAATCAATGGTAGGGAACACATATGCATGTGGAAAATGATTGGCATTTAACTATATTTATATATATTGTTGAGAAGATTACAAAAGAAGTAAAGTGTGCATTTGAGAAGATAATACTTGTGTCCTACCATCTTTCAATAACAATTAAATCACCTTTTTGATGAGAACACTTGTTCAAATTACTTTTGTTCAGACTTGTGGAACTGAAAAAGAATGACAATAATGAAATTAAATTTATTAAATGGACGCATTTATGGATAGACTTGTGCTTCAAACCAGCTCCACTTTATATATTGGATGAGGTACATAACTTGTTTAGGTCCTTGAAATAGAGTTATTGGTATGCTACTTCTAATTTGTTCACTCTATATTATATATGTTATTTTTCCTAAGGAATCCTTTAAGAAAATAGTTGAGAAATTGGATTACTTTGGATAGCTAAATTCATTGCTATGGAATAGAAGTGTACTACTTGTTTTGAGAGATGAGGGTGCAATTATTTTTGTCTGCATTTTTTTTTCCCTGGCTCTTAAAGCCTATGATGTTCTATGCACCTCTTGATGTTCTAGACATGTTGAATTAGTGATGGAATACTTGGTGTTTTGTAGCATTTTTATGTCCCATGTGTTGTTGTATAAGTATTTCATTTATTTATGTTCTCAATGTAAACTTCAAAGTCAAGTGCATTTTCTTTGGATATGATTGCTTCAATCTGTTATCAGGTTATTGGTTCTCCCATCAAATCGGTAAATAACTAAATGGGATAAGACCACCTATCTATTTGAGAGAAATTGGACGGATAGGTATCATGATGCATAAATACGTAGGTATTATATTTAGAGTTACTTTGATGAGATATTTTTGTGGATGTGTGCAGAAGCGATATTTAAGGGAAGTACATATGATGGATAAGAGTTGGATTGATTTGCCAAATAGGATGTCAAGGGAATACATTAATGGGATTGATCAATTCCTTGTGTTTGCCTACACCAATAGGGCTGAAGGTTCAATGATTAGTTATCCGTGTAGGAAATGTGAGAATTGATACCATCTTGTACGAGAGGGTGTATGGGAGCATCTAATTTTGAATGGTTTTTTAAAAAAGTACAAACATTGGATTAATCATGGGAAATCTTACGTATCTCTGCATGGTAATCGAGAGAATGAAACATTGGCTAATTTAGACATTTGGGATGATAAAGTTGGAATGATACAAGGGGCTATAGGAAATCCACATGCCGAGACAAGTGTTACGGGTAATGAACCACAGGGGCCTGATCCCCATGCATCTGAACCCCAGCTTGGTCCATATGCAGAGACTGCAAAGTAATTCAAACTTCTTCAAGATGCACAAAGTGAATTGTGTCCGGGTTGTCAGAAGTTCATATCTTTGTCATTCATTGTTCGACTTCTACATCTGAAGGTGCTTAATCAGTGGACAGACAAGTCTGTTGACATGTTGCTTGAGTTATTGAATGAGACATTCTCGTTGGGTGTGAAGCTCCCGGACTCATATTATAAAGCTCAAAAGGTCACAACAGATTTGGGCTTCACGTATGAGACGTGGGATGCATGTCCCAACAGTTGCATGTTGTTTCGAAACAAGGACGTCGATCTTGATAAATGTGTCATATGCAACAGTTCTAGATGGAAATCAAACGGTGATGGTGGTTCAAATGGTCCTAACAAAGGTGGCAAATGAATAGCTGCAAAACAAATGAGGTATTTTCCTTTAAAGCCAAGGTTGCAGAGGTTGTTTCTGTCATCCAAGACGTCCAAGTTAATGAGATGGCATGTAGAGGAACGAACTAATGACGGTGTCTTTAGGCATCCTACTGACTCCCTTGCATGGAAAGATTTTGACCGTTGGAATATTGACTTTAATAACGATTGCCGAAGTGTAAGCCTTGACTTAGCATCTGATGGTTTTAACCCATTTAGCACAATGAAGATAGTTCATAGTACTTGGCTTGTTGTGCTCATTCCATACAACTTGCCGCCATGGATGTGCATGAAGCGACCATTTCTAATTTTATCTGTGCTTATTGACGGCCCGAAAGGACCTGGTGACAAGATTGATGTGTATATGCAACCTTTGATTGAAGAGTTGAAAGAACTACGGAATGACGGTGTCTCTACATTTGATGCATCAAAAAATCAAATGTTTCAAATGCATGTAGCTTTACTATGGACAATTAGTGATTTTCCTGCATATACAAACTTGTCAGGATGGAGCACTAAAGGTGAATATGCATGTCCTTGTTGCAATAAGGAAACTACATCGTGTTGGTTGAAGCATAGTAGGAAAAAATCATACTTGGGTCATCGCAGATTTTTACTTAGTGGCCATAAATTCCAAAAAGATAAAATATCATTTGATGGTAGTCAGGAAGTCAAACTCAAACCAAAATTGTTGTCTAGAACTGAGGTGCTACTACAATTAGAAACTTAGATTTCGAGGTGTTAACGCCCTAAAATCACCAAACAGCATCGGAGTAGCATGAAACTTGGCACACACGACCACCTACGCTCGAGAGACTTGTGGGAGAAGACGGGACTCAAATCGGATTCCCGGTTTGGGAATTAGAATCGGATTTCACTGTAGACAAACCAGTTAAAACTTAGAATTCAAGGTGTTAACACCCGAAAATCACCAAATGGCGTCAGACTAGCACAAAACTTGGCACATACGACCGCCTAGGCATGAGAGACTTGTGGGAGAAGACGGGACTCGAATCGGATTCCCGGTTTAGGAGTTAGAGCCGGATTTCACTCTAGACAAACTAGTTTCTTAAGAAACTTAGAATTCGATGTGCTAATGCCCCAAAATCACCAAACGGCGTCGGAGTAGCACGAAACTTGGCACACACAACCGCCTAGGCATGAGAGACTTGTAGGAGAAGACATGACTCGAATTGGATTCCCGATTTGGGAGTTAGAGCCAGATTTCACTCTAGACAAACTAGTTTCTTACGAAACTTAGAATTTGAAGTGTTGACGCCCCAAAATCACCAAACAACATCGGATTAGCACGAAACTTGGCATACATGACTGCCTAGGCACGATAGACTTGTGGGAGAAGACGGGACTCGAATCGGGTTCCCGGTTTGGGAGTTAGAGCCGAATTTCACTCTAGACAAACTAGTTTCTTAAGAAACTTAGAATTCAAGGTGTTAACACCCCAAAATCACCAAACGACGTTGAAGTAGCACAAAACTTGTCACACACGACCGCCTAGGCATGAGACTTGTGGGAGAAGACAAGACTCGAATCGGGTTCCCGGTTTGGGAGTTAGAGCCGGATTTCACTCTAGACAAACTAGTTTCTTAAGAAACTTAGAATTCAAGGTGTTAATGCCCCAAAATCACCAAACGGCGTCGGAGTAGCACGAAACTTGGCACACACGACCGCCTAGGAACGAGAGACTTGTGGGAGAAGACAGGACTCGAATTGGATTCCCGGTTTGGGAGTTAGATCCAGATTTCACTCTAGACAAATTAGTTTCATAAGAAACTTAGAATTCGAGCTGTTAGAACCCCAAAATCACCAAACAGCATTGGAGTAGTACGAAACTTGGCACACATGACCGCCTAGGCACAAGAGACTTGTGGGAGAAGACGGGACTTGAATCGGATTCCCGGTTTGGGAGTTAGAGTTGGATTTCACTCTAGACAAATTAGTTTCTTAAGAAACTTAGAATTCGAGGTGTTGACGCCCCAAAACCACCAAACGGCGTTGGAGTAGCACGAAACTTGGCACACATGACTACCTAGGCACAAGAGACTTGTGGGAGAAGACGAGACTCGAATCGGGTTCCTAGTTTGGGAGTTAGAGCTAAATTTCACGCTAGGCAAACTAGTTCCTTAAGAAACTTAGAATTCGAGGTGTTGACGCCTCAAAAGCACCAAATAGCGTCGGATTAGCACAAAATTTGGCACACACGACCGCCTAGGCACGAGAGGCTTGTGGGAGAAGACGAGACTTGAATCGCGTTCTCGATTTGGAAGTTAGAGCCGGATTTCGGTCTAGGCAAAATTATTTACTTAATTATCTTTATAATTGTATAGTAGTTAAATTTTTATAATTTTTTGTAATTAACATATTAACACATAATTATATTGTCACTAATTATTTTTATCTTTTGTTTTCAGATATTTCCCGAGTAGGAGTTTGCTTCTTGTGGAATGCATGCCTGTGAAAAATGCTTCTAATTTTTGTTTTTGTTACCCACGGAGAATGATAAGGAAAACTTTTAATTTTTGTTTATGTTATTTTGAATTATAAACAACTTTATGTATTTAAACATTATATATGTATTATGGAACATTATGTAGTGGGGTAATTTTGTTTATGTGTAGTTATGGATGTAAGAATATTTTTATTATGGAGAAATTGTTATTTCTATACAGGAATTTTTATATTATTATGCAATTATTGGTTTATTTTTCAATTGTTTTTCATTTAATACAGGTAATTTTAATATTTTTAATAATTATATTGCAGCTTTTTTTTTTTTTTTTTGTGATGGCATCACACAGTCGCAAAAAAAAAAAAGTAATTTTAATATTTTTATTAATTTTATTGCAGAGTCTTTTTTTTTTTTTTTTTTGCGACGGCACCACACCGTCGCAAAAAACATTAGAATCATTGGCGACAGTGGTCATGCCGTAACAAAAAAACACAATTCGCGACAGCATTTCTTGTCGTCTCAAATAAGACTTTTAGTGACAATAAAACAGTGCCATCGCAAAATTTCTCAATTTTTTACATATTATAGGCGACAATAAAATGCCCTCGCAAAAGGCAACAATTGCCGTCGCAAAAAAAAGGCGACGGCATCACTAAAACGTTTTTGCAATGCCCTCTGTTGTGACCCCTCATTTGCAGTCGCTAAAAGTCATTTGTCGTCGCTAAAAAATTTTGAGACGACATTAGGAGTATTAGCGAATTTTGCCATTGCAAAAACCTGAAATTTTTGTAGTGTAGTCTTGCATATTAGTAACTTATATCTAAATACTAGTTAACCATTTAGAAGTTTCTTTTTAAGACAAAGCCAGGGTGTGATTGAATATGACACACAACAACAGTTGGAAGGGAAAAAGGGCAGAGGAGTTGATACCATCATAATATCGAAGAAACTTGTGTGGCTTACCAGAGACAAAATCCAATTCATTGTGGCCTGCAAGTCATTTCGACAACTGTATTTTCCATCATCAAATTCGGACAACAAATGAAATATGGTATAAGAAACAACTTGTTTTCTATCAAAATTGTGAGTCTGAGAGGAGAGCATATCAAAAAGCAACACAGACAGCCAACATAATCTACATAATACCAATATAGAGTGTCAAGTTAAGCATTGCAAATCAATTAAGTCCATCATTGAATTTGAGGATGGTTCCAATTGCACATAAACCTACTAGATAGAACTCACCCAAAGCTGAAACCTTAATTATTTTTGCATGACTCTTTCTTGGGGTAAGTGATATTTACAGTCACCATTTTGGGGATATTATCATGAGCTGAAGAATACATGGGAATTGCCCATCACTATTGATGGAGAAAAACCGAAATTAGAAAGAAAAAAAAAAGGTGACTTTTTTTAATTTTTTTGTTCCCTAATGCAATGCATTGTAAACAAAACAATATATTATAAGGCAATGAGAGAATTGTCATACCTACTACACTATTGACAATAACTCTAGCAGTCTTTGACTGAACATCACAAACTTTATGCCTTTTGTGGTAACTCTTTGACGAGCTCAAGTCCTTGTTACACCAGTGAACTTGGCAAACATGTGGTATGACAAGTACAGAACGTGTCCCTTTCAAAATTTTGTGTTCATTAAGTCCTTGTTACACCCGTGAGCTTAAATTCATTTCAATAGTAATAAAAAAAAATTCTTAGGAAACAATAAAAGATATGACATTTTGTTTTATAAACCCACCCTTATCTGATACCTCCCTACCCTACTCCTTATCCCTAGTCACCAACACAGAATCTCAAAACAAACTAGGAAAAATCTTGTTTTTTCCCCTCCTCTACTACTCTGTTTTTTTCCCTCTCCTGCCATCACCCATCCACCCTAGGAAACTCGTGGGTTTTGATGTGGTTGATTTCAATCAAGAAAGAGTTTCGTTTGGATTTATGCCCAGCCCAGATATCTCATTTCAGGTTAATCACAATCAACATAACTTCTCAATCAAAATCCATCCTCTATTTTTGTTGATTTCCAAAACGAGTTATTAAGATAAGAGCATTTTTAAATTTTTCTATGTAGCTGGTTGGGACAGAGAAAGGAAAGGAAGAGAGAGGATGACGGTTGGTCCTTGTAGGTGGGAAAGACAAAAGACAGTTCGGTGATGGTGGCGGATGATGGCGGCTACTACGGAAGAGAAGGAAACATAATCTCATTAGAAAAAAGATAGTGTAAAGTTTAAATATTTGTAGTAGTAGAATCGTAAATCTATCCCACATCGTTCATAATCTAATTAGAAAAGAGATAGTGTAAAGTTTAAATATTGGTAGCAGTATAATCATAAACTTATCCCACATCATTTAAAAACAATGCATAATGTTTGAATATAAGAGGTGATTAAGACATCTAATAATTGCTGAGCTAAGTAACGTTAGCTTATGACTCAAGCGAGGGCACCAAAGTGGTTGGATGATGGTAAAGTTGATAGATGGCTTCAACGCTTGAACTCAGGCTAGACTAGCGAACCTGTAGGTTCTAGCTAGCTTAGTTGAACTCAGGCTAAACCGAGTAAACCACTAGGTTAAAAATGGAAGTTGAATAAAAATAAAAATAGAAGTTTAATAAAAACGCAAATTGATTCAAGAAACCACCTATACCTTAACACTCTATGTGGAAGTTGAATAAAGGAAAACAATTTCAAATCTTTTTTCTGAAGAAAAAAATTTGAAAATTATAATTATAATTAGGTTAAAAAAAATTATTTTTTGAGTGTAAAAAAATTAAAAACTCAGGCTAAACCGAGTAAACCACTAGGTTCTAGATAGCTTAGTTGAACCCTATAAGTTGTGGCCAGCTTAGTTGAACTCAGGCTAGACAGTGAACCTGGAGGTTCTCTGGCTATAGCTTTAGTTTAAGTCATTGGACAACCACTTTTTTTTTTTTTTTTTTACATGTAGTAGAAAATAAAAAATTAATATTGGGATGATCAAGGATGGACTTTTATTTTTCATGTATAAAATAAATAAATTAGTATTGTTATGATCATGGATGGATCTTGAAAATTTGAAAATCTAAATATACTTTCGCACCCTATGGTTCAGTCCTTGGTGATGATTACAAAACATAAAAATGATGATTTTTTCTATTTCAATCAATAACATTTGGTGGGTTTGGCAACTAACCAAAAAAACTCTTCTTTTTTTTATTCTTTTGAATATTATATTTTTTAAATTTGCGTCAAAGATTTTACATTTTTTGTGTATCTAGTGTAGAATGATCTAAAAACATCACCAACTTATTTTTACTTTTATTTTTAATGAATTGTTTTTCATTTTTTTTTATAACTTGTTTGGTCCATGTAGTCGAGTAGATTCTAAAACGCGAAATTTTCTGAAAAAAAAATTCATCAAAAAAAAAAAAACCCAAATACTTACCGCAGTTCCACTAAGTTTTCTTTACAAAAAATTACAATTCAATAGTATTTTCAAAAAATAATTACAAATTTATTTAAAAAATAATTTAATTTTAATATTTACAAAATTTAATACTCTGGTCAGATTTTTTTTCAAAAAAATAATTCAAAATATATTCAAAGCACAATAAATGTTTAAAAGCTTTGACAAGAGAGGGTTCGGTAATGGTGGCGGACGATGGTGGCTACTACAGAAAAGAAGGAAACATAATCTCATTAGAAAAGAGATAGGGTAAAGTTTAAATATTGGTAGTAGTAGAATCGTTGTCACGACCCCATTCCCCCAGTAGAATGGTGCCGTGATGGCCAGTAATCCGAGATTACCGAAGGCCAACTTACAAAGATTCACACACAATCAGAGTATGCATATGGGGCTCACATGTGCGAAAGCAATAAATTTAAAACTAAACAGTCCACAAGAGCTGTCCATAGGTTAAATGAAATAACATACAGTGAGACATGGTTTCCAACTTGAATACAAATAGAATAAAGTACATATTACATCTTGATCAAAAGGCTTCTCAAGCCGACATATACAAAAGAGGTGAAATACAAGGCCAAGAAGCATAATCTTCAAGATGCTATCAAAAGTATGAATCCAAACATCAAGCAAAACACATCTAGGCGTCACCGCCTTCCTGCTCGTCACCTACATATATATAAGGAGAGGGTGAGCTTGGATACTCAGTGAATGATATTAGTAATAAAGGTTTGAATGAATGATATCCGAGATCTTTTCCAAAACAATACATATCATAACTTTACAAATTAAAGGGATGAACCAAGGTCATCTATCAAATCTTTCAAGCTTCTTGGATGTTAATAACATCTACATAATACCAAACGATGACATTCCGGACAAACAAACCCACGCGGAAAACCGTCAGTGGCAAAACAAGGGTGCAGTTGCATTATAGTCCCCTGGCACTAAGGACTTTCAAAACAAGGGTGCAGTTGCATTATAGTCCCCTGGCACTAAGGACTTTCCCAGAATGTCATCAAAACAAGATAATACTTGATACAAAAACTAGGGATAATCATTCATGCTTGATCAAATACTTTTCCAAAACGAAGCAAAGCTTTATCAAAACTTTATAACATAGCTTTATTAAAAATACCACTTACATAGCTCTTCAAACGTCGGGGTTAAAGCAAGGGTCTAAGTCCTACAAACACATAATAAAGTCTACTGAATGCACTTCAAGAAGACAAGAAGAGATGCTCAAAGATGGGTATGAAATGCATTCTTAAAACAAGCTTTTCATGAGTGCAAATGATCCCGACATTTCTTTCAAAACTAGGTCAAGTCAAAGCAAAACACGCTAGAGGTTAAAACACTGTTTTTTTTTTTTTTATCTCGGAAAACATGCTGGGTACCAACCAGGTCTTGGCCGAGGTCCCACACCTCTTGGCCGAGGTGTGGTCCCGACGACCACATTCAGGGAAATGAAGTCTGGGAAAAATCTGGGTTTCCTTTGAAGAACATGAAGAATATGAACATGGAGAACATGAATGTTAAAATCATAGCTTCTTTATTCAAAATCTGAGATTTCATGATATGAGTTCAAAAACGTGGACCTGGGTACCCATACTTGAAGATCTTATGAAAATAAACACAAAACATAGATCTTGATACAAACTTTCGGATCAAAACATGGTTTTATTTCAAGAACACAAGAACATCATTTTCTCTTTCTAAAACAAGCTTTAAATCAATGCATGGCTCATGAATCATGCTAGATCATGCAATGTGATCGGTTCCACATAAAGAATAACAAGAGTAGATCAAGAATCTAACCTCAAAAAAAGGATCCAACGGCTCAAGGTGCGAAGATCAAGCTTAGAAATCTAGTTCTCTCCCTAAGAACTCCTCATTCTTCTTCCTAGAGCTTCTCTCTCTAGCATGCAAAATATGACACACAATGATATGTTTACTCCCACTACCGGCTGACTTAACCCTCTGCTGGGGCACGTGGCACTACCGGATTGGGTTTCCTCAAAAAGGTGACTGAAAGACAAGACAAGAGCATGACAAAGGGTGTTCAACAAGTAAGGTGACATGGGCACTCCGGCAAGTAAGGACCTCGGATTAGAACAAGGCTTCAGCAGTAAGGTCTCAATGATCTCGGCTAAGAAGGTTAACACTTGGCCTAGCTGTGCCACACCTCGGCCTAGATGTGCCACACCTCGGTCTAGGTCATACCAGTCCAGGAACAAGATCACCAGGTGCAGGAATCAAAGGTCTAAAATACCTAAAAGATAACATCTCGGCTTAGATGATACATATCTCGGCCTCGGTGATGCACACTTCGGCCTAGATGATAACATCTCGGCCAATATGCCAGGGTGAAGATGGAGGTCAGCCAAAGTGGTTCCAAGATGGTCCTAGGTGTAAAAGGTCCAAAGACATGACCTAGGCTTAAGATGACCTCGGCTACACACACCAAGCAAGGGACAAAACCTACAAACAATACTCAAGCCAAAATACAAAGGTACAAAACAAGACGGAAACCTTATTTTAGGCAAAACAAGTCAAAACCACAAGTGCAAGCTTAACAAAACAAAACATGCAAATTCACATAAACATGACTAAGACGAGGATAAGGGTCACTACAATCGTAAATCCATCCCACATCGTTCATAATCTAATTAGAAAAGAGATAGTGTAAAGTTTAAATATTGGTAGTAGTATAATCGTAAATCCATCCCATATCGTTCATAATCTAATTAGAAAAGAGATAGTGTAAAGTTTAAATATTGATAGTAGTATAATCGTAAACTTATCCCACATCGTTTAAAAACAACACATAATGTTTGAAAATAAGGGATGATTAAGACATCTAATAATTGCCGAGCTAAGTAGCGTTAGCTTATGACTCAAGCAAGGGCACCTGTAGACGCGCCCTTGGGCCTCATGCTACAGTTCGGACTCAAGTGTCACGGTTCTTAATCTGATCTCACAATGTGCAATGTGAGATTGATAAATCACCAAAGAGTCCAAATCCGGCAAATCATTTTTGGAAAACTGATTTTTGTAAAGAAGTGCCAAACATGGACTGCTTTGCCAGATACAGAGTTGCCACCTAAATATTTTATTTTTTGGAGGAATTTAGGAAACCCTAACTCGTGCCTAAGGCCACGTGTCCGTCATCACCAAAGTTGCCTCGACTCGGGAACTTGGGTACGATTGGGGAAGGTCATGCAATGAGCACCCCCGCTCGCCCGATCAAAGATCGGCCACTACTAAACATGATATCTTGTTTTTTAAAACACATGCGTTCTTATTCCGATTAATTAGCTAGAATTACTATGTGATGCGCACAACACACAAGTATAGACTAGATCGCCTAATTTGGAACAAAGTATCGCATATCCGTTTGTTTGGAAAATGGTTTGAGGTTTGCTACTCGCAAGGAGGCTAAAACACGGATTTCAATGAATTGACCCAATTCAAGTAATCCAACCTTCACCCACAGGCATTCAAGCAGTTATATCACATAAGCACATAGCCTCATGGCAAGCATGCTATCATGGCAACATTCACACTCATGCATGGATGCTCAAGCATAAACACTTACCGAGTACTCCGAGCCAAAACAGAAACTAGTTAGTAATCAATGCATGATCCTAGTTCATGTTAAGATGGCTAATACAACACATGCAAAATGTAACTAGAAATAGGCTCGGCTATCCTAAGATGTCATGTGAAATGCAACACTTGATACATGTATTCAAATTGGGATTGAAATACAATGCAGTTAGTATGATGCGCCGAGCCCGGTGCATGCAATACAGATGAATGAATGCACGTATGCAAGCATAAGGATGCTAATTGAAACATGCCCTAAAACTAACCATCATAAGCTGGTAAATAAAATGGAGAAAGACGTGGGGTTGGAAGACATGCATCACACACACACACACTTATTACAACAGTTGGCCCTCTCGACGGAGGGTCCGAATAAATAATACAACACCAACTAGCTAATCTAAGCTAATCTAATTAAGCTAGTTATTAGATAACCAAAATGAATAATAAATTACAGCTAATTATTACACAACTCTAATTAATTAACAAACTAACGAAGTAAGCAATTAAACTAGCATGCAAACTATATGAATGTGGACTGCCTCAGCTCTGCCTTGAATGATAAATGATGCATGCATGCTCGAGTCGCTTTGTCGGGAAATCCATCGCGATGCCCCGGCTTGCCTTTGTTTGCAATTGATTTCAGAAATTTGCACAAAGCTCCAGAGAGATGAAACTCCACCCCGGAAACTGTGGGAAGGCTGCCGACCAGCTTATAGGCATGGGAGACCAACTACCGACCACCTTTTGTGGTGGAAACCAAAGAAGGTGGTCGGCCTGCCAGAAAACCTGGTCGGCCGACCAGTTTCTTCTCCTGGATTCTGTTTTCTGCAACAAAGGGAAAGAGAGAGGCACGACAAGGTATTTGCAACACATGTGTGCATGACCACTCTCCCGTCATTGCATAAGCTCTAGGGAGTGTAGTCCTCGACCCTCGGGCCACCGGTCGCGCATCTCGATGCATGATGGCCGAGGAGTCGAATTGCACGACTCAATGTGAAATGAATGCACATACAAGCACCTAAAGCCAACAACTCCGTCATGGGTAGTCAAGAGTGTCGGCGACCGGGAATCGAGGCACGTTTCGTCACTTTGAGTACGAAACGTCCCTCGTTTCCCGTGTTCGGACTAACTCCTATTCCGAACACAATGCAACAAACAATGGCATGCACAATGCGACTTTAAGTATGCAACCTAAATGCTATGCAACTAAGTGATGCAAACATGCAAAGGATGACATGCAAACATGCAACTAGCATACACAATGCTATGAACTAACAATGGCATACTCAATGCACGTGGTACTTAGCATACACAATGCACCTAAGAACTAACATACACAATGAGATGAACAAGGCATGCACAATGCAATGATCAATCATGCGACAATGTGGCATACTCAATGCTATGGAATACAATGGCATACTCAATGCAAAAATGGACTTAAACCAAAATGAATGGGCCTCAGCCACACCCAAATCAGTGGCCAAACATGATGAAAACAAGACTCCAAAACTCATGCTAGCATACACAATGCAAGGACCTAAGCCCAAGGGCACAAAATGCAACTCTACAAAAGCATTGAAAGGATGAAATATGGCATACAATGACACATGTTCCAGCTCTGAAATGACATACAAAATGGCTCCGAATCATGCAAACAACTCACACAATGCATGTTGAAAGGCTCAAGTACCGAAGCTAGTGAAGCACATTACACTAGAGGCATGCAAGGCGATGCTCAAATGACAAAACCAACTCCAAACAGACCTTAAGCAGGCCCAAAACAGTGGCAAAATGAGCCAAGATGGTGGCTTGAAAGGCATAAGAATGAAGCTCAATGCAAAGGCTCATAAATGGGTATAATGATGCAACTCTCAAACACATTGAAAGAGTGACAAACATGAGAATATGGCCAAGAAATAAACTCTGAAATATCATGCTCAATGATGCTAAAACATGCAAACACCTCAAGTTAAGCATGCAAGGGGATTCAAAACTCAAGGCTAAGCAAGGCTATTACACTACAACCATACATGGCAAGCATCATTCGACCAAGGGACCTCAAAAAGAGCTAAGGCAGCCCAAAATATGAACAAAATCAGTTTGGAGCATGGCCAAAATATGCTAGCATAGAGGGCCAAAACAACATGCATTATAAGCTAGCGAACATGATTTACACTACAAGCATGTGAAGCATATGAGAGGCTACCAAACCAGACCAAAACAGAATCATGGCATGCCAAATGATGGCCAAAAACCCACTGAAACATGACCAATACATGCAAGAATGAGGTGTTACTTTGATAGGCTACGCAAGGGATTGTTCTGCACATGCAAGAGGCAAACAAAAGGTGACCAAACCAGCCATAGAGAGAATCTAGGCAGGTCCTAAAAGTCACTAATAAGGGCCTGAACCAAGGCTAGGAAGTGTGGAAATATATGCTCCCTTGGAAAGCCAAAAATGCAAGCAAATAAGGCCAAAAGAGAGAGGGTCACCCCTCTCTGATTTTGGCCCTCAAAACCACATGCCAACCATTAAAAATTCACTAGATTTCAGTGGCTAAAGGTCCAAGCAAAGCTCAATACAAAGGTCTCATGGCATGGCTCAAAACAAGGCTAAATAGAGCATGCAAGAGGGTAGATGACCCCCAACACCGAAAGAGACCTAAACAAACATGAAACTCACTTAAATATGAACCTTTTTTCAGTTGACAACAAAGCTCAAATAAGCATGCAAATGAGGCTAAGAGAAGGATCAAAATAATGCTTAAAAGAGGGAAAAGTGATTACCCTTGAAGCTCAGCAAAACCAACAAACTTTGGGACCAAAAACCAACTCTTTAACCTCTGAAAACAACCTCCAAGAACCTCAAATCAATGGTGGAAGTGTATGGCTATGAGGTGTAGTGTAAAAGGGTCAAGAACAATGCACCTTATGAGCCAAAATATAGAGATATAGAGAGATATGTATTGTTTTGCCTTAGAGAAATTCTGAACCTGTCAAAGGAGGGGAGGGCCTCTCTTATAGACAAACAAGGCCAAAGCTTCTTCAAGAAGATAAAAACAAGGCTCAAGATCCTCCATACACGTGTATGGAGGATACAGTCTGTGCCTTCCAGCTGACACAGCTAGCACCCACTCAAACAGACAAAACAGGAGGGAACTGGCCAACCACTTTCCCTGGTCGGCCGACCAGGGTAGGTGGTCTCCCACACAAAAAAGTGGTCGGTGGCTCCATTTGGTGGTCTCCACTTTGAAAGCAAGCTAGTGGTGTGGTGGGAGACCAGCAAATGTGGCCCAAAGACCAAGAAAACCAGCTTCCCGACAAGAAAACCGGCTGGCGGGGAGAAAGTGGTCTCCAAGGAGAAAAGGTGGTCTCCCACCCTTGTACCACCTCCCAAACAAGGAAAACAAGGTTCATGCCAAAAATGAACCAACACGGATGCAAAACGATAGTTCGGGGGGCAAAGCGCGCGGCCGGGTGCCCTGAAAACTGGCTGTTGAGCACCAAAAGTGGCGTACGGCCACAAAAGTGGTCTCCCGGACCACAGTGTCCCTCTAGACAGAGGAAACAAGGTGTGTTCCAAAAACCGTGCCAAACGGAGAATGTTAAGCGGTCCCGAGCCGAAGCGCGTAGCCGACTGCTCCGAAAATCGAAAACAAGTCTCCAAATGGGAACAGTGGCCTATGACCACTGAGAGAAGGTCTACAAGACCTCTCCCTCCCTTCGAGAAGAGAAAACAAGACCTGGTCCGCAGACCGAGTCAAGGCACAAAAAGTTCCGAGGCTCGGAGGGTAAGGCTCTCAGCCAAAACTCCGAAACTTCAGAATGAGCACAACATGCACCATCACCGAGCGCTCAATCGATGACGTCTGAGTCTTAAGGTCGGTCAAAAATGGGGTGTCTACAGCACCAAATTGGTTAGATGATGGTAAAGTTGATAGATGGCTTCAACGTTTAAACTCAGGCTAGACCAGTGAACCTGTAGGTTCTAGCTAGCTTAGTTGAACTCAGGCTAGACCGAGTAAACCTCTAGGTTCTAGGTAGCTTAAGTTATGAACCTATCTGTAGGTTCTTGCCAGCTTAGTTGAACTCAGGCTAGACTAGTGAACCTATAGGTTCTGGCTAGCTTTAGGTTAAGTCATTGGACAACCACCCATTTTTTTTTTTTTTTTACATGCAGTAGAAAATAAAAAATTAATATTATGATGATCAAGGATGGACTTTTATTTTTCATGTGTAAAATAAATAAATTAGTATTGTTATGATCATGATGGATCCTGAAAATTTGAAAATCAAATATACTTTCGCACCTTGTGGATCAGTCCTTGGTAATGATTATAAAACATAAAAATGATGTTTTTTCTATTTCAATCAATAACATTTGGTGGATTTAGCAACTAACCAAAAAAACTCTTTTTTTTTTTTTCTTTTGAATATTATATTTTTTAAATTTGCGTCAAAGATTTTACATTTTTTATGTATCTAGTATAGAATGATCTAAAAACATCACCAACTTATTTTCACTTTCATTTTTAATGAATTGTTTTTCATTTTTTTAACTTATTTGGTCCATGTAATCGAGTAGATTCTAAAACACAAAGTTTTTTTAAAAAAGTTCATCAAAAATGAACCCAAAAAAAAAAAAAAAAACCCAAATATTTACCGCAGTACCACTAAGTTTTCTTTACGAAAAATTACAATTCAATAGTATTTTCAAAAAATAATTACAAATTTATTTAAAAAATAATTTTGATTTTAATATTTACAAAATTTAACACTCTGATCAAAAAAAAAATTCAAAAAAATAATTCAAAATATATTCAAAGCACAATAAATATTTAAAAGCTTTGACAAGAGAGGGTTCGGTAATGGTGGTGGACGATGGTGGCTACTACGGAAAAGAAGGAAACATAATCTCATTTGAGATAGGGTGAAGTTTAAATATTGGTAGTAATAGAATCGTAAATCCATCCCACATCCTTCATAATCTAATTAGAAAAGAGATAGTGTAAAGTTTAAATATTAGTAGTAGTATAATCATAAACTTTTCCCACATCGTTTAAAAGCAACGCATAATGTTGAAATATAAGATGTGATTGAGACATCTAATAATTGCCGAGCTAAGTAACGTTAGCTTATGACTCAAGCGAGGGCACCAAAGTGGTTGGATGATGGCAAAATTAAAAGATGGCTTCAACGCTTGAACTCAGGCTAGACCAATGAACCTGTAGGTTATGAATGGCTTTTGGTTGCTGAGTTAAGTCATTGGACAACCACTTTCTTTTTTTTTACATGTAGAAAATAAAAAATTAGTATTGTGATGATCAATGATGGAATTTTTTTTTCATATGTAAAATAAATAAATTAAAATTCTTATGATCAAGGATGGATCCTGAAAATTTGAAAATCTTAATGTATACTTTCGCATCCTGTGGATCAGTCCTTGGTGATGATTACACAACATAAAAATGATGGTTTTTTCTATTTCAATCAATAACGTTTGGTGGGTTTGGCAACTAACTAACCCCCCCAACCCAATCTTTTTTTTGTTTTGAATATTATATTTTTAAAATTTGCGTCAAAGATTCTATATTTTTGTAGAATGATCTAAAAACATCACCAAATTATTATCACTTTTTTTAATGAATTATTTTCATTGTTTTTTATAACTTATTTGGTCCACGTAGTCAATTATATTCTAAAACGCAAAGTTTTTCAAAATTTTTAAAAAAAAAGTTCAATAAAAATGAACCAAAAAAAAAAACCCCCAAGTACTTACCCCAGTTCCACTAAGTTTTCTTCACGAAAAATTACAATTCAATAGTATTTTCAAAAAATAATAAGAAATTTATAAGAAAAAAAATAATTTTAATTTAAATATTTACAAAATTTACCACTCTGATATGATTTTTTTTTCAAAAAAATAATTCAAAATAGACTCAAAGGACAATAAATATTTAAAAGCTTCTACAAGAGAGGGTTCAGTAATGGTGGAGGACGATTGTGATAACCCTGTTCCATATTATGCTAATTGATCTTGATTATGATTATGATTATATGTTTGGTATGGTCTTGTGTGATAATTATGTGATTATATGTGTTTTTGTATTTCTATCTGTTCACCGTAGGAAAATCTATTTGATTTTCTGCTTTAAGATTTAAATTGAAGGCCTTAGAGGCGTCAGAAACTGAAATTGATTACGCCATTGTAATTAGCGTAATTTTTAGTGCCTATGGTGAAATTTAATTGAAAACTAATTCGGAATGAATTAATTAGTTTAAA
This sequence comes from Camellia japonica, assembly GCA_030407325.1. Lineage (NCBI taxonomy): Eukaryota > Viridiplantae > Streptophyta > Magnoliopsida > Ericales > Theaceae > Camellia > Camellia japonica. Next base: position 181,457,264 of record JAPPVO010000029.1, read on the forward strand.
CTGATTAAATTAAGCACCATTACTTAATCCTAATCAAGTTTGATTAAGAAAGCTAATATAAGGGGCCCTATTACACTTAACCTCATTCTTTTGAGCTCAAATCTGAAAATCACACTCTAGAGAGAGAGAGGGCCAGTTCTAGAGAGAGAAAGAGGAAGAATTGGGTATTTTGGCCCAAAGTTTATGAATTTGGAAGCTACACTCAAGATTTAACTACATTTGTGAAGATTGGAGCCCCTAGGTGAGTAAATTCATGAGTTTGAGTTTGTGATTTTGTGGATTCAAAGTTAGATGGTGATCAAGAACATAAAATGAGTTGAATTTGATGATTATGAAATCATTATAAGCATGCATGTAAGAAATTGTCATGAATTTGTATATTTGAGCATGAAGTATATGATCCATGTTGAAATTTGATTGAAGTTCATGCTTTTAATCATCTCTTCATCATTTAAGTTGAGAATGGAGATTATATCCCACATGCAAGTACAATTCATAGAGGTATGAGTTTTGAATGCATGAATTTAATGTGTTAGAAGTAAGTTTGGTATAATTTGGGTATGCATGTAATTGAGCTTCATAATGTCGTGAATTGGTGTTTGTGTCATGTTAGTAGATGTATATAAGAGTTATGGGTCATAAAATGCAAGCTATGTCAATTTGAATGCAAGTGTGAAACTCAAACTGGTTGCTGGAAATTCCAAAATTTGGCATGTCCGCTCAAGCGGGAGAAAACGCCGCTCGAGCATGAAATGTTAGTTCCCAGAACTTTTGCAGGCATTGATGTCCGCTCGAGCGGGGAGAGTCACGCTCGAGCGTCAAGTTCCCAAATGGCCTTAATTTCAAAATAAAATTATGGGGGGATTTATACGAATATCCTTTAAACTATTGAAAATATTATTTTGATCTCTTAAATTATAAAAACATACAAATAGACTTCATAAACTATTCAGATGTATCACTTTGTCACTAAATTATAAAAATATATAAATGAACCTCGTAAACTGAAAAAAAAAAAATACAAATTGGACCTATGATGAAGGGGTCAAAGTGAAATATGTCAACAGTTTGAAAATAATTTACTCTTCGGTTAAACTAGTCAACACCCGGGGTGAAGGTGACGTGACCCGAGGGGTCATTGGACGATTGCAATAAGACGTCTTGTTGAATTACTTCGGACCCATTGGGATGTTAGGGATTCTTGGTTCAATGTGACTAAAGGGAAAGGTTCTCTGAGGAGTTAAGAATGTTCTCGGACCTCCATTAGTCTCAGTAATATCCAGAGAAATTATGAGAGATGTCCTTAGGAATGCAACTTTCCTCAAATGAGGCAGTTAACGAGAGAATAATTCCTATGTGATCCCTTGATCACATTGGCTCAACCTTGACTAATTACGACTTTCTCAAATAGTAACTTTTGGGGGCTTAAAAATACGTACCCAGTCATAACATTGAAGGAAAAGAATGAAATTGGAGAGATATCCATAGTTCTTTATTATTGAGAGGTAAAAGTGAGGATCCTATGGGAGCTATGCCATTTTTATCTCTCTAGCCTCTTTCTTTCTCTTTCACCAAACCATCAATCATTCTTCATATCAAATTCCTTTATCAAAGCGTTTCCACGAGCCATTCGTAGCCTCTACTTTTCATTTTCTGTAGTTATTTGTAGAATTATGGAAAACTTTGTATTCTCTAATGAGTTTTTTGGCGATCTCTATAGATTCCGACGATCTCTTTCAATTCTACTACATACATACTTGAAGGAAAATATGTTTACGTAAATAGAGAAACTCCGACGTAGCAACAGAAAAAAGAAGAAAATGAAGAATAAGAAGAAGAGAGGATAAGGAGAGGGTCGGAAAAAAGAGCGACATCAAAGATAAAAAAGAACTTCAATGAATGTGTGGACTTCTTCTATCTCTCTTCATTTATCAACGTTCTTTCTTTCCATTATTTTTATTTTTTATTTTTTCCCTATTAATCAAATTGATGTCGGTTTGAATCACTCCACAAACAATCTAAAAAATTGGAATCGAGAGGATCTGAACGCTGCTCGGAGATTCCATTTTTTTTACCAAACAGTCACGTCACTGTGAATTCCACATGCGTGGGTTCATATACATGTGTGAATTTTACATATAAGTATTTGATAGATTTTTTGAGGGCAAATTTCACCTATACACCTCAATTATTATCGTTTTTAACTTTACTCATTAAATTAAAAATTGATACAACATACTCCCTTTATTTTTTGAAAGTTTTTAATATAATATTTATGTTTATGTGCACATGTCACATTTATGGCATATCGTTAAATGATATTGTCGTTTAAATATGACATGTGCACATTATATACACATTTTCTATAGGTTCTATTAACATAATTGAGATATAAGGGTTAAATTAAAAAAATTTAGAAGAGAAAAGAATATATTATATCAATTTTTAATTTGAAGAGGTAAAGTATGTTTTACGTAATTTTTATTTTCAATAATGCTTGATAGTCTAAATTTTCATAACTTGAATGGCTTAAATATCTCAAAAAAATGTCATTTTAGAAATAAAATGATATTATTTTGATACATTCGAACCATTTATGTTACACAAATTTGAATTATCAAGTATTTTTCTTTTATTTTTATAACATTGCTCTGATAGGTGGGCCTGCGTGCTTAGGTGGTGCACCAAGTTTGATTTCGGTAATTTGTTCGGTCAATCGGTTGGTGTCCGTAGCATCTTTGAACGACCAGGAATACGATACGGCCCAACGAACACGCACGACTGTCGTCCGTCTTGGTTCGCACGCACAGACGGAGGTGGCTATAGAAATCCGATTGTGTGGAGTCGTGAACCACGATCCGATTGAATTCTAGAGCTTCCCCCGCAACATAAACCCCCAAAAAAAAAAAAAACCAAATCAGATTCCGTTATTTGCGAGATCGAAGCTTCTTTTTTCTGAACCTTTTTTTTGATTGACTCTCTAAAAACGATGGTGAGATGTTCTTGCGATTACCGATACCTTCTCCTCGTTGCGGCGGTTGCATTCATCTACATCCAGGTTACGCACTTTTCCATCTTTTTCTTCGAGTTGTCTCTTTGTCATTGCTTTGATTATTCTCCTTTTAGATGGTTCGAAGCCCTAATCGGCGTAATATATATGCGTATACGTTTATATATGCTACTTGTATGCAATTATTGTGCAATATATACATATAATATAATATGTATCTGTTTAAGAAACTGAAAATTCTATGCTATGGAATGGTGTTTGTTTGTTGTTCGCTAGCCGCTCTTCATATCGTTGTAGTTAGTCTGTCCTCATATGGATCATAGATGGAAGAATCGTTGCATAGCATGTTCTATGCACTGTAATTTGCTATTCTAAGTTCTCAAGCCGTGTCTTATATTTTGGCTCCCTACTTGGGTGATCTTTGATTTTGATTTTTATTTTTAAAGTAAGCATCTTATTACAAAATATATATAAAACAAAAAAAACAAAAAAACAAAACTACAGAAGATATACAACAAAGCTCAATACTCATGTCCAAAGGCTCACAACTTTACAAAAAGGCAACATAAAACAAACCTAGCTTAGACAATAACCACTCACAATCCAAAGAGTCTAGGTCAACTGAATTAAACACTCTCTAGCAACATAACAACAAACACAAAATCAAAAAAATTAGATTAGCCCCCCCATCACCTTCTTCTAGCAAGCTCAAGGTTGCGATTTTTTTTTCTCTCAAGTTTATTTTGGTTTTTATTCCTGGAAGGATGTGTGTTCTCCAAGTTTTCCGTCACTTCATTAGGTGGATCATTTTCCTCCCTTAGTCCCTTAGAGGAGATTATCACAAGAGCACCACTGCCTTCCATTTCAGCAAAGCCCCTTGAACCATATTCTTTGGTAGAAGAACTTGCTTCTCTCTTGTTATTTAATTCGTCACTTGATTCATTTCGTCATTAGGAATACATGAGGAAAGCATGGTGAAACTTTTCCCTTCTTTTGAGCTAGCAATCACAACACCATTGCCTTTCCTCTTCTTCCCTTCTTTCCAATCTCCGTCTTTGGGCTCAACTGACCCCTCATTTCATACTCCATTCTTGTTTAAACTTTGATACAATTGGAACCACCGGCTTTACAATATATGCGCATGCCTAGATAGAATGGCCAAAGGCCTTACATTCATCACATTTTTAGGGCTTCCATGGAACTTCAACTCAAATTTCATAATGTTTTCTATACCCTAAATTAAGTCTGAAAGATTTTGGGATCGCAGTGTTTGCTTGAATTTTAATACACACCCTTGCAAAAGTAAGTCGACTAAGAGATTGGGTGTAATCATCAAGGTACGAAAGGTGTACCAATTATGCTAGGTACATAGCTCAAGCCATCATTTGTCCATAACTCGAGGAATATTATAAAACTTTACTCAGATTGGACACTGGGAAATTCACTCTTAGACAAATAAATTTCAGGATGTCATATTTTCAGAACAACTAGTTTACTTCCAAAATAAAAAAAGGTCCATGCTCAAGATATTCGTAACTTCACTTTTAATCTTGAAAATGAAGAAAACCATTGTCAAGGGTGACAACTTCATCATGACTATCCACCCATAATTTTCAGCCCATTGCTTAACATAAATCCACTTCTAGATATTTCTATGGGAATGTTCAACTTATTATTCTCATACTTAATCTTGAATTTCTTAAGCTTTTTAGCTAATTTTGGGATCTTTGAATTACTTTTAAAAAGTTCATTCCAAAAAACAATTTGATTTTTAGTAGGGAGATGCTCACCTGGTTCAATTATTTGTAGACCAAGTTTGTGTCAGATCCCCGGATTTGGTCACCTTAGATTACATGTGCATAGCCCCAACCTCCTCCTCATGCGCATCACCCAAAGAGTCATCACTAAAAACACTTTGGCTCCGTTTGGTGGAGCTTTCAAAATATAGTTCCACACCCACTTTTGAGTGTGGTGTTTGTTTAGCGTTTTCAAAAATTAATTCCACATTCACTTTTGAAAACTCTTTCCAAGGCGGGAAAATTTTGGCTAACCGGTCGTCCCACCGGTTGATCGGAACAGTGTTCCTTTTTTTTTGTTTTTTGTTTTTTGCACCTGTTAGTTTTATATTACAAAAAAATATATATATTTGTGAAATTTTTTTTAAAATTTTTTATGAGCTTTGAATAGAATTTTGGGTTGTATTTTTTGTTATGAGTTGTAAGTTTTTGTATCAAATATCATATGTCACATCACTCAATTCAAACTCAATTCAAAACTCATTACCAAACAAATTTTTCACACTCAAATCATAATTCCAAAACTCACAAACTCAAAATACAACTTTATTCTTAAATCATAATTCTAAAACTCTACCAAACACTACATTTGTTTTATTTTTATTTTTATTTATTTATAAATTTTGAGGGGTTAAATTGGTACCCAAAAGGACACTTAGTCCCCCCTACTCCTTTGCTGCCATGACTTCCAGCCACATCCAAATCTATTGGGTATGTTTGGTTTGTGTTTGAGAGATGTGTTTTAGAGATAAAAAGTACGAAAAGTTGTTTGGTTTGGTTTTTTTCAAAAGATGTTTTGGAAAATTATTTTGAGAGAGAGTTTTGGAAAAAGTGATTGATTTGATGTGTGTGAGAGAGAGATTTGTTTGAAAAACTTGTTTGGTTTACAAGTTTTGGGAAATTTTTTTGGGAAAATTTGTTTGGTTTGATTACTTTTGAAAACTTATTTGTAGAGAAAATTTCCCAAAATTTTTTCACAAATACAAACCAAACGAACCCATTGTGTCTAAACCACTCAAGCTAATGGGTCTCACTGACAAATTGGATGAAGACGTGAAATGACTTTTTGTTGTACTGGGGATCACCTCCTCGCCATGGTGTATTCTTGACATTCACAAAGGTCTCCACTTTGTCCCTCTTTGAAGCCCCCAATTGAGGTCAACCAAAGTTCCCGCATGAATAGAAGCCCACACAATCACTCAAATCATCTGTAACAATATCAGAATCTGTATCATTAGAATTGTGTCCTTCCCTCTCGTAGCCGGAAGTTGTTGAAAGGTCCATCTTATGCTGTTGCCTAATGAAATCACCAGCTGATAGAGAGTTCAGAGGTCTCTGGTTGAAATTTGAGAGACAAACCATCTCCCAGATGAAATGGAGAGACTCGCTGCCAAGGAGTTGCTACTTCTTGCCTTGAGTTTGCATTGGCCCGGCGGAAAGAGTGGCTATGAGTGGAATGTTTGTTTTCTTTCATTTGGTGGTGGTGTGCCACACATAACAGTGCAAGACCTTTGGTAGTGTTTGATTCACAGAAATGAAGGTAGAATGGCCTCCTTATGAAATGATCATTTATTTACAATGGTGAATAATGATTCCATTTGCAATGCATCTTTTATAAAAAAATTTAGTGAACAAATGTGAGAATGGACATTCCACTTTCGTCCTAATGAACCAAATACTATCTTAGGGTACAATAACGATTGGCAGCATGGAATCGAAGTTTGGAATTGGAATTGCTTGTATTTTGGTGGCATACTAATCTGTTTCAAAGAATTAATTTTTTCATGATTGTTGCAAATTTTTATGGAATTTTTTGGAGTATTTGACTTCATGGGAGGGTGAATTTTGTTATCCAATTTGCTTTTTTTGCTTAGTTTTCTTCACACACACACACACACACACACATATTTGGGTGAAGATCTTATTATGTTCTCATAGATTTCTTCCAAAACTGCCACAATGCTAAAAGGTTTAATTTTCTCCCAGATGATAAAATCTTAAAAGAAGCAAAGCATATTTGGCCAAAAAATAGAACCTTTTTTTTGTCAAGCCTTTTCAGACTTGTAGCTTTCACATTTTTCTTAAACAAATTCATTTCATTGTCCCTGCCATTCATTATCAGTTGTCAATATTGTGAACAAGTATCTGTTTTATGTTCATTGTTGTATACAATTTTGCAGATGTGATAATAGCATGACTGTTTTGGTATTTGCTTCCTATTTGCGCATTTCACCTGTTTCTGATGTTGTTTCACTTTGCATTCTTATTTGATCTAAGCTAAACAAATTTGCTTTTTTGAAGACTTATATTCTCCTATTATTGGAGTTATATATATATATATATATATATTTCTGTTATTACTAATTATTGCAAGTGTTTTTTTCCCTCTATTTTTTTTTTTCTTTCTTCTTCCAGATGCGCCTTTTTGCTACACAGTCAGAATATGCTGATCGGCTTGCTGCTGTGGTATGTACAGCCAATTTCACTTCAAGACTAGCATTTGCATATCAATTATTAACCTTTTTAAGAATACGAGTGATATATGTGTGTGTATGTAGTCTGCGATTTTATGTTATGTTGCTGTTGTCTAATCTCTAGGATCATATTCATGGTTGACCATACTTTGTTTTGATTAGCACTCAGGCTATTGTTTTTATTTATTTATCAGCAAACCTCTTTGATAATAAAATCATCTTTGTCGAATGTTATATGAAACATAGATTGTTATGCTTCTTACAAATATTTTGTCATGCTCCTGTGTCCTTGGACATGGGAATTAGTTCATTTGGATGCTTAGACACGGACCCTGCACTGGAGACATGTACCCGAGTCCATGTAACATAGACCACTAAATATTTAGGAGTTGTAATGCATTCTCTTACCCATTCTATCAATTGTGTGGGAACTATATCATTCCATAATATAAAAGAGAAGTTCCCAATCTATTGAGTCATATGCTTTCATGAGATGTATTTTGATAGCACATCTAGGGGATAGATCTTCTATGTGGTAGTTTCTCTTGAGCTCTTTGTGCAATCAACTACCTTTCAGGTTGCATAACCTGGATTTGATATTGCTTGTGTAATCCATTTTCTGGTTACATTATCTTGGTTATGATGTTGTTTGCATACAAGATTACTTCGTCATGGATGCTTGGCATCACATAACAGAATAGTGCTTTATGTAGTAAAACATATGGATATAAATTCTTTGGATCATACACCAACTAAATAATCCTATTTGACTAGAATGAAGCTGGAAGTGCAGTATAAGTTTCAAAAAGGGCACAGGTGGTGCAATATTATTGTCAATGTGGGTGGTGTGATACTATTGTCAATGTGATAATTAGCTGATTCACTAGTGTTCAACCCCTTCAGCCACCCCTTTTTAAATTTGATCCAGATTAATGCACTTGAATTCTCATGCATGTATTTGAAGCAAACTATCGTAAATCCATGTGTGTAGTTTTTTATGAGAAAAATTATAATTCATTTGTTAAAATGCTTAGTAGTTTCTTTATATTCCTTTTAGTTAATAGTCTCTGGGTGTCTTTGGCTCTGTTAATCTGCGAAATTTTGATCATTTCCAGACGTGCTAGTTGTCCACTTTCTTACATATGATGTTAATTTGATCATCACAGATGGAATCAGAAAGCCATTGTACGAGTCAAATGCGGTTACTAATTGATCAGATAAGCATGCAACAAGGGGAAATTGTGGCCTTAGAAGGTGTACTGTATTTTGAAATGCTATACTAGTCTCCCTTTCTCTCTTTCTCTCTCTGATTTTATCTGTTACTTCCATTCAAAGGAAGGAGTTTGAGTAAAGGCAATATGAATCTTGTTCTAAGTAAGCATGCTTGTTGTTTGTATTTTAGTTGGATTAAACATGTGTACAAAGATGCTAATGATTGTTGGCACTTTGTTGTTTCTTTTTTTTATTTGCTCAATGGTACATCTAAATGGGTATGTAATGAGCATCACAGCCAACACCTTGCCTTGTAGATTGAGACTCCTTAGGTTATGCTTGGGCATCAATACTGGTTGATTACAAAGTTCTTTATATTATTAGAGATATCTATACAAGGCACTAATGATGTGAAAGGGGATGAAATTATAGTCGAGCAACATAGGACCTTTTGGTATCACTTTTGTTTTTTGTGTTTTTGGAAACAAAAACAATGAAAAGTTTGAAAACATCCATTGTTTTCATTTTTGGTATGAAACAGTTTTTGAAAATTCAAAAACGACTTTTGGTGTTTCCTAAAACTGGGTTGGTTTCAAATAGTTCACCAAACAAGTTTTATTTATTTTATGTAAAATGAAAACAGAAACAGAAAATGAAAATGAAAATGATACCAAACAAGCCCTTAATTATTGTTTATTGGGTCTCTTTCATGCTTCTTTACGTGGGTGGTTCAAGGACCAGTTTTTGGGGCCACAAGTGTATATGAAATTACACTTTAACGGTGAGAGAGGGAGAGAGCTTCAACAGTTTTTGCTAGAAAATTGTAAGGAAAACTGAGGGTGTTTGACTTTGGTTTTTTTTCCATGTTCTCATAGCAAACTACAAATATATATAAAAGAAACTAAAAACGAAAAGAAACGAAGTATTTTTTTATTGATTACTGGAGATTTTGTTGTATTCTTGGATTTGAATGAGATATTCTTGTCACTATGTTTGAGAGTATTTTATGCTTTTCAATATGGAAAGTAATGAATTTTGGAAGATTGATAATTGCTAATCTTCCATATGATAAATTCATTAAGAAAATTCAACATATAACAGAAACATCTGGAGTTTGGTACATGAAGCCAATCTCCCCTTCTTTAAAAGACCACACAGAGTTGTTCTGGCTGGACGGTTGGTAAAATAGTTATTTAAAATAGTTATTCTTTTGTAATGGCATTGCTAGCTATTCTTAGTAAAGGCATTGCCAGTGGTTATATCTTGTAATCTTGTTATTACGACGTATTAAAATATCCCTTATGCAACTGCATATCTTTTTTTACTGAAGCTCATTTTTATTGTTTTCTCTTTGCCTTTTTTTGCCACTTTTTATTTTGAATAATGGTAGAAGTAGCTGATACAGACCCATTCAATCTTTTCTTTGATTTTAGATTTCAAATGTTGATTCCTTTTATTAGTGAAGAGAAATCCACTACTTATCTGGCATTCTACAACTAAAACCCTGTTACTATTTCAGAAAAAAGGAACCGCCAAGACCAGGAGTGCAGACAATTGAGGTCTCTTATTCAAGATCTTGAAAGTATGTTCTTATTAGTAAAGGCCTCTTTCCCCTTGTTTGTTTCCAGAGTAGTTGTTTTCCCCTCTCTATAAAACACATAACAAGTAGTATTATCCGTAACAAGTAATTCTAGTAGTAGTTCTTTGTGATAATATTCTGTCTAAATGCAGTGTGATCTTTTCCATCAGGTTAGTCTATTCAAGATACACATTATATAATTGGTTGTCCATATGGTGTGTGCAAGGTCCTAACCATATACAACAGACTGATCTTCTAGATTGCACAATATAATCTCAAAAGAATAGGAAAATTGATGATGTATAGATTATAATGTTATTTGTTAGGCAAAACAATGAAGCATTATAGCAAAGTACGCAAAAACATGAAAGTTTCGTGAAATTTCAGAAAATATCAGAATGGGAATAATTTATGTTTGGACTGGTGATTTTGTTGGAAAAAATTCATGGAAACTTATGTTGTGTTGAAGGGCCCAGTTTATTGTGCTTGCCTCGTTTCTATGCTCATGTTGTTGACATTATATTGTAAATGCAATGCAAAAAATGGTAAGAGCTAGAAGTCAAAGCATTTATGGAAAACCCAGAGGTTATACTAGTTTGTTTACAAAGGACCAGAGTCCATAGATATGGGTTCATGAGAAATGATGACTCTGAAGAATCCAATAGCTGGTTTGTAACTTGTCATCCCTATTGGATTCTCAACCCAACCAGAAAATAATCGGATGCAGCGTTAAACTCGCCCTTCATCTTAATAAACGTGTCAGGCAGTTGGTAAACTCGACCAGTAGATAAAGAAATGTGAACAAAAAGAGAGGTGAAAAATGCTTTTTTGGTTGATTGTCTCATGGAAAGTCAAGTGGTGACACGTCTATCAGTGATTTCCTATTTTGAAGGACATTGATACAAAGCTGACTTCTGAACTAGTCACAGATGTCTTTTATTAAACTTGTTTCTGCTTGACATTTTGTTATATTAAAGATAACATGAGCCATACTGTCATGGAACTACTGCTCTTAAACAAGACATCTTCTCTACCTCATTTCAACATACACAGACAACAACAACAACCAAAAAAACATAAAGGAAAAGGAGAAAAAAAGAAAGAAAGAAAAAAAAAGCAAAAAAAGACAAGGAAAAACAGTGGAGAAAAAACGTCAGTGTCGTGTCGCATGTATGTGCTTATTAGATCCTACTGACAGACTATATAGTATGAATGGAGAGAGAATGTGATGTTATTTGTGGTCTTCTCTTCTTCTTTTTTCCCTGCTAATATTCTTGATACAACTCTAATACATATGTCACAATATCAGGTGTAGCTGTTTGGCACATTCAGAAAATATTCACATCATCTTTATTTATTTATTTATTTATTTTTAATAAAAGCAAAACTAATATAAGCAAATGTGCCTTAGTGGAGGTGAACCTTGTACACTGAAAAGGACAGTCTGTTACACTATTTCCCTGCACATTATTTCCCTGATATGGGTGTGCTTGATATGAGTCGTATGACAGTTAATATGTTTTCATGTTGCAGGGAAAGGCCTTAAGAAAATAATTGACAAAGTACAGGTTTGGATGGAGTGGAGGTTTCCTTTCAATTCTTCTATTTTGTTTTATTTTCAATTTTTTCTATGTAGGTTTCCTTTTAATTTGTCATTGGTTCTAACCATGCAATGCATCCTCTTTTCTCAACTATAAGGTGCCAATGGCAGCAGTCGTGATTATGGCTTGCAATCGTGCTGATTATCTTGGAAGGACTGTCGAATCTATACTAAAGTATGCCTTACATTTGTGAGCTTTTTTTAGTGCTTCTGATTAAGTTGAGCATACTTCAGCGGACCCATTTTTACCAAATTCTTTGTGTTCTCCAGGTACCAAAGTTCTGTTGCTTCAAAGTATCCCCTTTTTGTATCCCAGGTACCTATATATGTATAGAGATTCTTCTAAACACAAGTTTAGATTTGTTTGATTGGTATAAGTATTACTCTTTTGACAAGGATTTAGGATGGACAAGGCACCTAAAGCTTCTACTTTGTTGTAGGATGGAGAAGATCCTCATGTCAGAAGTAAGGCTTTGAGTTACAATCAGCTAACTTACATGCAGGTAAATTATTTTCATTTTCCAGCATGGCATGCTGATAACGAACATGGTTCAGCAAAATTTCATCGACTCGTACTTCTGTTGAATGAATTATGCCATCAAATGATTCTTTAGGGGGGACAAATAAAGGCCTTGTTTGGCAAGAGGCTTTTTGGCTTTTTTTTTTGGGGCTAAAATTCACAAAAAGACAAAATAGGCTAAAATAGCCAACAAGACAAAATGTCACATCAAATCCATAATCATTTCACTTTTTCTCTCACAAACATTACATCCAACTACAAAAAAATCTAATCATCTTCCCAAACACACAAATTTTAGCCTACTAAAATAGCCAAAAACTAAAATGGCCTGCTAAAATAGCCAACTTTCTAAACAAGGCCAAAATATTGCATTTGTGTTCTTATGCACTTATCTGTGTCAAGAGTTGGCTTTGATGGTCAAATTGTGATATATTAGCCATAGCATATTGAACATAACATGTTTCCATGAGCTAAAATACATTGAAATTAAGAAATAATGAAGAAAGTAAACATATAAAAATTCATTCAAAATGCATGATATGTACATTTTTTTGAATTTTTTAAACGTAAAATAGAAGACCTGTTTTTATTTAGGAAAGGCAGTCGCTCAATTTCGAAAAAGATGATATGTGAGGCTGATTTGATTAAATTCTAATTATGTACATACATTTGGTTAAGTGTGAGATCACCGAGTTGGTTTTGGTGGTTTTTTTTTTTTGGTGTCCATGGATTTTCTTAAGATACAAAAGTTTCTGTACTAGTATTATTATATTTTTCAGTAAGTACTTGTATTATTTGGAGTCAAGTAAAATAAATTAAAATCTTATATAAATCAACTATAATAGAAGACATAGGAAAATTTTGGAGAGAATAAAATTTAAAAAATATATATTTTTTGAATTTTCAATTCCATCTTTCCTAGTTTTTCTCTTAGAGCCCAAAGCTTACAAGTTCAATCCTATATATGTAGGGAAAAAGCAGATTTCTGAACAAAATCATGTTCTATGAGTGTTTTCAGCCTTCATCTGAGTTTATTCAAGTCCATTTATAACTATAATTGGTGGGGCTGCAAATGGCTAGGTCACTATCCTCCATTAGCATAAGAGGTGCATATTACAAACAGAAGTCAAAGTGGAAGTCTGACGAGTCTCTCTTACTTGGTCTGAAAGCCTGTTAAGCCTCAAGGTTGTGCCTTGAGGTTCTTTCTTTGAACATCATCTAAAAGAATGAGATAGAGGCTATATATATATAATAGATTCATGATACGATTTAAGAAACGAAATAAATAAGGAAATAATATTAAATCAGTGATTGACACAATCACAGATTATATACATAATACTAAAAATAAAGAGATTCTATGTACTCTAATTTCTATATTCAACACTCCCCTTCAAGCTGGTGTGAAGATATTCAACAATCGCAACTTGCCAATGGATGACTGGAAGAAGCCGGAAAAAACTCAACGGGCAGTCCAAATAAATGCTACTGAACAAATCTGGTAATCCACTAAATAAAAAAAAGTCAAAAAGTGCTTAATACATCAGCACCGCATCCTAGAAAGGGGAAAAAAAAATAGGGACTGAACTGCCTTAGAAGAGCTGCCGAAGCGTCTATGGCTAGGAAACACTCTGGTCGGCAACCAACAAGGCCCTGGTTGGCATTAGAGGCTAGAGCTAATGCCGGGAGATAGTTTATGGTCATGCCGAACCGTTGTAGAAACTAATCGGAACTAATGTCAGGGCAGTTTAAGGTCATACTGGACCATTGTAAGTACTGACCGAAATCAATGTCAGGACAATTTACGGGGTCATGCTGGATCGTTCTAGGAACTAACCAGAATCAATGCGGGGACAGTTTAAAGAGTCATGCCAGACCGTTGTAGGAACTAACCGGAATCAATGTCATGACAGTTTAAAGGGTCATGTCGGACTGTAGTAGAGACTAATCGGAATCGATGTCGAGATAGTTTAAAGGGGTCATGCAGAACCGATGTAGAGAACTAGATGTTAAACCAACAAGCGTGACACACACATAACTTATAACGTGGTGCTGAACAATGATGGCAACGGATGACTGAGTGCGCCAATGAGCGACTTATTAGAAAGTGCGCCAGGGGGTGGCTTTGGTGGTGCGCTAGATGAGGTGGCTTAGGTGGTGTGCCGAGGGGGCGACTTGGGTTGTGCGCTGGAGGGGGCAGCTTAGGTGTTCACTTGGTGTATCACCATGCTCACCATGATATAAGTATAATACCCCCTTCAAACTCAAATAGGTTTGAAGATAGAAACCTATTTGACGTTGAAATAGAGGGAAAGACAAAGTGGAACAGAAACACACAAAAAATGGATTGCGAGTAAAAAAAAAAAATATGATAGAGATATTTGGGATAGGAATAAACTAGTGGATAGAGGAAGAGATCACAAATAGATACTGAAAGAAAATATAGCAGTGGAATGGGTTGAGGTCCGGCCTGCGGCCAAGGCAAGGCTGCCGCCTGCCGGTGAAGCAAAATTACTAGATACTTAACCTAGCTCTGATACTAAAAAGAATGGAAAAAAATTATTTGGTTTACCTATGAATGAGGTAGAGATCATGTATATATAATAGATTCATGATACGATTTAGGAAATGATTTAAATATGGAAACAATACTAAATCAGTGATTGATACAATCATAAATTATATACATGATACTAAAAATAAAAAGATTCTATGTACTCTAATTTCTATATTCAACACATCTTGCCTTTTTCCTTGTGCTTGAGGTTTAACATGGAGAGCCTTTCTTTTCTTTTCTTTTTTTTTCTTTTTTTTTTTTTTTTTGAGACATGGAGAGCCTTTTGAACCTGTGCTTGAGAATATTACCCATGTTCCACAAAAAAATGGATTGGCTAACTTGTTTCTAATGAAAAGAAGCTTTTCATATTTTAAATATATGCTTGAAGAGTAACTTCAGTTGGTTGCAGCACTTGGATTATGAACCAGTGCATACTGAGAGGCCTGGGGAATTGATTGCATACTACAAGATTGCACGTAAGGGTTTCTCCTTTTTCTTAACTTTTGTAAGTTTTCTTTAAGCTTCATTGTTGAACATTATGTTAATGCTTGTGTTTTCTAGGTCATTACAAATGGGCAATGGATCAATTGTTTTACAAACATAATTTTAGTCGAGTTATCATACTTGAAGGTGCAACAATCTTGCTTTGGCCTATCTTCTTACCTTTTCTTTTTCAGTGGGAATTGTGAAACAATTTTCTAAAATTTATTTTCATGGAATACAGATGATATGGAAATTGCCCCTGATTTCTTTGACTATTTTGAGGCTGCAGCCACACTCCTTGATAGTGATAAGTGAGTCCTGTTATGAAGTTATGATGTTAGCTACATTTCATTATTTGAACTTCAAGATCAGAGCTCCACAATCTCTAATTATCTTTTTCGCATTTTATTGTCATGAATCCATTATAGGTCCATCATGGCGGTTTCTTCATGGAATGACAATGGACAAAAGCAGTTTGTGCACGATCCTTGTAAGTTCATTTGGAAGTTTTATTGCTATATATTTTTTCTTCTAGTATGGCTCATTGAGAAACCAATGTAATGCTTACCCTTAGTATAATCATTTTGCTTTAAATCCAGATATATTTTTGCTTCTCTGGTTCTTGTGAAGCATTGTAATTGTTACGTTGACCAGATTAGTATTATTTGCTCCAGCCCCTTCAAAGAGACACGTTTAAAAATTGATCTTTTGCATTTGCTTGGACGTTTGTATTTCTCTCATCATTAACTCACATTGCTTAATTGATTGGAATTTGTTTATTTAGGCTTGGTTTAGGATATTTTAATTTTGTGAGTTAATTATGTAATTTTGTTTATTTGAGAATTTATTATTTCTTTTCTTTTTTGAACATTTTTTGGTTGGAATATAAATATTAGACTTGTTGGAAAGGCAACTTTGATATTGAGAATAAAATTGAGTTGAGAATATTGTCAATTTTGTTATTTTTATTTATATTTTTTTCCCTGCTGATTTTTTGTTTTTGAACTGGGTTGACTGGGTTTGTGGGTTTTGGTTTGGTTTCTGGATGTAGCTTTGTGGGTTCGGGTTCAAGGGTTAGGAAGATGGTTAAAAGCTGGCTTTTTAAAAAAATTGTGTAAAAAACATGAGAGATGGTGTGACTTAAAATGGATTAAAAGCTGGAAGATGGCTTTTAACCATCTTCCCAAAATAGGGCTCTTTTGGGAAGAGCTAAAAAAGTCAAAAGCTAGCTTTTAACCTACTTTGGGTCATATCACCTCTCACATTTTTTATACGTTTTTTCAAAAAAGTCAAAAAAAAGCCAAAAAGCCAGTTTTTAACCAGCTTCGGTCGTCTTCCTTAGAGACCATGATGTCCGGCATCATTAATTCTAATCATTTGGGGACTCACAGAAGATTTGGGGTTGGTTCCAAATTCCAATCCCAGAAAACCTTGTTCTAATTATTATGGATTTGTGAATTTTTGCGATTGAATCCAAAGAATCCAATTCCAAGGCTCCTCTCTATGAATCATTTAAAGTAAATTGTTGATGGTCTTGTTTCACTCTATACTTCAATGCATAGCCTTCAGCTTATCCTCACCCTCTAGCTCCTAAAAATTTGCTGTCAGTGTTCACTTTTGCAGTTAGTGGTACTTTTTTTTTTTTTGATTACTCAGTATCTGGCTCAATCAAACTGACTGATCCAGGGGACCAATCCACCGTCCACTAGTCGGGGGTCCAATCAAAATCGGACAAAGCCCTATAGAAATTGTTTGCTACTAGAAGGTTTCGAACTTGAAACCATGGAGGAAACACACCCCCAAGCCCCATGCCTTGATCATCAGGCCAACCCTTGGTGTTAATCAGTGATACTTATATATGGGATGCTAGAACCATCTCAACCAAATGTGTTATTTTTTTCACCTAAATTGGTGCCACCTGTAACCTCTCATAAATTCCTTTCCCCCCATTAAGTTTTCTATGTTTTGAGTGAGCACACAGATGACACAACTCATCAAGCAATGAACTTTTCACCCTTGGATCACCCGTAGTGGTGATGTCAGCGAGTTTTATTACTCATGAAATCATTACCTATTTCCTCGTTTTATCTTCTCACTGCTTTACACTTTCAGTTAGTTCCCATGAAAACAATGAGTTTCTGATTCTAAGATAGTCTTTTTGCTTATCCATAATGTTTCTATTTCAGTTAGATGCTTATTTTATGGACGTTTTTGTTTGTGTGCCGTTGTATCCCTTTATACTTGTATCTGGAAATCATTCTGGCAGGCTGGAGAATATAAATTTTTCTTTGACAAATGTTGCATGGTAAACCTGGAAAGCTCTCTCTGATAAGAAATTGTTTGCTACTAGAAGGTTTTGAACTTGAAAACCATGGAGGAAACACAACCCCCAAGCCCCTGCCCTTGATCATCAGGCCAACCCCGTGGTGTTAATCAGTGATCTTATATATGGGATGCCAGAACCATCTCAACCAAATGTGTTATTTTTTTCACCTAAATTGGTGCCACCTGTAACCTCTCATAATTTCCTTTCCCCCCTTAAGTTTTCTATGTTTTGAGTGAGCACACAGATGACACAACTCATCAAGCAATGAACTTTTCACCCTTGGATCACTCCGTAGTGGTGATGTCAGCGAGTTTTATTACTCACGAAATCATTACCTATTTGCTCGTTTTATCTTCTCAATGCTTTACACTTTCAGGTAGTTCCCATGAAAACAATGAGTTTCTGATTCTAAGATAGTCTTTTTGCTTTTCCATAATGTTTCTGTTTCAGTTAGATGCTTATTTTATGGACGTTTTTGTTTGTGTGCCGTTGTATCCCTTTATACTTGTATCTGGAAATCATTCTGGCAGGCTGGAGAATATAAATTTTTCCTCTGACAAATGTTGCATGGTAAACCTGGAAAAGCTCTCTCTGATCAGCTTTATAATACTCTGCAGATGTGCTTTACCGTTCAGATTTTTCCCCGGACTTGGGTGGATGCTGTCTAAATCTAATGGGATGAACTCTCTCCAAAGTGGCCAAAAGCATATCCTTATTGATTTAGTGGGTTATTTTGTTGCTCTAACTTGCATATCGTTTTGATGCATCTCTTTTTAAAAAGATTTTCTTTGACAAAAAAATTTCACTTACTGGGATGATTGGTTGAGGTTGAAAGAGAATCACAAAGGTCGACAGTTTATTCGTCCTGAAGTGTGCAGAACGTATAATTTTGGTGAGCATGTATGTACACCTACAATTGTGTATCAGTATCATAATATTTATTATCCAAGCATTATTGTGTGTTCAAATTGGAAAATTTATGCTTTGAACTATTTAGTTGTATACCTTCTAAAGTCTATGGGTATGTTTGGTTTGGATTTCTAGAGTGATTTTGGAAAAAAAAATTGTTTGGTTTTTGTAAATTTTTCAAAATAATTTTCAAAATCACTTTGTTTTCTCTACCTATCAATCAATTACTTTTCTCTCTCCTCTCTCTCTATCTCAATCACTTTTTTCTCTCACACACATCTACTCAATTATAACAAATATAAAATTATTCCAAACTCCCCAACTCCAAAACTACTTTCAAATACACAACCAAACAAACCAAACCAAAAAAATTTCTAAACTCCCCCAAAACAATTTTTTAAAACTACTCTCCCATAACCAAACCAACATAACCTATATATTTGTATGCGTTCATAGCCCTCCAGAATTGCTACTCTTTCTTGAAACAAGAAGCTCACAGGAAAACATAAATATTTTATTGTTTTGATTTGATTGCTTTTAAGTGTTTTTGAGTTAATTTTTTTCTTTCTTTTATTAACTACAAATCTGTATGCTGAAATGAGCTAGATATTCACTCTGCTTCACGGTTGTACCAAATCTCATCTAATGATATCACAGAGAAAGATTCTTTTACATATTGTAATATGTGGATTCTGACAGTTGTGCTAGTGACAATGCAAAGATTTGTGCAGTTGTGTACACTTCGTTGATTGTCCTAAATAATAGACATGACCTTCTAACTCAGTGTACATTATTGGGTCATGCCCGGAAAAGTTTTAGGTTGGAAACATGTTCCAGAGAAACCCATGTAGAAGGCAACTTCAAAGAAATTTTAAGGGAAACCTCTGAGAAACAGTTTGGAAACATTCTAGAAGTTCTTGTGAAACTAGTAGGAGCTTCTTCAAAATGCTTTTAGGAATGGGAGGGAAATTTATTACAATTGTTTTCCCCATAGTTTCTTTTTTTTTTTGCTTTGTTTGTATTTTTGAAGTCCTCCTCAATAATCATGAGATAATTCTGTTATAAGTTTTTAATTTTTGTGTTCTTAGTTTTTCTTTTGGACTTCTTTTGATATTCATATATTAGTTTACACCACAATTTACCATACAACTTTCTTCATGGTTGTGTCGGTTTGATTTAAAGGTTTTTAGTTGTCCCAGTAAACTTTCCCATTTGATCCCCAATTTTCCAAATAGTGTCTTGCTTCATGTTTGCCATGGCAGTGATTGTTTAAATCATGTTTCTTTTTTTTACTATATTTCTATTGACTAGGTTTTCTAATATGGTTATTATTTAGGGGGAAAAATGTTATGCTAGCCTAAATTACCCTCATTGCATTTGTAGTTCTGTAATTTTTATGGGATACGAACAAATTATTGAATATGGCTCTCTCTCTCTCTCTCCTCTGTGTGGCAAACACACAAACATCATTAATGCATGCACACCCGCACACACTACATTGTCACACTCATTTCCTGACCACCAATTAAGTTCTACATATCATTATCTTTGTTTTGGCAATTTGTTTGGTTGAGTTTTCAAAATTTGTTCTCTCTCTCTTTTTTTTTTAGTAGAAACTAGTTTGACGAAAAGCACCAAGAAAATGTTTTCATCAAAATTTTCAAACATTTTCACCCCAAAAAAGGAAAAAGCTATATGAAAATGATGAGTGTTTTTTATTTTTTCAAACTAGTCTTTAGTTTTTTAGAAAACTCAACCAAACAGGGTTGAGATATCTTATATTTCCTGTACTGTGAGGGCGTTTTCTTTTAAATGTTTTGACATTTAACATCAATTATAAGTCATCATTCCCTGCAATTGGTTTTCTTAAAACCTTTCTTCTCTGAGTCTTATGGTGGTTTCCTTGCAGGGTTCTAGTTTGGGCCAGTTTTTCAAACAATATCTTGAGCCAATTAAGCTGAACGATGTCCAGGCATGTGACTATTTCTTCTGCATTTTAAAAAAATAAAAAAATCTGGTCTTTGTTTGTATAAATTTCTTACAGCATCAATGATTTTTTAATTTTGCTGAAAAGGTTGATTGGAAGTCGATGGATCTGAGCTACATGATGGAGGTATAAGATACATGCAGCTTACCAATAAGATATATGCAAAAATGATCATCTGCGATGAACTCAGTTTTTTCTATATTTTTGCCTAATCCTTTTTTTTGTTATTATTTTGTAGGATAATTATGTTAAGCACTTTGCTGACATGGTTAAAAAGGCAAAACCTGTCTATGGAGCTGATGCTGTTCTGAAGGCATATAATATAGATGGTGATGTGCGTGTCCATTACAAAGACCAGGCAGATTTTGAACGCATTGCACACCAATTTGGCATTTTTGAGGAATGGAAGGTACTTCAATTCATATGCTTTTGTCTAACTATAACTAGGTGGTTTTTAATTGATTTGATTTGGATCTAGTACAGGCTCTGTTGCTAGATCAACAAGGAAAATGCATTGGAATTTTAAAATGAGAGAGTTGGGTCATTATTTTGGATACAATACTTAAAGCTCAATCTCAATTCAGCTATTTGAACCTACACACACCTTGTTGGCTTTTAGAAAATGATCAGTGGAACCTATGTCATTTAAAACTTTTGGCATTATTCTTCTTCTCCATTAAATAAAGAAAATCTTAATGTTACATTGTTTCTATTGCCTCCCAGTGACTGATTTGTAAAGCAATATTCTGTTGTGTGGTGTTTTGATTGTGTTAATTAAGCACCCTGTAATGAAATTCTTTTCTAACTGCAACCGATATCAAAATTCTTTTCTCCCCCTTTCTCACCCATGCTCTGATACACTTAACATGCAGATATAGAATATAGTTTTCCTAATGATGTAGAGTAGTAAGGTATTTTCCACGTGTACTGTATGCTTGTTCTGCCAGTAGTTCTCATCGTTTAAAATTGTTTGTGTGCATCCCCTCTTCCTAAAAATGACTCCTTGTATTATTTCCTTTTTTTCGCAGGACGGTGTGCCAAGAACAGCATACAAAGGAGTAGTAGTTTTCCGATACCAAACCCCAAGACGTGTATTCCTTGTTGGCCCAGAATCTTTTCAACTGCTTGGAATTGAACATGCTCAGTAACAATTGAGGTTTGTGATTGCATGCCCTATTTTATCTTGTTTGGTAGCATTGGTTTTGAGCAAAAATCTAGAAGATGCATGTGCTTCTTTTTCATTTATGTCAAAATATGTGAACTAATCATGAATGTTCTCTCTCTCTCTCTCTCTCACATACTGACAGATTTCGTTAAGAGAAAATTATCCAAGAGTTAGGCTTCTGCAAAAGAATTGCTTTGGAGACACGGAAGGTTACACTTCTAATCAAACAGAGACAGAGAGCCACGACCATGCTTGTTATTGCTTGATTTTCTTGACAAGCATGGATTTTGCTTTAACACATGTAAGACCTTCAAATTATTTGTAAAAAATGCCACATCTTTGTGGTTTCCTGAGATAAGTTAATACACAACACAATTGAATACAGAAGAAAATGATAGTTTTGTAGGTTTTTGAATGTTTTTTTAAAGTTATTTTTATGTTGAGTTGAACCCATATCTTCAAAGGGAGGCATTGCACAATTTCTTGGTATGTGCCTCATTTGACTTAGGCAAGCTTGTTTTTCATGTTGTCTTGGTTTTTACTAGTACGGTCATCTGTTAGACAATTTAGATATACATCAACGCTCGTAGAGCCAGGGTGTAGTTGCAAATCTTCTCCACCTATTATGGTGAATTGGACTTGATCCTGTGGTCCAATTTGTTGATTTTAAATAGTACAAAAAGTTCACCAGACTGCTTTTTGTCTTTGGATTACCCAGGCGTTATTATCCTCGAGCATGTTTTGAGTGTGGCAAACATTTTTTGCACTCACTATAGTTTGGCGTTTGGTGATTAAAATGGCCATAGATTTGTAATTCTTTTTAGATGTTTTCACACTCACTATTATAGCCAGAATGCTTCTCTTTGCGTTAGGCTTTGCTGATCATGGAACTGGTAAGCATGCCGGCTGCCAATTTCGGCAAGTCTGCCAGTATCAGAAGTACACATGGCTTGAGAATCAAGATGGAAACTGCCCTGGAAGTTGTATGTGAAACAGAAAATACTGGTGGCATACTTGGTGGGTATGTCTTGCTTTACTGTTCCCCCCCCCCCCCCCCCCCCTCCCCTCTCTCTTCCCTTCTACAGTCATGCTGGGTATTTGCCAGGGCTGAATTATGTTGGAGCGTCTCACGGCCTGGACTTGTGGTCCTGGCTGGGATCTCTCTTCCCTTCTACAGTCATGCTGGGGTATTTGCCAGGGCTGAATTATCTTGGAGCGTCTCACGGCCTGGACTTGTGGTCCTGGCTGGGATTTTTCAGGGTTACAAATGTTCAGAGGTAAGTTTTGGGCCTCTTTTAACTCATTCAGCCGTTGGTTTCATATAGAAATTAGCAGATAACTGGGCCCCTAAAGTTTTTACATGGTAGTGGATGAGTGAGTCCCTTGCAATTTGACAAAAAAGAAAAAAGAAAAAGGAAGTCTTGCAATATTCATAAAGCGGACATGTGGGATACCGCCTCTTTATTTCTCATTTCTCACATGACATCACGTGGGTCTCACATTTTTCTCTTGTTTGTGTCTCATTTGTAAAATGTTCCTAGCTTGACACATAATCCAGTTGTGTTGCTGTCAGTCCATTCCATTGATCCTCCTCTTGCTTGCCCGCCTGCCTGTTGGCCTCACCCCTCTCCACACGCAAAAATAGAAAAAAGAAAAGAATATTAGTAGGATGAAGATAGATTGATGGTGTTTAGAGCAACAAGACATTCCATTTATTATTTTAATAAATAAATAAATAAGTTGGTGGCAGCATGAGCATACAGGGCAGTATGGATGTTCTCATCATGGAACTAACCCCTTTGAGTAGTTCAAGATCTGATTCTCTCCCAAATCTCTTACCTCAACCATGCTTTTCCAAATTTGGTTGGGGGACCATTGTGAAAATGGGTGTGCAATCCAAACATCAAATGGCTGAGAAACATCGGGTGATGACAATCTTTTGAAAGAGAATATTATATTTTATATATATATATATATATATGTAACCAAATTTATGGGTATACTACCAGACAGACACCACAGGCAAAGGATGATAAGAAAGACCTCTAAACCTCAACTTCACAAAAAGATAAAATAATGTTTAAACCATGTTGAGTTTGGTTGGGATTCTTTCAAAGAAAAAGTTCTAGGCTTATTGGGTTCTCTCTCTGTCTCTCTCTCCACACCACCCATGACCCAACCAAGCCACCAGCAGGGGAGAGAAGAGTGGTAGGGGTCCCACCAGCATACATACAGTACAGGCCAGCAGCAACAGCAACCCATAACAAAATTCCAAACAAAGGTTCTACGCCCTTCAATTGTCTATTTTGGTGGTTGAGTGGAGAGACGAAAATGGAATAAAATAAAATAATTATTTTATTAAAATATTCGTTCTTTAAAAACCTAACAAATTATGATTTTATTAAATCGCAACTCATTTTAATGAAACAAATAAAACATTAGAATTGGGTAGAGACCACACCGGGTCATGCTCCGGAGCTCTAATTAGAGCTGCAACAGTGCAGCTCTAATGAGCTGTCCAACCATAAAAAATAAAAAATAAATAAAAAAAACAAATAGTGAAGTAAAAGACAAAAAAGAGAGAAGAAAAAGACAAATTAAAGATGCATTAGAGGCCTTTTTTTAGTGGTCCAAATCATTTTTGTATCTCATATTCCTGTCCTCGTCATCATCATCACTACTTCCATAGTCATTAATTCATGAAAACGACACCATCCATCCAATAATAAAGAAAACAATTTATCAGTCATTTTGGCTGTATGTGTGGGGTGTATCAAATTGTCTTATATTTTTCATCAGCTCTCTTAACCAGTAGCTCCAATCCCATCCCATCCCCATCATTTTCCATGGTTGTCATTACCGTATCTACGATTAACACATCATATTAGATTCTGTGTCTGTCCTGTCTTGTATACACACGCATCACATAGATGATACATGTGTTAAATTAAATCTGCAATTCAAAACTAGTCTTCCTCCATCTACAAGGATTTCAACGCTGTTAATATTGAATGGGGTTGACTGTTATTCCCAAAAAGCAATCCAACTTAACTGGTGGAGGTGGTGGTGGTGGAAACTGGAATACCCAACTTATCAAGTTGTTCTCTCTCTCTCTCTCTCTCTCTCTCTCTCTCTCTCTCTATTGTCTTGTCTCTGTCTTTGTGTTGAAGTATTCCTTATTTCTTTCTTTCTTCTTCTTCTTCTTCATAATTAAATATGGGATTTAAATATGGGAAAGTGCCGCTGTGCCCCACTTCTGAGCCCAGGTTGCTTTCTTCCCTTTTACGTGAAACTGTAACCCTTTTCACTTCTCCATTGCTTTGCTCTCTTTTATTTCCCTATTTATTTATTTATTTTCTATTTCTAATTGGTTAATTTGTTTATTCCCATTGTTTCCCTTTCAATCCTTTGTAAGCACTTGCATCATTCCTACCATAATATTCCTCCCTCTCTTTTTCAAGTGGAAAATCCGCATGCTTCCCCTGCCCTACCACTGATTTTGATATAAATCTCTTTCCTTTGTGAAAGCTTGTTTTGGGGTAGGCACTAGTAGCAGTAGGTCTTCTTGAAAGAAACAACCCATCTCTCTCTCTCCCCCTTCCTGCACAAATATTGATGGGTATTTCTAGTTTATCCAAAGATGCTCTGTTTTTTTTATTTATAGTAGAGACAGATTTCTCTTTTTTGAAAAACTGGTTAACTGGATGCTTCTGAGTTTCTTGAGTTAATTGACTTGTCTGTGCTTTTCAGAAATTTTCTTCTTCTCTTCACAGCCACTAATCCATTCCTCTGTTTTTGCAAGGTTAATTCCGAGTTCACTGAGGTTTTTCAAATTTTCCCCCCTTTCTTTTTAGAATTCTGACTAGTTGTTTTTAAGGTTCTCTTTTCCTGTTTATTCCATTGAGAGTTTCAGAAAGAAAAGAAAAAAAATTCTATTTGCAACTTTGATTTTTCAGCTAATATTCTCTTCAATTTTGATAGATGTTTGGTTAGGGAAGGCACACAACAGGGGCTAAGTTCTTAACCATTTGATATCGAATCATCATGGGTTTGGTTTGGCTGGTGCATATATCATCCCTTCTCTTCATTGGTGCATTCTGTGAAGAGATTTCAAAACCCGATGTCATTAATATTGGATCAATATTCACATTTAGCACCATCAATGCAAAAGTTGCAAGGATTGCCATGAATGCTGCGGTGGAAGATGTCAATTCTGATCCCACCATTCTTGGTGGTAAAAAACTGGCCATTTCCATGCATGATTCCAACTATAGTGGATTTCTCGGCATTATTGGGGGTAATTATCTTAATTTATCTTTAGGATTTTGTGTGTGTGTGTGTTTGTTTGTTTTCTTTCATTTCATTATATACCCAATTAAAGTTCATTATCATTGTTAGATGGGATGGGATGATCTTTGTTTCTCATGACTAATTCATTTCTTCTGTTGTTCACACAGCATTACAGTTCATGGAGATTGACACCGTTGCTATTATTGGTCCCCAATCCTCGGGGATGGCCCATATACTTTCGCATCTTGCAAATGAACTCCATGTCCCACTCTTGTCATTCACAGCATTGGATCCCACACTCTCACCTCTCCAATACCCTTATTTCATCCAAACCGCACCAAATGATCTATTTCAGATGACTGCTATTGCAGAAATGGTTAGTTATTTCGGTTATAGAGAGGTAACTGCCATTTTCTCTGATGATGATGGTAGCCGAAATGGCATAACTGCACTAGGTGATAAGATTGCAGAGAGGCGTGGTAAAATTTCTTATAAAGCGGTACTCCCCCCTGATCCCACAGCAACGTGGGATGATGTTAAGAATGAATTACTCAAGGTTAGATTGATGGAATCTCGAGTAATCGTGCTGCACACTTACACAAAAACCGGTCTTCTTGTTTTTGATGTTGCCCGGGATCTTGGGATGATGGATAGTGGGTATGTTTGGATTGCCACTACTTGGTTATCCAGTGTTTTGGACTCCTCTTCAATTTCTCCAAATACCACCAAATCCATCCAAGGAGTACTCACTCTTCGTCTCCATACCCCTAACTCAGAAAGGAAAAGGGTGTTCTCATCTCGGTGGAATCAGCTGAGTAATGGTTCTATTGGGTTGAATTCCTACGGTCTATATGCTTATGATGCTGTTTGGATGATTGCTAATGCAGTTAAAACGTTTTTGGATCACGGTGGCACTATTTCATTCTCGAATGATTCAAATTTAAGTGATCTCGGGGGAGGGACCTTGAATCTTGCTGCATTGAGCATTTTTGATGGCGGGAAGCAGTTACTTAGCAACATACTGCAGACCAATATGACGGGTCTAACTGGTCCTCTTGGGTTTAATCCAGACAGATCTCCAATCCATCCTTCGTATGATATCATTAACGTAATTGGAACTGGGTTAAACCGGCAGATAGGATACTGGTCTAACTATTCTGGGCTCTCCATTGTGTCACCAGAGACGCTTTATGCCAAACCACCTAACCGTTCAAGTTCCAACCAACAATTGCATAGCGTGGTATGGCCCGGTGGAACAAAAATTCAGCCTCGTGGATGGGTGTTTGCAAACAATGGGAGGCGGTTAAGAATTGGAGTTCCACACCGTGTTAGTTATCAGGATTTTGTTTCACCAGTCAATGGTACTGATAATAATACAGTCCAAGGATATTGCATAGATGTTTTTCTTGCTGCAATAAAGTTGCTTCCATATCCTGTGCCTCATCAGTTCGTTCTGTTTGGAGACGGTCACAAGAACCCAAGCTATACTGAGCTTGTAACAATGATCACATCCAATGTGAGTAGAAAAATTACTAATACTTCTATTAGGATACAGAGTTTCAGAATTTGATTTTTGCAATTTTGTTGTTGTAGGTCTTTGATGCTGCTGTTGGTGACATTGCAATTATCACAAACCGTACAAAGATTGTGGATTTTACACAGCCTTACATAGAATCAGGGCTAGTCATCGTAGTGCCAATCAGGGAGTTGAACTCAAGTGCTTGGACTTTCTTGAGACCATTCACTCCGCTAATGTGGGGAGTCACTGCAGCCTTTTTCCTTATTGTTGGATCAGTGGTATGGATTCTAGAACATAGGATAAACGACGAATTTCGCGGTCCACCTAAGAAACAGTTGGTCACAATTCTGTGGTGAGTACTTTGGTTTTGTTATGAATTATCTTGATATAGATGTCTACAAACTTGTATGTTTGCATATCTGGTAATCTTTACCATAACTTGCTCACCGTGCTTTCTTGTAACTTCTCGTCTGCCTCGGCTTTCTTATCTTGCAGGTTTAGCTTCTCAACTATGTTTTTTGCCCACCGTAAGTAGACGTCCTGAAGATCTATGTAGACTTGTTTTTTTTTTCTTCAAAAGAGTTAGTAGTGTAGCCTAGTCAAATGGTGTAGGCTCACAAATTGTGCTTCAAATTCTCAGGAGAAAACACAACGAGCACGCTTGGACGCTTGGTTCTACTCATCTGGCTATTCGTGGTTTTAATTATTAACTCGAGTTATACTGCAAGCCTGACATCAATCCTCACGGTGCAACAACTATCCTCTCCCATTCAAGGAATCGAAAGCTTGATAACTAGCAATGGCCGGATTGGATTCCAAGTAGGGTCTTTTGCTGAAAACTATTTAAACGAAGAGCTCAACATTGACAAATCTAGGCTTGTTGCGCTTGGTTCACCAGAAGAATATGCTATGGCCTTAGAGAAAGGAACTGTTTCTGCTGTGGTTGATGAACTACCATATATAGATCTCTTCCTCTCCACCCACTGCAAGTTCACTGTTGTAGGCCAAGAGTTTACTAAAAGTGGGTGGGGATTTGTAAGTATCTCATCACTAAGCAATTACTAATTTCAAGCCTTCCTCTATTTCTTATGCTGATAAATCATTTTTTCCCCCCCTGCTATTAGGCATTTCCAAGAGACTCTCAGGTTGCCATTGACATGTCGACTGCCATTCTCATGCTGTCAGAGAACGGTGATCTTCAAAAAATCCATGACAAGTGGCTAAACAAGAGAACTTGTGGTTCGCAGAGCACTCAGCTTGGATCGGACCAGCTTAATCTAGGGAGCTTCTGGGGACTTTTTCTAATTTGTGGGATTGCATGCATTCTCGCTCTGCTTATATATTTCTGTTTGATGCTGCGAAAGTTCAGCAAACACTTTCCTGAACTACACGATTCTTCTAGTTCTGGGGGTGGCAGTTCTCGTTCTGCGCGTGTCCACAGATTCTTGTCGTTTGTGAATGAAAAGGAAGAGGTATCAAATAGCAGGTCGAAGAGAAAAAGGACAGAAATGTTATCTGGTTACTAGCAACGGGGCGATATTGGAATCAATGAATGGATCAAAATGAGAAGCAGGCAGACATAGGAATTTCGGAGGAGAGACAACATGGTGTTTCTTAAATTCATTAGCGAGTCTAGTAAGTCCTAATTGCATCTCAATTTTTATCAGAAAAACTCACTTCACAAGACTGTAGTTGGTGAAACCATATATGTGTGTATCTGTGCGCGCGCCTGCTGTGCTTCCAGATCATTGACGGAGGAGTTTGAGAACTGGGAGGGAATGTATAGAAAAACATACAGAGCCAAAACTAACAAAGAGAAACTTAAATAGTGCATAAAAGCTCATTCTGTAGAATTTTTGTTTAGCTCATCAAGGGAAATTTTGTTATTCCTTTCCAGTTGGATTGTGTCACATAAAAGTGTGGGTTATAAAAATCCTAATATCTTATTTGAAGTGTATCATGTGTATTGAATATATTTGCGTTGATGAAAGAATAAATAATCTAATTACGAGCTTGGGACCCGATCACTTGTCTACTAGTGGATAACGTTCTGGGATTTGACTAAGTTTGCTCTCTAGTTTGAGACATGATAGCTGCAACACTCATGCCCAATGGCAGACTCCCACCATGAGTAGAGATTAATCGAGGTGTGCATTAAACTCGCTCAAACACCCGTGGGAAACAAAAAATAAATAAATAAATAATCTATTAGGTAAGTCAGGTACCAATTTGTGGGAATGGAATCAAATCAATTAGCATGTATATCATAATCTTGGTTGGGTTATCATGTGCATTTAGGATAAATGTTAAAATACATTATTTATAGGAGTAATTATTGAAACATCCCTTTTCAATTTTTGATAGTAATAGAGATTTAATATGTTTTTTTTCTTATTAGTTAAGATCCCTCAATAACATTACTTAGAGAAATTTCCGTTCATTATAGAGAAATTTGAAATCTCTCTGTAAAAATGTTGAAGGATTTGAGTATTATGAAAATATTATATGTCAGTTATTTGATAAAATCTTAATATCAAGAAAATTAAACTAAAAATCTTATCTATAATGTACATTTTTTTAACTAAAATTTTTAACATTTTATTTTCACTGCTCTCACATTTTTTTTTTTTCTTTTTATAAATTTCATATTCAAATCAATGATCTAAACATAATCTAAGTGTTTGTTTAGATCGAGTAATTTGATGAAAAATGATAAGAAATGAAGGGAAAAATAATTATTTTTTTATGTTTGATTTGTAAATTTAATAAGAAATGATGAAAAATTGTGAAAAAAAATAATCATTTGTAAGCTTCATCAATCACCAAAATTTTATTCAATAGTTAATACCAAAACAACTGAATTTGTATTAAAAAATTAATATTAATGTGTTAAAAAGAAGATGAAGCGTGTAGTATGCAAACAGAATTACTCCAAGTATTCATCACTGGAGTAGAGTCCCACGAGGAGTCGTCCATCTCTTCTTCTTCTTCTTCTGTAATAAATGCACTGCTACTACTACTGATATATGTAGAGTAGACCATCATCGCCACAGTAATGGCCATATGCTATCATCAATCTTCACTCAAACTCTCCTCCTCATCTCCTCTCCCTAACCTCTTCATACCCAAATCCCAATCCCAAACCTTAACCTTGAGATGCAAGAACCTCTCATCTGTCTCTTCTTCATCTACAACCCTTGTTACTGAACCCGAGCCTATATTCACCTCCGTCAAGTCCTTCGCACCCGCAACTGTTGCTAACCTCGGCCCTTGTTTTGACTTCCTGGGCTGCGCCGTCGACGGAATCGGCGACTTCGTCACTCTCCGAGTCGACCCCCAGGTCCACCCGGGCCACATCTCCATATCCCACATCGATGGCGTCGGCGATTCCTCCAAAAAACTCACCAAAGACCCCCTCCTCAACTGCGCCGGTATCGCCGCAATCGCCGTCCTCAAGATACTCAACGTCCGATCGGTCGGCCTCTCCCTCTCCCTCCACAAAGGCTTGCCTTTGGGCAGCGGCCTCGGTTCCAGCGCCGCCAGTGCCGCCGCCGCCGCTGTCGCTGTCAACGAGATCTTCGGCGGTCATTTATCGGTGTCGGATCTGGTGCTCGCCGGACTCGAGTCGGAGTCCAAGGTTTCCGGCTACCATGCCGATAATGTGGCTCCGGCGATCATGGGAGGTTTCGTGTTGATTCGGAGTTATGATCCGCTGGAGTTGATTCAATTGAAGTTCCCTCCCAACTTGGAGGAGAAAGATTTGCTGTTTGTGTTGGTGAATCCGGAATTCGAAGCTCCCACGAAGAAAATGCGGGCGGCATTGCCAATGGAGATTCCGATGAGGGATCATGTGTGGAATTGCAGCCAGGCAGGGGCATTGGTGGCGGCGGTGCTGGAGGGGGATTTCAAAGGGCTGGGGAAGGCATTGTCGTCGGATAGAATAGTGGAGCCGAGGAGGGCACCGTTGATTCCTGGGATGGAAGGGGTGAAGAAGGCAGCAATGGAGGCTGGGGCATTTGGGTGCACCATCAGTGGGGCAGGTCCGACTCTGGTTGCAGTTACGGATGATGAGGAGATGGGGAGAGAGATTGGAGATAGGATGGTTGAAGCCTTTATGGAGTATGGGAACTTGAAGGCCTCTGCAATGGTGAAGAGGCTTGACAGGGTCGGTGCTAGGCTCGTAAGTTGCATCCCTGGATGATGATGATATATTAATAATGCAATGCTATGCTATGCTATGGTGATGATGATCAATCAAGAAGAAGAAGAAAGAAGAACTGATTCAGTTCATGGTATGATCTCTCTTTGTTTTTGGTTATCATGCCTTGCCATCTCAACCAAAAAAATAAACAAATAGAAATAAAAATGACTGGTCATTATTCAAACTAGTTGAGTTGTCTTCTTTTCATTGTTATCGTGAGCCAGAGAAGAGAAGCATTGTTCATATTTCTGGTTCTGGTTCTTATTCTTGTACATTGTTGATTTTATGCCGTGAAATCAAGAAACAAATCCAAATGCAAGTGGTGTTGCAAGTAGCCTGCAATGCAACATATACTTTTAAACTTTTTTGGCTTCATTTTATTTTTGCTTTCAACAAATCTTACATACAATGGTAGTGTGTAAGGATTGAAAAGCAGATTCTTGGTTTATATTATTATTATTATTATACTATTGGACTTGCACTCTGTGGAGGCTAAGCTAGGCCCAATTCAGTTCTATAAAGTCTGAAGGGGAAACCAAGGGGGAAGAAAAAGAAAAATGCCAATTAAGTGAGAGGACAGAAAAGAGACGAAACGAGTCACTTTTCCTAAAGAATTCAAAACTATGAAACTCATCACAATTTTTATATTTATAGGGAAGAAACAAACAAACAAACAAACAAAAGGGAAACCAAATAAATCCCATATTTAGAACACCCATCAAAACCTTTAAACACAGATCAACTCAATTGTTCCTGGAAGCAGCTGCCTACTTGGCACCAACAGAAAAGAACTCAGTGATCACTTCAAGGGGGATGCCCTTGGTCTCTGGAACCTCGAGGAAAACAAAAAACCATGATATGATGCACACAACAGCATACATACCAAAAACACCAGGAAGGCCAATGGAGTTGAGCATCACCGGGAGTGAGTAGGTAGCAATAATGTCTCCAATCCAAAATGCAAGGGCGCATATGGCAATGCAGAGACCACGAACCCTGGTTGGGAATATCTCTGCGCATAGTATGTTTGGGATTGGCCCAAATCCCATGACAAAGCAACAGAAGTAGACCACAACACTAGCAGTTGAGATGGCTGCATTTGCAAAAGCTCCCATGTTCACAAAATTTCCAATCACAAGAACAGCAAGGGTTGCTATCAATACAGGGATTGTGCTAAGCAATAAGCTCCTGCAATGTAAGAATGGGTTAAAAAAGTAATAAAAAAATTTTGAAAAATAAATAAATAATAATTGGACACAAATGTAGCCAAACCCCCAACCTCAATACCTGTTAATTAATTTAGTCTGTTGTAGTATTGATTGTTGATACTGAAGGTATGTGATAATGTTAATATTCTTGAAGCATTCTTTTACTAGGTAAAGAATGTCAAGGACAGAGGACCATGAATTGATAACCATTTTGTAGCTGACTTAGCTTCCTCTATCCCTCATGATTACCTTTTGTCCATCAAATATCTAAGCTAGTGAAATTGAATTTCAGACTCATCTTTGGGTCAGAAGAAGAAGCCTTGACATTTGAGAGGATACCAAGTTAATGGCATGACAATGCAGTGGCTAGTGGATGGGGTAGCCCATTCCACCAAACCCAAATTAGAGTCGATGGTCAACAACCCAACTCTAAATGCTTTTAATTGTCTCATTGCGGGGATGACAGCCAAGAGTTTGACTTGATTAAGCTGATTAAACATAAATATGTATGCATGGTGTGTATGTAACTTAAACAAAACCTTAATTTTTAGCCAGTTGAGATGTGTGTTAAAATAAAAAGTAGAACAATTTCTCATGCTCTTTAGATAAAGGCAAGAGAATAGTTCATTCTGTGCTCACATGGATGCATAATTTCTCTTGTGCAATAGCCAAACAAATACAAATTATTCAACCCAACCAGAACCTATATCACTCCCAAACCTACTTCAGTAAAGATGGCACGGAGCAAGGCAGATTATCTTCTAGAAATGAGATAATAATGCCTTTTGCAACAAAGTGGTTTATTAAATCAACAGAATTTATTGTGATCATCCAGATTTCAATCAAGACCTGCAATTATGTAAAGACAACAAAAAAATAACAGAAAGTTACCTTCTGCCAGAGACATCCATGAGCCTCATGGCAACAGCTATACAAGGAAGCATCAACAAGGTCGTGATGGCACTGATTAGCAAAGAAGCTGAAGTTGAACTGATTCCCATATTTGACAAAAGAACTCCAACACCTGCCTGCTCCAGAATTTGAGGAGTGTAATTGAGAACCCCATTTATGCCAGAGAACTGCATAAAGCAGAGTAACCATATGAAGCTAATTAGGTGAAAAAGGAACCTAAAATTAAGTTAAGTAACCCATCAATAAGGTATACTGCACACTCCAAGATCTATCTGTTTGTTAATTAAAAAGTTATTTGGTTTGAGTGTCTTATGTTTCAGTTTGAATTAGAATTATTATTGCTTCAGGAATTCAACTTTCACAAGAGAAGAAAACACCACAAAACTCATCATAAAATTTTCTTAGTTACCTGCTGAAGTATTTGAATTCCCACCCCAACAACCAATGCATGCTTGACTCCTGGTTTGAAAAGGTCACTCCAACTTGGCCCTTTCGCTGCTTTTTCAGCTGGGTGTAACATAGCTGGTCCAACTGGATGCTCACTCATAAATTCCTTGGAATAAAGAGCTGGTTGACTCACCAAAGCGGCAGCCTGGATGAACTCACCACCTGCAGGGACATCACCACCAGGAAGAGAAACTAAATGCAAATAAATTCTTTTGAATCCTCCTTCCTTCTTTCTTTCTTGACTTTCTTTCTCAGTCCATTTCCATGCCAGCTGCCAACCCCCACCAATGCCCATGCTATTGACTGGTTCTCCAGTGTTTCCTTGTGTGCGACTATCATGCCTCATGCTTAAAATGGTTCCATGGGCAGCTGGTTGGATCATGTCTTTCTCCAAACTTGTTGTCTGGCGAGAAATTAATGGACTCTGCAAATTGTCATCAGAATCAGCAGCCGCAGCAGCATCAGATGTGTAATCCTCCTCCCTCTCTCTGACAATACTCTCTTCATCCCACTCTTCATTTTCAGGTTGCTGCCCTGAAATGCTGAACATGCTGCCGAAGTGTGGAAAGAGCATGCTTCGCATGTTTCCTGTCTCAGGAAGCTTCTCAAGGACACTGCTAAAGAGGGTGACAAGAGGGTCCATAAAAGGCACAATCTGGTTTGCAATGCTTCCCTGGCGAGATGCAAAACCAAGAGTACTCTGCCCAGTGACAGGTCGAGCCACCCAGGAGACACCTTGTTGAGGCCCATATAATCTGATTTTTTCTTTTTCAGCAGTTGGGTCCTGATCATCAGTGAGTTCATTGGCTGGGCACATTATGAATTCCTCTATAGATGTTTCACCCCCAACTCCAAGACCTTCGACCAGCAAAGCCAATTCACCTGTAGAAAACAGGAATTCAAAATTACCTAAATGATGAAAAAAAAGATAGAAAAGAAAAGAATGTCATTATATCAAAGATACGACCTCTTTACTGTTTGTTTGGCTGCCATCTTTTTTTCACAAAACCACATGCATAAAATTGGAGGGTTTGGTAAGGGAATGGAGACTGACCAGTGACATCTTCCCTGCCACGCAATCTCTGCAACACCTGCTTGGCCTCAAGCATGCGACCTTTGCTCACAAGCCACCTTGGAGACTCAGGCAGGTAAAATACTGTTAATACAAAATAAATGAAGGAGGGAAGAGAAAGAACCCCAAACATCAACCTCCAGTTGGGTGAATTCATCAGTGACATTCCAAAAACCATGCAATATGACAAGAACATTCCACTCGAACCAGTAAACTGAGGCAAAGTATTCAATAAACCCCTTATCTCAGTTGGAGCCATCTCAGCTATATAGATTGGAACGAGAGTAACAGCCAAACCAATTCCAAACCCATCTAGAAGCCTTGCTAGCAGTAGGATATAAACATTCGGGGACCATAACATTACAAGACTGCTAACAAAATAGAGGACAGATGAGATTATGAGCATGGGACGGCGACCAAGCCAATCTGCTATTCCACCAGAGCATGTAGTGATTAATGCGGCACCAATGAGTGACATGGCCACAATAAGCCCCTCTATAGTTGGTTCACTTTCCAAGTTGAATTCCTTCTTTATGTATAAAACAGCCCCTGTTGCAGATTTCAATAGAAGAAGAAAAATGATATACGCGGATTGAAATAGAAGTCATACAACAAGTGATCAAATAAAAAACACAGATTATGAGTGGGAATTCCACAAAAAAAACCCTGTGGTTCTGTGAGGGAAAATTGGATTAGTGTAAAAAATACGAAGACCGAAATATTCAAAAGCGCAGAGTTGATAGGTTGTTTGATCCTGATAATAAAATTTTGAAAAATGAAAGACTGTAAGAAACACATCATGTAATATAAGGAGGAAGTATAATGTATAGATTGAAAGAAGGAAGTACCAGCGATAGTAGCATTATCCCATCCTTGTAATAAATTACCGATTGCAGCAGCAACAGCCACGAGCACAGCTCCGCTCATCTTCCTGGCTACTATGATAGGCTGCAGAGGAGAGGTTGCCTCAAACAAGAAATTTGTAAACTTACAGAACAATTTTAAAAAAGCTGAACACAAACATGAGCTAGCTTTATTATAAATACATATTATATTATTTATCTATATGCCGCGGTGAAACCTCAGCAAAGTATTCAATCACTTCAACTCCACTCCAATTCACTTCACCTAATGGACTATAGCGCCTAGTTGGGCTTATGGAATTCATTCTAAATCGTTTTATTTTTATGGGTTCGTTTGATTAAGTTCAATCTAATTTTTTGATGAATAATATGTGTACAAGTAGAAACTCAAAAAATGAAGCCGTGGGAGGGAGCGGCCAAACAAAGTACACCTGGGCAGTCCATATGATGTAAAATTATATATGTATAATATATGTCTGTATACTATACAGCATACATACATGAAGTAAGATTAAAGATGGAAGTGAAAGAGGAGGAGGAGAAGTAACCATCAACAACGTCAGTGGATGATACCTAAATACGAAGAGTCGCATCATTTTTTGTAGGAGATTGCCAAGTCTAGTCTACAACATAATCAAATTTTATATATATATATATAGGACAAGACTATGGTAGCATATGTAAGAGAAAATGGCATAACTCCATATGTCTGCATCATAACTTCAAAAAAAAAAAAAAAATCATAAATAAAGAAAATGACATACCCAAACATATTAAAATAACAGCATAACTAACAATAAATATGGTAATGGGTGTTTATTATAGAATTCTCCATATATATATATGAAAATGAAAAAAGAAAAAAGACCAATCCTGATGGGGTTACCTTTAATTCGTGAGGGATTCCAGGAAGGAAGGAAGCGAATATTAGATAGGAGAAATAGACATAGTTTGTGTTGAGGTTGAGCGAGGAGGAGGACTCCGCCTCCGTTTGAGAAAAACACAGGGTGTTCCCCTTGACGCAGAAGCAGTAGCAGTAGCAGTAGCAGATGGATATAGACCGAAGATAATATAATGTAATCTATAACTATATACCAGTTTACACACCCGATGTATTATAGGAAGTGTTTGGAAGGTGGGTTTGGTGGTGTTGGGGGTTAAAATAGTCACAAAAAATAAAATAGATTTTTTAGTCTCAATAAAATAAAATATCACATCTAATTCATAATTATTATATTCTTTCTCTCATAAAAAAATCAAAAAACTCAAAAAAGCCAAAAACCTTTCCTAAATCAGGCTTTTTAACCCTATGCTAAAATAGTTAAAAAGTCAACTCACTTCTCAAACCAAGTCATAGTATGTTTAAGTTTTATATTTTGATAATTTTTAAAAAATTAAAATATTGTTATATGAAATTGAATAAAATAAATTATTAGATATATGATAGAATTATATGATATGATATGTATATTTTTTGATTTATTATATACTTAATGATGTCGACTATAATTCTATTACCATATCATTTTAGGTGAATTTATGAGTCTTTAACATTTCTTCCGAATTTATAAAAAAAAAATTATATTGTGTAACTTTTTCTCAACAGATAAATCTAAAACAAATATTAAGATAATTCTCTTATCTAAAAAAAACTATTAAGATAAGTTCCTGAATTAATAAAGAAGTAGAAGAAAATATATATATATATATAAATGACTAATTTTATTAATACATAAATCATACTCGTATAACAAATGATCAATTTTATTAATAAGTAAATCATTAAGTAAATTAACAATTTTTAATGATAAGAAAATATTTTTCAATTAACTCTTTTGTTAATAAATAAATTATTAAGTCAATTAACAATTTTTAATGGTATGAGAAATATTTTTTAATAAATAATTTTGATAATTTATTATTGCATAAAAGAATTTTTTTCCTTTTGAGTATTGTGTTAAATTAAAATTATAACAAACGATAATTGTAATTTTTAGTACTATAGGACCGATTTATATTTTAAACAAACTTTATGAATGTATTTGTAATTTATCAAAAAATAAAAAAAATTATTTCATAATTGATCAAGAATATTTACGTAACTATGAAAAATTTATTGTATAATTGGCTAAGAATACTTATATAATTAAAAAAAAAAAAAAGAGGAAAAATTACTCATAAATCCCATTTTGGTAAATGTTGCTCTAGTTAGTCCTAAGTGTTTTTTCTTAAACCTTTTAGTCCTTTTTATTTTTGGTATGATATATGTTTTTGATATATTGTATATGGAGTTTACATTTTTACCCATATTGATTTCATTTTGCAGGTCTCCCAATCTCTCCAACAATGGCAGCTCCTCCGGTAGAGTTTGTCCAGTGCTTCGGTCGAAAGAAGACAGTCGTGGCCATCATATATTGCAAGCGTGGTCGTAGCCTAATCAAGATCAACGGTTGTTCCGTCGATCTGGTGGAGCTTGAGATTCTTCGCTACAAGGCCTACGAGCCATCATCCTCCTCGACCGCCAACGCTTCGCCGGCTTCAACATGCGCATCTGCGTCAAGGGCGGCGGCCACACCTCCCAGATCTAAGCCATCCGAGGCGCTCGCCGTTGTCGGCGAACCAGACGATAGGGTTATGGTCCTTGGCGCAGGAGAAGAGAAGGTGTCTGTCCCTGTTGTAGTTGATGTCCACGATGATGATAATGTTTGATGATGTTAATGATGTAGTTGATGTTTGATGATGCTTGATGATGTTCACGATGTTCTGATGTTGTTCATGATGTTTTGAAGATGTTGCTGATGTTTTGATGATATTGATAATGTAGTTGATGTTTGATCATGTTCACGATGTTGATGATGTAATCGATGTTTGATGATATTGATGATGTTGCTGATTTGTGATGATGTTTTGATGATATTGATGATGTAGTTGATGTTGTTGATGGCGATGATGTAGTTAATAGTGATGATGTTCATGATGTTGCTGATGTTCAAAAAGGAGGGAAATCATAAAAAAAAAAAAACCTATAGTAAGCTTTTTGGGTATTTTTATCATATCAACATCAGTAAAAACTTACATTTGCCCTCCATCAAAAAAAAATTACGTGTTAAATAAATGGGTATATATGTAATTAACATTCAAACAGGATTTATCAGTCTACAAAATAAAAGGTAGGACCAAATGGATCAACAAATTAAAATTTGAGATTTATTAGTGTTTTGTCAAAAAAAAAAAACGTTCATTTAACATATAAATTATTCAAAAGAAAGGATAAATCAAAAACAAAACTCAAACAGTTAAGCCCCTCGATATACTCAATGGTGCTAGGACCCCCAGCACTCCCAGTTTTTTTTTTTGCCTTCCAATCACACGGTGCCACGTGGCACTGGGGTCACTGGGAATGGGAATCCGAAGCTTTATTCAGATATACTGGAACTGTGCGCAGTACAATCAAACACAATGCGAGCAGAGAAATTATTTGTTTGTTCAGGGGCCACGTAGTGGTGTTTTGGGAAGTCAGAAGAAAGTTAATTTTTTTGATTTT
Organism: Camellia japonica; assembly: GCA_030407325.1. Classification (NCBI taxonomy): domain Eukaryota; kingdom Viridiplantae; phylum Streptophyta; class Magnoliopsida; order Ericales; family Theaceae; genus Camellia; species Camellia japonica. Next base: position 181,496,938 of record JAPPVO010000029.1, read on the forward strand.
TTTTAAATTTATTTTATTTTTTTTGAATAAAAAATATAAAAAATAATATGATTTAAAATGAGTAAAAAGTTAAAAGTTGACTTTTTATTGACTTTTCAAAAGACTCTGTAGTATTATAATTGATGAAGGCGTAATTTTGTATTAAATAATTAAAAAATATAATAAATATGATGATTTGTGATTAATTAAAACTTGTCTCGTGTGTCCCAGACTCAACAAAGAATTTTTCAAGCGAGAGAGTGACGAAGGAAGCCCCTGCTACTGAAACAAAGTGCGGGCCAATAGTGACAGCTGTCTTTATCAATCCCCATTACATTATTTTTTTTATTTTTTATTTTTTTTCGAGCACCATTTTTTTTATTTTTTATTTTTTTATAAATTACCTTCACCTCTCAAAAGTTTATAAAAAATCTATTACTCCTACTTTTTTAAACATAATTACACTTGATTCTTTTGAGATTTTGATTTATATAATATTTTTTATTAATAATTTATAAATTATATGAATGGAAAGATAATATTTTATATATTTTTTTATTTAAATTTTTTATTTCAATGTCTATTAATTATTTACAGTAGTTTTTATCGTTTTAATTTCACTTAAAAAAATAATTTAATATAATTATGTTAAATTTATTTCAATGTCTATTAATTATCTGTAGTAGTTTTTATCATTTTAATTTCACTTAAAAAAATAACTCGATATAATTATGTTAAATCTAGGAACTCCCCTTCTCTCTCTTTCCTCCCTCTATTTTTCTTTTAGGTGAAGTTGCTATCCATTCACTTTCTTCTCTTTCTTTTTATTAACATCATCTTCATTAACACACTACTTAACAAATTCATTCAGGAGAAAATACAAAAAGAAAACTGATGATGCAGTTCGTCTAGGTGGATGGGTCGGACTGATCCAAGCTCCCTGAATCTGGGTCGGGATGTCGAAATCCCACCGGTGTAACCTGCAAGCAAGTTCAATGGGGAATGGGGTAGTCCCCCAGTGAACCCTCCGACGAATAAGTTAGTGTCTAGGTGATAGAGAGAGTGAGAGAGATAGGGGTTAGAAAAGCTTAACCTTTTTCTTCTCTTCCAGCTTTGCTTATATCCCTTTTTGTCATCATTTCGTTCCTTGCCGAAAGCTTGTGCCGTCATTCGTCTTGTTCAGGGTGAGGGGGTGCCATTCCGGCTGAGAGGTGTTGTCGCAATAAATGCTGTGATGGATTGCATTAATGGTGATGTGCTGTGGCAATAACTTTGCAGATCTTTGTCTGCTGACGTGGCCTTTCCTGCATCTGCCATGTGTCCGGACATCATTGGTCCTCCCTGCCCAGTTGGCTTCCAGTGGTGCTGGGTTTTTCTAACGGGTTGTGTAATGGGGGTTTAGATGGTGGGCTGCGGTCCTTGTGGGCCTATCTGGGCCTATCCATATCAGTAAGTTGGCGCCGTCTGTGGGAACTTGGTTCTTATCCGCGCGCCAGTTGTGTTCATTGTCGCCGGAGACCCTCGTTCCAACGATCCTTTACCTTTACCCATCGAGATGTATGGTCACGACTAGGTCCATGGCTTCTCACCACAATGTTGCTGACCACCAGACCGACCCTCCCAACCCAAACCAACCGCCACAATATTTCATCGAGCTCACCAATAGCATCAACCGCATGGCCGAGCAAAACCAAGCCCTGATAAATGCCTTGCTCCAAAGAAATCTTCTCATGCCACCTCCGCCACCCCCCGATGATCTGCCCCATCCAGAACAAGTCCTGAGCCACACCATCCCACAACCCAACTTTCCCAACTTGGGAGGCTTGCAACCGCCTCACCCACAAGTCATTCCACCACCTCCACTTCCACACCCGTCGATCGCACCACCAGCCCCCGAACAGGAAGCCAGCAGTATCCAGCATCCACCCCAGCCTCCATTCCCCTCCGGAGGTGACAACACTCCCCTCTGGGACGCTGAACTCCGAGCCATGAAACTCCAGCTCCAAGGGGTCATGCAGAACATCCAACACAAACCCTCTACCACTACAAACTCACCGTTCGTTGCCTCCATCCGAGACAAACCTCTGCCCGCCAAGTTCAAAATGCCCACCATTGACTCCTTCGACGGAACCACGGATCCAGTAGATCATCTGGAAACCTACCGCACCCTCATGATTCTCCATGCCTTTCCTGACGAGATCATGTGCCGAGCTTTCCCTGTCACATTGAAGGGGTCAGCTCGGCTTTGGTTCAGTCAGTTACCAGCGGACTCTATCTCCACCTTCCAGCACCTCAGCGACTCTTTCCTCAGCCACTTTATCGGAGCCCAACGCCAGCGCCGCCCTGCAACCCAACTTCTCAACATCCGCCAGACCGAGGGGGAGTCACTGCGCAGCTTTGTTACTCGCTTCAATACCGAAGCTTTGCAGGTGGCTGAAAATGATGACAAGGTCATCCTCACCGCATTCATGGCAGGTCTACGGTCGTCTGATTTCCTCTTCTCACTTTCTAAAAACCCCCCGACCTCCATGGCAACCCTACTCTCTAAAGCCCAGAAATATATGAACGCAGAAGACTCATTAGCCGCTCGGCAAGATCCGATCACTAAAAACTCGACCCCCAGAGATAAGAGAAAAGACCCCGAACCCCGAAACACTCAGTACAACAACCAAACACCCCATTATACCGACCGGCCTCCGCGCACCGACCGACCGGCACCAGCTAGACCACCTGGTCGGTTCGAGAGGTATACCCCCTTAACTCCCCCATGGAACAGGTCCTCCATCAAATCCAGAAAGACTACCCCCTCAAATGGCCCCTACCTTCACGAAACCCTTCCAGCCGGAAAGACCAATCCAAATATTGCCGTTTCCACCAAGACCATGGCCATAACACAGACGACTGTATCAATCTCAAGGACCAGGTCGAAGCCCTGATACGTCAAGGGCGTCTCAGCCGGTTCACAAATATCCACCCTCAGCAGAGACAAAAGACTGAGCCCCTCAGACACGACCGTCGGCGCACCCCACCCCGACACCAAGCCCCACCTGACCAGGGTCGTGATCGTCAACAACCGCAACCCCGACCCCCAGGAAATCCTCCTCCACCAGTTGGAGAAATCAGGGTTATTTCAGGTGGGCTCGCCTGCGGAGGACCATCTCGCTCAGCTCAGAGGGCCGAGCTCAGAAAAATCCGGTAGGGCTCGGACAACACGGTGGCCATGGTCGACAGACCTTCCAAACAGCCAAAGCAGTGGATTGAACCTATTACCTTCACAGACGCCGATTGTGCAGGAATCCGCTATCCCCATGATGATCCCCTAGTGATCTCTTCAATCCTCTCCAATTACAAGGTCAGACGAGTCCTCATAGACAATGGCAGCTCTTCAGACATCATCTTCCTAAATTGCTTCCGCCAGCTTAAGGTCGGAGAAGAGAGCTTATCCCCGCTCCAAACCCCTCTAGTCGGTTTCACCGGCGACCGTGTGACTTCGATCGGCTCCATCGACCTACCTATCACCATCGGCGAACACCCCAGGCAGACCACTAAGTTGCTCACCTTCCTTGTGGTCGATTGCCTTTCTGCTTACAACATCATCCTTGGCCGCACGGCCCTAAATGCCTTCCAAGCCATCACATCCACCTATCACCTTGTCATCAAATTTCCTACTGATTCCGGTGTCGGGACAGTCAGAGGAGAGCAGACAGTGGCCAGGGAGTGCTACGTCGCCTCCCTTAAAGAAGTTAAGCTGAATGAAGCAATGATCATTGAAGGGTTCGACGCCCGGGATGAAGACGAGCTGGTCAGAGGAGAACCAGTGGAGGAGCTCGTCGAGGTCAATATTGATCCCACCAACCCGCTCAAAACAGCTAAAATCGGCAGCCAACTACCTTCCCAAGCCAAAGCCAACCTTACTGCCCTCCTGACCGAGCACAGGGACATCTTTGCTTGGACTCATGCTGACATGCCAGGCATTGACCCTTCTCTCATAACCCACCGCCTCAACATCGAACCTCATTTCAGACCTTACCGCCAAAAGCAGCGAATCTTCCACCCAGAGCGTAATAATCTTATCGCTGCAGAAGTGGACAAACTCCTTGAGGCCCAGTTCATCCGAAACGTGGACTATCCTAGGTGGCTGTCCAATGTGGTCCTGGTTCGCAAAAACAACGGCAAATGGCGTCTCTGCGTCGACTACTCCGACCTGAACAGAGCTTGCCCCAAGGATAGCTACCCACTTCCCCGCATAGATCTGCTGGTCGATGCCACGGCCGGTCACCAAATGCTCAGTTTCATGGATGCTTTCTCTGGGTACAACCAAATCATGATGCACTCATCCGATCGGGAACACACATCCTTCATCACCGATCGAGGTACCTACCACTACTGCGTAATGTCGTTCGGATTAAAAAACGCTGGGGCCACCTACCAACGGTTAGTCAATGCAGTTTTCCACCATCAGATCGGTCGAAACATGGAAGTATACGTGGATGACATGCTAGTCAAGAGCAAACTCTCCACCGACCATATCACCGACCTGCGAGAGACTTTTGCCACCCTTCGAAAGTATCAGATGAAGCTCAACCCCGAGAAGTGCGCCTTTGGCGTAGGGTCTGGGAAATTCTTGGGTTTCATGGTTAGTCAACGCGGCATTGAGGCTAACCCTAAAAAGATCAAAGCTCTGGTCGAGATGCAGTCACCCAAAACGGTTAAAGAAGTTCAACGGCTCACTGGCAGAGTAGCCGCCCTCAACCGTTTCATCTCCCGCGCCACAGATAAGTGCTTACCCTTCTTCAAAGTCCTCAGGCAGACCTTCGAATGGACAACTGAGTCCGAAGAGGCTTTCCAGCAGTTAAAACAGTGCATGGCCAACCCACCCCTCCTTTCACAAGCCATCACAGGCGAGCCCCTCTTCCTCTACTTAGCAGTATCGAACACCGCTGTCAGCGCGACCCTCATCAGAGAAGATGGCTCAGTCCAACGGCCTGTTTACTACATCAGCCGAGCTCTGAGGGGAGCAGAGCAGAATTACCCATTGCTAGAAAAACTATCCTTGGCTTTGGTCACTGCATCCAGACGACTTCGCCCTTACTTCCAAGCCCACCCTATAGTGGTCCTCACCGACCAACCCTTGAAGAAGGTCATGCAACAACCAGAACTTTCGGGCAGACTAATGCAATGGTCAGTTGAACTCAGCCAGTTTGACATCTCCTACCGCCCTCGAACAGCAATCAAGGGGCAAGCTATAGCCGACTTCATCATGGAATTCACCAATCCTATGCCACCCACTACCTCAACAGCCCCATCAGCTCCTGCTGATCCTGAAGATCCCCATTCCTGGACTCTCAATGTTGATGGGTCATCTCGCAGGGCAGGTAGTGGGGCTGGCATCATCCTCGCCTCTCCTGAGGGTGGCTATTTCAAATGTGCTCTTCGCTTCCTGTTTGAGGCTAGTAATAACGAGGCTGAGTATGAAGCATTGATAGCAGGACTCCGCCTCGCCAAAGACATTGGTGTCGACCAGATCCGCGTGTTCAGTGATTCCCAACTCATCGTCGGTCAGATCACGGGGGAATTCGATGCCAAGGATGACACAATGCGAGCTTATAGAGACATAGCACTCCCCTTGTTCGCCTCTTCAATACTTTCCAGATCAGGCACATACCCCGGACGGAAAACTCCAAAGCAGACGAAATGGCCCGGCTGGCTTCCGCTGACCATTCCGACCTTAGCGATGGAGTTCGCCTTGAATATCTAGCCCACCCGGCCATCTCGCCCGACTCACAAGAAGTGCAATTCCTCCAGACTGAACCCATCTCTTGGGCATCCGACATTCTCCTCTTCTTGACCGCTGGGGAGCTCCCAAACGACCAACAGCTAGCTGCCAAGGTCAGAGCTCGATCAGCTAACTACATTCTGGTCGATGGCATCCTTTATAAACGAGGTTTTTCGCGCCCATACCTGCGATGCCTCAACCCCACCCAAGCAACCTATGTCATGCAAGAAATCCATGAGGGGATCTGTGGCAACCACTCGGGGGGCAGGTCCCTCGCTCAGAAAGTACTCCGCACAGGTTACTTCTGGCCGACTCTCAACCAAGATGCCACCGATTTTGTGCTTAAATGCGACAAGTGTCAGCGCTTCGCCAACATCCCACACGCCCCTCCTACCGAGCTGATCACCCTTTGCAGCCCTTATCCATTCGCCAAATGGGGGATCGACTTGGATGGTCCACTTCCCACCGGCCGAGGCCAGACCAAGTTTGCAATTGTCGCCATCGATTACTTCACCAAATGGGTAGAGGCAGAACCCCTGGCCAACATCACCGAGCGAAATACAACCAAGTTCATTTGGCAGTCGATCGTTTGCAGGTTTGGCATCCCTCAAGCCATTGTCACCGACAACGGAAAGCAATTCGACAACGCCCAGTATAGGCAGTTTTGTGCAGATCTCCAGATTCAACCATGTTTCTCTTTCCCTGGTCACCCCCAAGCAAACGGCCAAGTTGAGGTCACAAACCGTTCTCTCCTGAAGATCATCAAAACCAAACTCGAAGCTGCTAAAGGCCTTTGGGCTGAGGAACTACCAAACGTACTCTGGGCCTACCGAACCACTGCTCGGACTCCCACTGGGGAAACCCCTTTTCGTCTAACATATGGCGCTGAGGCGGTCATCCCAGTCGAAGTCGGTCTGCCCACCCCCAGGGTTCTGCATCCAGACCTCGCCTCAACCGAAGAGCTCCGTCGCGCGGACCTAGACCTGATTGAAGAACTCAGGGAGACCGCTGCGGTAAGATTAGCCTCATACCAGCAAAAAATGAGGACACACTACAATCGCAAGGTCCGACCAAGGGAATTTGCTGTGGGGGACTTAGTGTTGAGAGAAGCAACCCTTGCCACCAAGAATCCGACTGAGGGTAAATTGGCCGCCAAATGGGAGGGACCCTATATTGTGAAAGCCAGACCGCGTCCAGGCACTTACCGACTTCAAGATATGGAGGGTCGCGACCTTCCCCACCCATGGAATGCTGAACACTTGCAACGCTACTTTCAATAAGCTGTTACTTTTGTATTCCTCAATTGTTGTACTCCCATTTTGACGCATGATGTAATTCTTGGTCATTGTACTACATTTCTTATAACAACTGTTTTGTCTCCCAGCTATCCTCATCGTCCCAATTAAGTTTCAGCTTGCAGCACACACTCAAGACCCCAGACCGAGCACTTTCAAAAGCCTCAATCCGACCTGAGCACTTACAAAAGCCTCGGCCAGACCGAGCACTTTCAAAAGCCTCAGTCCGACCTGAGCACTTACAAAAGCCTCGGCCAGACCGAGCACTTTCAAAAGCCTCAGTCCGACCTGAGCACTTACAAAAGCCTCGGCCAGACCGAGCACTTTCAAAAGCCTCAGTCCGACCTGAGCACTTACAAAAGCCTCGGCCCGACCGAAGCACTTTCAAAAGCCTCGGCCAGACCGAGCACTTTCAAAAGCCTCAGTCCGACCTGAGCACTTACATAAGCCTCGGCCAGACCGAGCACTTTCAAAAGCCTCAGTCCGACCTGAGCACTTACAAAAGCCTCGGCCAGACCGAGCACTTACAAAAGCCTCGGCCAGACCGAGTGTGACGCCCCAAAATTTGGGGACATCATAATAAGGTTTGAAACTTAAAACCAATTTTCTTAATTAAGAATCCTCATCAATGTTGCCACCAAATTTACCATCATCCATTAATTACAACACCAAAACTAAAAGTTCTTCAATTACAACTCCAGTAGAGAAAAACTAGAAAACTCAGAAAGATGGTTCATGGAACTTTGGTACGCTTCAAGCTAATCAGGGCTGAATATTGCTTTTCAACACCTCGGTGTTTCCTTCGGTTTCTTCGGTACCTAGCATGAAACGCCAAGGCAACGAGGATGCCAATGAGCGACGAGCTCAATAAGATATTACAACCCGAAATACCCACCCCGATAATAATACCCACAATGAATAATGTGTAGTAACAGAATGACAGGTAGCATTTAATAAGCATAATAGGAATGCCATCAGTTGAAATAATAACAATAGATAATAAATAAATAGAATGACAAACAGAGGCAGTATTTCATCATAAGAAAGATGCCCACTCATTAGAATTCGAACATAAAACCTGACATAAAACGCCAGGGCAACAAAAATATATGCCATGAGTTTTGCACCACAGTAAGAAAACATCACCAACCTACCATTCTTTTTAAGAGAAAAATAATGAGATTATAAACATGAGATAACAATATAATTGTAAACATAAATTACAACTATTCAATAATTTTAATAAATTAGGTGACACTCAAAATCTCACCAAAGAGATTTAACTTATCAACCACTAAGCATGGCAACGGTTAATTTGAAACCCTCCCTTGGTCAAATATTTAAATGTTACCTACAGTAACTACCAATGATGCCCACGCACCAGGGTTACATACCCGAGTCGTGACATCACGGTCTGCCCCAAGGAAACGGTCTGCCAGGGGTACGTAACCTCCCTGTGTGCCACCTGCACATCCACCCTTATTCCAAAACCAAATACCGAAAAGGGTTCAAATAAGTCCCGTGCCATCTTAGAGTTTCGCAACACAATTTACGTGAGAATTCTCAAAACCAGGGCTCACCCTGAACAACCGGTATTGACCGTCAACCCTTAATTTCATACACTCTTTAAAACCAAGACTCACCCTGAACAACTGGTATTAACCGTCAATTGTTAACTTTGTGTAAGCCGCTAACCATTTCAGTTAATTTTGATATTAATCACAAATAAATTTCAAATTTTAATTACAAATAATGTTATACCAACTCATTAAAATCCGAACATAAAATATTACACATGTCACACAATAATAAACAATTTTACAAAATTTAAATAAACAATTTATTGAAACCATGGTATGAAATAATAATTTAGATACCCAAAGAATAGAAATAATTTATAATTACACACATGCATGGACTTTTAATCTACAAGATTAGACTAGCACAATATTAAATAAACTACAATACACCCATATATGGATTACTAATTTACAATATTTGATGAATTAGACCAACACAATAACTGATTTTTATCCAAATAAATAATTGAAGGGATGATCTTAAATCCGTTCGGAAATTTTCAAGTCATACCTTAGATAATAAAAATTATAAATAAATTACTTATACAACTCCAAAATTTATATAAATCTACAGAATACTCAATAAACATGTTATGGTCATTTTTCAGAAAGCATTTTCCAAAAATAAATTATAAACAATTCTTAAAAATTCCAAGAGTGTTTATGACACAGATTTATCACATTTTCGTAAATTAATTTCCATACTTAAATTTATAAATCAATTCCATAATATAAAAATTTCTTATGAAACTAGACTTCCCAAATTTCATTTTTTTTTGCTTAAAAATTATCAGATTTGATTTAATATAAAATTTTTAATGATTTTTCAAACACATAATAAAATCTGTCTATAGCTCCAGATTTGGTTAAAAATCTGTATAAACTCGTACAAAACTCAATAATTGTGGAAATTTTTTTTGGATGAACTAGACATTATTATCAACAACTTTGTAGAAGAAATCATCTCAAAATTTTGAGTATAAAATTATCTAAAAATTCGGATAATATGCTGGCAGATTTAAACAGATTATTCTCAACACAACTCCAGATTAAAAATTTGTATAAATTCGTAGAGAGCTCAAAAATTGTTTCCAAAAATTTCTGGATAAACTAGATATCATTATCAACAACTTTGTAGAAGAAATCATCTCGAAATTTTGAGTGTAAAATTATCTAAAAATTCGGGTAAACAGGTTGGCAGATTCAAACAGATTATTCTCAACACAGCTTCAGTTTTAATTAAAATTTTGTATAAATTCGTAGAGAGCTCAAAAATTGTTGCCAAAATTCCTGGATGAACTAGACATAATTATCAACAATTTTGTAGAAGAAATAATATCGAAATTTTGAGCATAAAATTGTCTAAAAATTCGGACAAACATGCTGGCAGATTCAACACAGTTTTAGACAATGTATCAAATGTACATAATCTGAAAAATTTCAATTATAAAAAAAAATGAGAGGGTTGAGAGGGTTTTCTTACTTAATAGTAGGATTCAATGGGTGATGAAATGGTAGAAAAATTTTACTTCCTCTCTTCTTCTCCTTCTACTGTTAACTAAGATTAATTTCCCCTCACTCCTACGAAGTAGTAGCCCTCTCCTCACCTACATGGAATTATGCTTCAGCCTCCTTGTATTTATACATGAACTTATGCTCTTACTCTCTCTCTCTTATTCTCTTTCCCAACCAAGCAGAACACGTGGAAGATTGCATCTACACTTGTTGACTCAAGGTCATGAACACACCACACACATGTCCACCTCTTGTACCACGTGTACACACTTGCACACACTTGCACAATCTGGATGTTCCCTCTAATTAGTTTATGATTAGAGTTAGCTTATAATATAATTATCCACTAACTTTTTTAAACACAAATTGATCTTAATTAATCTTAATTAGTACACAATTTAATTAATCATAATTAATTAAAAATTCCACATAAATTAATTAATCTAATCGATTTCTATTAGAGTCTAATTAAATATATTTAAATTTATCGATCCGAATCAGATTTTTAGTCAGACTCCCAAAAGGCTCCAAATATTAAATTAAATTTATTATCATTATCGATTTTGATTTCCCAATCATTTAGGCCTTCGATTTTTTTATCAGACTCAAAATCTCCATCTATAAATTACATATTAAATTGAGCACCTCATAAATAAATTTAGTTCATAATAATCTAAATTCTCAATCCTCACAACTCAATTAACTCCAATTCGGACCCAATTGATCAAACCTTAGTTTTATTAAACTAAATCGAACATTTAATTACACTTTCATAGGGTCCAATACTTGAAATTAAACTAATTTAACTTATAAATTTCACCTCCTTAGGCTATTTGGACGTTCAATTTCTAATTCTAAAATAAATCCTTAATAAAATAATTTATAAATAACAAATATTAAACACCCACAAAATTATTATTTATTCATTTATTTATTTATTTACTTATTTATTTACTTCCTTGTTAGTGATTGAATTGAGTTAATTTAAAACTAACTTTTACACTGATATATTAATTTATTTATTTATTTTCTTTTAAGGATAATAAAATGTGGGTTTTCACACCGAGCACTTTCAAAAGCCTCAGTCCGACCTGAGCATTTACATAAGCCTCGGCCAGACCGAGCACTTTCAAAAGCCTCAATCAGACCTGCGCACTTAAAGCCTCAGCCAGACTGAGCACTTTCAAAAGCCTCGGCCAGACCTGAGCATTTTCACAAGCCCCAGTCAGACCTATGAATGAAAGCTCATAAAGCAAAACACTCAGTCATAATCTGACGCTTAACCACAATTTCAAAATAATTTGACACTTAGTCATATTTTAAGGATGCTCACCCATATTTCATTTGAAAATCACATCTTCAACACTACATTTCAGTCTACTTTTTCAAGGTAATTTGACACTTAGTCCTATTTTAAAGATGCTCTCCCATATTTTATTTGCAAATCACATCTTCAACACTACATTTCAGTCTACTTTTTCAAGGTAATTTGACACTTAGTCCTATTTTAAAGATGCTCTCCCATATTTTATTTACAAATCACATCTTCAACATCACATTTCAGCATACTTCCATGCTCATTCGATTTGAAACATTACTTTCCGGATTCCCCCCACACTTAAACAAATTTGCTATTTCACTCTGTATTAGAAAATTCCTCATCCTATTCTGACTTGGATTTGGGCATGACTTTAGTTTCACCTTGCTCTGCTGCCTAGCACAAGCATTTGCTGAAAACATCAGTGCGCAAAATAATCACAAGAAAAACAAACCAAGACCAAACCAACACAAGGGGGCATATACTGGAATCATCACCTAGAACCATAAGTGCCATTTTATTCATTCAAAAATGTGTATACAAATTACTTACATCCCTTCAAAAAAAAAAAAAAAAAAACAAACAACAAAATAATAAACCCAAACTCCTAAGCCTACTCATCATGCAGATCACTCCTCATCCTCGCTCGAAATGAGGTCAGCTTCTTCAACCCCCTCGTCCAGTGGGGTCTGGGCTACGTCATCTTCTCCAACCACCACACTACTCAGGTCTAAGTCTGGGAACAGCTCCTCAGCCCTGCGCTTGAACATCTTCCAACCGCTGTCCCAGTACTCAGCCATTTCGTGCTTGTAGTAGTCAGATTGCTGGAAACTGTTGATGATTTCAGACTCTGTCCTCACCCCAGCACCTGCCCCTGATGACCCAGCACCCCCAGACTCCACCCCAGCCAAGCTGGCAGCCACTGCGGCGTCTACTGCCACCTGAAATTCGGGAGACCCTTTGAATTGTGCAACCGCTGCGACGTACAGATCAGGGTAGGCTGCCCTTTCCGAGGCCGCCCTCGCCTTCACTTCGTCCAGCTCTTTTTGAAGGATCCCCCTCTCAGAGGCTGCCCTTGCCCTTTCTGCCTCCAACTCCTCTTGCAGAGCCTCACCCGCAGTGGCTGCCCTCCTCTTCTCCTCCTCCAGCTCCTTCTGCAAGCTCTCCCTCTCCGCCTGCGCCCTCCCCATCTCTACTTCTAACTCCCTCATCAATCTCCCATTTTCCTCCTCTGCCTTGGCAAGTTTTTCCTCCACCTCCTTCTGCAGAGCTTCCACCTTAGCGTCTGCCTCATCTTTCTGCCTCACCAGTTCCTCATTGTTGCTCATGGCCTCTTCATGCCTCTCGTTGGCAATGACACAGGCCCTTTGGGACTCTTCCAGCTTTTTCTGCTCAGTAGCCAGTTGGAATTCAAATGACACAACCTTGCGGCGTGCATCCTCCAACTCCAGTTTGGCTGCTTGCAGCTCCGTTTGGGCCCCCTCCCAACTCGCCTTTTCCTCCTTCAGTTTGGCAAGTTGTGCCTTGGCTTCCTCCACCTTGATTTTGGCAGCTCCTGCCTTTCTGAAGAGAGCCCCTGCCAGAGTTGTCACCTCCATTTGTGCAGAGCACAGACCCCTGAACAGGTCTGCCTCATTGAATCTGGACGCAGCACGGAAGGCTGACTCCTCCACGATCTTCACCAGACGGTCAGCCCCCGCCCTGGCGGAGCCTTCTCCTCCCTCCAGCGTTTCAGCCACCGCACGTGCATGATAAATCGCCGTGTTCAGGCCAACTACTCCTTCCTGAGGCACAACGCTCCTTTGCACCTGCTGCCCCTCACTTGGCTCAGTCCTACCCTCCTCCACCGCCACTTGAGGCACTGGGACAGCTTCAGCAGCCTCCAGCGCTGGGGTCACCCTTGCCACAGGGGTCTCCACCCCAGCTGGAGCCTTCTTCACCTTCTTAGCCCCAGGCTCCCCTGCAGCCTCTTCTGGAGCACTTCTCTTCTTTTTCTTCTTTCTCAGAGCCTCCCCCTCCTTCCTGGCCCTCTCCTTCACAGGGTCCACAGGGGGCTTTCGTGGCTCGAAGGTGGTTAAGTCCTTCCCTCCCAACGGCTGCGGACGAGGTCTGATCCTCTCTTTCGCAATTGGTTGGACAGGTCTTTCGTCCTGAGCTTTCTTGAGCCTACTAGCTCTGGCAAGAAGGGCTTGATCCTCAGCCTCCTGCGCCTCCCTCCTTGCTTCCAATTCCGCTCGGTCCAGATCTCCTCCTGTCGGCTGAGGACCCAGCCCTGCCTCAAACAATGCAAACGGCTGTACGAGCTCGTCCCACCTAGCCTTCTCCTTTTCCCTCCATTCTTTCACTCTCCTCACCCTTTCCCCCGCTGCCGCCCCCAGTTTTGTCTCCACCGTCCTAATTGGCACCTTCCAGACGGCGCTCACCACAGGCCCTCCGTTCGCCGAAACGTAGAACCACTGCGCCCGCCATCCCTTGATCGACGTAGGCAGACCAGCCACCAACCCCTTCCCCACAACTGCCTGCAGGGTAACCCACGTCTCCTGTTGCCCAGAGGCCTTGTAACAGGCAAAGAACTCCTCCACCGCCATCGACTCCCCCTCATTCGCCTTTGGCCATGAACTCGCACAGGCCATCAGCATCTTCCAGGCATTGGGCATCAGCTGGCCCGGCGCTACTTCTAGGTGGTTCAGTACGTCCACCACTATTTGAGGCAGAGGCAACCTCAACCCTCCCTTCAGAGCCTCCTCGTACAGGGAAAACCCTCCTACCCTAACGTCCGATGGCCTTTCCGTCGACGCTGGCAACCACAACTCCACTTCCGCCGGAATTTGGTACTTCTCGCGGATTACCCCCAACTCCGCCTCTGTTATCATCGATTTGTCCGCCTTTGTATGCCAATGATCTGCCATCACCTCACTGATCGGCGTCGAAGCTTCCACCAAGGTGGAACCATGGACACGCATCGTTGGTTCCCCCCCTCTGTCCGTTCTGTATTGTGCCACTAATTCCTCTGCATCATCGTCCCCTAGTGGATCTACCCTGACAATTGCAGTCTCTTCCTGAGCCATTTCTAAGCTATGTTTGCGAATCGCTTCTGATGCAGGTGTCAACAAATCGAAGAAGTGTTTCAATGGGGTATCCTGAGCAACGAAGGAGCTAACACCAGAAATATCTTGCGTTTTAGTAAAGAAGTAAGTGAATCGTATGATACCAAAAGCCCACGGCTTGCTTGTATTCCAAGGATCCAAATTAATGTTCGCCAGTTTGAAAACCTTTCAAATCATCCGCCAAAACCATGTCATCAATGCCCATAATAATGCCCTGACGTTTCACTTCTGATCTAACGCCTGGCATTTCCCCTCCCCCGAAATTCTGCCACGTGTATGGTCCAGATGCACTGACCCCTGTCCTCACCTTTTCTTTTCCACTTCAAGTCATCACGTGACACGCCGCCTCTTGAGCCCCGTGCCCTCACGCTCGGCCACCCTCACGGTCGGCCTCTCTCGCTCGGCCGCCCTCACGGTCGGTCTCTCGCGCTCGGCCACCCTCACGGTCGGCCTCTCGCGCTCGGCCACCCTCACGGTCGGTCTCTCACGCTCGGCCACCCCCACGGTCGGCCTCTCACGCTCGGCTACCCTCACGGTCGGCCTCTCACGCTCGGCCACCCCCACAGTCGGCCTCTTACGCTCGGCCACCCCCACGGTCAGCCTCTCACGCTCGGCCACCCTCACGATCGGCCTCTCCCGCTCGGCCACCCTCACGATCGGACTCGTCTGTCTTATTGTCACTATTCCCTTCGTTGGACTAAAGCTGCACTCGGGAATGGGGGACTACTGACATGGATAGGCCCAGATAGGCCCACAAGGACCGCAACCCACCATCTAAACCCCCATTACACAACCCGGTTAGAAAAACCCAGCACCACTGGAAGCCAACTGGGCAGGGAGGACCAATGATGTCCGGACACATGGCAGATGCAGGAAAGGCCACGTCAGCAGACAAAGATCTGCAAAGTTATTGCCACAGCACATCACCATTAATGCAATCCATCACAGCATTTATTTCGACAACACCTCTCAGCCGGAATGGCACCCCCTCACCCTGAACAAGACGAATGACGGCACAAGCTTTCGGCAAGGAACGAAATGATGACAAAAAGGGATATAAGCAAAGCTGGAAGAGAAGAAAAAGGTTAAGCTTTCTAACCCCTATCTCTCTCACTCTCTCTATCACCTAGACACTAACTTATTCGTCGGAGGGTTCACTGGGGGACTACCCCGTTCCCCATTGAACTTGCTTGCAGGTTACACCGGTGGGATTTCGACATCCCGACCCAGATTCAGGGAGCTTGGATCAGTCCGACCCATCCACCTAGACGAACTGCATCATCAAAAACGAACAAGAAAAAATGTTAACTATTTGTGTAAGATAATTGATGCCACTGCCAATTAATTTAACAAATCTATGTTTTAATAATGTATTTCCACATTTGTTTTTATATAATTTTAATACATAAACCTTTTTTAAGGTAAAAAAACATTTCACCCAAATTTCATTTAATTCTTATTTTTAAATTATAAAATTAAATTATTAGATTTATAATTTAAATTAATACACTTACTTATAATAATATAATAAAAGAGTTAAATCTTATCTAATTGAGTGTGTAATAAATTAAAAATTAACACTTAGAGAAAAGTAGAAATCTCAAATATTTCCATAATACATATAAAAACATTCTTAAAATTGAATGGGATATGCAAGGGGGAGGGGGAGGGGGGGGGGGGGGGGGTTGCGGGGCCCAAACAAAAGGATTCCTAGGTATTGATTGCTGGTGTGCGGTTGATTTTTTTCAATTTGGGATTAAAAATTTCAGTTAAAATATTTTTTTTGATTTTTTTAAATTTTATGAAAAAAATAAAATAACTATAATTTAAATGTGATATGTTTTAACGTAAGACTAATTTAGTGTTTTTTTTTTAATTTTAGCCCCAATTCACCTCTACCCAGCTCCCCAAACAAAAAAAATTTGAGAGTTCTAATTTGTGGGTTATAAATAACTCTAATTTGTAATCAGCCTCATATGATGTGACGTTTTAATTTATTTTTATTTTTTTAATTTTTATTTAGACCCAATTATCTATCATTTCTGCTTCCCAAATGAGTGCTGAGTGGGCATTATTTAGCAGCTTACACGCAAGCATGCAGGTGTCGCTGAGGTAGCGGCAGTTACAAAAGTTTAGCGACGGTCCCATCCATGTATTTGATTCGTTATATTTTTGAGCAGCTTGCCTCTGTTCCTTGATCTTATAGGACGATACTGTTTGATTTGTGAGAGTTCACTACGGATTTTGTTTTGATAATTCGAATCGTTTATATGTTTGTAAAAAATTATATTGATTAAATATCGATAACTATCTGATCAAATTAGTTTTGTATAAAAAAATAGATGGTAAACAAATTAACGGTTGAAAAAAAAACTGATAAGATGAGATAGCTATCGATATCCGATCAACGTAATTTTTTACAAGCATATAATACTCGACGAGTTCTACACATTGAACTGTTTGTATTATTAAAATAAGACATGTGGTAAATCTCTACGGACCGAACAATACTGTCCAATTCGATTAAAAAATAAGGCAAGCTATTCCGTTTTGATAAATTATATTTACTTTTCTTGAAATTTTTGACAATGGTAAGGATCGTTTTTTATATAATTTTAATAATTACTTTAATTTCTTTTATTTTTGAAATTATTATAAAAATTATCTGAATCAATTAAGTTCGTACAAACAATGTTATTTAAGTATAAGAATGATTATATCACCTTTTAATTTACACATAAAAAGACAAAAATATTCATAAATAAAAAAACCTCATTTATTATCAATATAGGTAAATTGTATTTACTTTTTTAAAAAAAAATTTGCATATATTATCAAAAACTCATATATATTTTAATATTATTTAATTAAATTCTTAAATTTCAAATAATATTAAATCAAACCCTTAAATTGTTAAGATATTATTAAAACATTTAATGGAAAAAACTTAATTTTCATTAATAAAATACTTTAAAATAAATAATCTCTCTAAAATTAATATTAGATAATATCTCTATAATTTAATATAAATTTTATTTCACAAACAACATAAAATTTATCATTTTAAGTAATGTATTTATTATTTGATTTTTTTTAAAGTTGAAATAAATGGATTTATTTTTTCTCAGCAATTTACATTACTTATTTCTTTATATGTAAAAAAAATATTATTTTATATTTTCTCAATCATATATTATTCTTAAATTTTAACTTTTATATTTGAGTCACTAAACTTCTAGTCGACACATATTTAAAAAAAGACAAGTCAATATTTCTTACATGATTAAAAAAGTTAAAAAATAAATATAGAGGTAAAAAAAAATCTGAAATTCCCTGAGGTTTCTATCAATTAAACCAAACCCATTCATTATCAACATTAATCTTAATCTTAAATGTAGTAAATTTAGTTTACCCTATTAAATATGTGAAATTATTATTTATTTTTCATAACTTTTTCAAAATATAAATGTAATTTCGTGACTATTTTTTTTCACTAGAAGTTTTTGAACTTTTATAAATAAAAAATAAAATAAAAATTTAACAATTAATGAAGGTGAAAAATTAATTTTAAGATTTAATTTAATAAAAATAGTTTAAATGATATAAACAAAGATGAAAAAAAATAGATTTTAAGTATCATACATAACAAATTAATTTAGTATTTTATTATTCTCAAATAATTTCTCCATTCAAGTAAAGATTAATTTTAATTTTAGGTGTAAGAAATGACAAATTTTTTGAATTGTTTATTATTCTAAAATAATTTCTTGATCCTTCATTCTCTATAAACTAATTTTAATTTATTGCGAGGCAATTATAATTTTTTTACTTCTATATTTATCTTTTTAATTTTTTTAATTATGTAAAAAATATTAACTTGCTTTTTTTAAATATGCATCGACTAGAAGTTTAATAACTCAAAGATAAAAATTAAAATTGAAAAATAATATATGATTGAGAAAAGATAAATAATATATATTTTTTTTTACATATGAATAAATAAGTAATGCAAATTGCTGGAGGGAAAATAAATTCATTTATTTCAACTTTAAAAAAATCAAATAGTAAATCCATTACTTAAAATGATAAATTTTACGTTGTTTATGTAGTTTGAAATAAGTTTTATATTAAATTATTAGGATGTTATTTAACATTAATTTTTAAAAAAAATTGTTTATTTTTAAATATTTTAACCCCCTGTGATTTACCCAAAAAACACAGAATCCCCTCGTAGTTTTATTTGTAACACTTAAACCCCTAGACTTTATACCATGTTGTAATTTTTGACGGACGTAACAGAAGTGCACAAAACGACATCGTTTTGTGCACCGCCTAATAAGAAATAATAAAAAAAAAGGAAAGAGAGAGAAAGAGAAAGAGAGAGAGAGTGAAAATTAAAGAGAGGAAGATTGTAACCACAGAGAGAGACAAACACTTTCCCTTTCTCTCCAATGGCCAAAACCAAAAACCCAACAAAACCACCGCTCAACAGCACCACTGAACCTCTCAATATTCTCTAAACCACAAAAAAGTAGCCCAAAAAAGCACCAGAGAGACAATGAAGAACCAGAGAAGTACCACTGGTCGACTTGCCATATCACATGGAAGACCCGCCGACAACAAACTAACCACCAGTGACACAACCCAAACCAACAGAGCACTCAGAAAATTGCCAAGGTTGTTCTATAACCCAGCCGGAACACCAACTAGCCGGAGAGCTACCAAGACCCATAGAAATGACTGCCAGAGCACAAACCCAGAGACCACACTGTTAATATCATCCTTCTCTCTCTAGAACTAGAGAGAGATGCACACCTTCAGTCGAACCACAAAATTGGGACATGAAAGCCTCCCAGACACAACTAGAGAACTCCCAAGCAACTGTAATTCGTAGATGGCTATCAAAAAACAGACTGCTAGCGAACTCCTTGAACACCTAAGCACGCAGAAGAGCACAATTATGAGCTCAAACAAGCTCACAACCCAGTTCACCCTAGACCAACCCACTAACAGGGGCAGAGCAGTCGGGTTAAAGAAAGAACACAACAGCCATAGTCGAACAACCTATGGCCAAAACAAAGGAATGACTGCGAAAGCGAAGGCTGTAAAGAAAAAGAGAGCTTTGGCAGTTGTGGAGTTCTTGAAATTGGGTAAAAAGGTGTGGCCAATCAATTAAAGCGTGTCGTTGGTGAGTTGGAGGAGACCATTGGTGTGGATCTCTGCAACACCACTTAGGCTTATGTTGTTGGTAGTGGTAAAACCCTTGAAGCCATTGTAGACGGAGCCATTGTTGAGTTGAGAAAGAACTTGGTTTGTTGAGAGGAAGAGAAAAAGCAAGAGAAAGATTGATTTGGCCATGAAAAAGATGACAGAGCTTAAGCACATGAGGGAGAGGACAGAGCTCAAAATATGTTAAGATGTGATATGATCTACTCTGTTCCTAAGAGTGATTGTAGAAAAAAGAAATCTCTGGCTACAATATCTCTCTCTCTCTAACTTTCACTCACTCTCTCTCTCTTATGTTTTTTCTTTTTTCTTTTTTATCAGGCGGTGTGCACTTCTGTTACATCCGTCAAAAATTATAACATGGTCTAAAGTCTAGGGGATTAAGTGTTATAAATGAAACTACAAGAGGGTTCCGTGTTTTTGGGGTAAACCATAGGGGGTTAAATTATAATTTACCCTAAGTTTTTATTTATTTATTAAATGATTTAATAATGTCTTAACAATTTAAAGATTTTATTTAATATTGCATGAAATCTAAGAATTTTATTAAATAATGCTAAAATATGTATGATATTTTGATAATATACATACAAAACCTCATGGAGGTGAGTGAAATTTATTACTTGAATAGATAAGATAACTAATGGGCAATTTCATTATTTTTTGTGTTATAGCCTATGACATTAGTATTGTCACGATCCAAACTCGCCCCTATAGGTTTAGCGTCGTAACCAACCAGTAATCCTTGGATTACCCAAGGCCTCTGAACATAATAACATATAGTTAGGGGGCTGCAGAAGCAAATATATGAAATATATGTAATCCATTGAGCTGTGCTGACATACATGGAACAGAAATTTAAAACTTGTATAAATTATATACATATATGACGTCATATCCACATAAGTCTTGCAACACCGTACAAGGCGTGCGGATGAACAAAAACAGAAAAAAAAAAAAAAAAAAAAAAAAACATAAGCGTTCTCAACATGATACACAAAACAAACTCTTAGCATAGTCCACAAAACTTGACTTTTATAGACGGGAACCTCCTCGGGAGACACGGTAGCTGGCTGACTCCAAAAATCTCTAGGCAGCAGCCTAGGCCTGGTTACGCGCCTACTCACCTACATATATAATATAAACAGTAAGCGGAAGCCCAATGAATAATAACAGAATAAAGGGTTAAATGAATGATGTCCCACCAGATTTAGAAAATAAAAACAAATTCATATTCATATTATCGTTTGAATCATTTATAAAAATCAGAATTTATGCTTGTTCATATGTAGTTCATCCATTCGCGCTAACAAATCAAGTACAGAGCAATAAGGGTTATACTTGTCAGTTCCATAGAGGAACCTCCGGTACCGGAAACAGATAACATGCTTGCCAGTTCCACAAAGGAACCTCCAGTATTGGGAACAGATAACATACTTGCCAGTTCCACACAGGAACCTCTAATACTGAGATACTTGCCAGTTCCACAAAGGAACCTCCAGTACTGGAAACAGATCATACACTTGAACCACAGAATTATTGCCACGAGTGCTTGTCAGAAACCGGACAATCATTCATTGTATAGAGCATAACATTTCATAAAACAGTTCTTATTCCACATACAGAAAATAAATAAAGTTGAATATAGTTTTATTAAGTTATCACTCACAGATGGCTCCAAAGCAAACAACAGAGCAAACAAATCAGGTAACTTGCGGCGCATGACCTACACAGATACAGAACGAATACGTATTGAATTACACACCCGAAATTATTAACTCAGTTCTTTCTTTTTTAGGTGTGTTTCTACCTCTTATTCTCATTATTATGTCTTAACTAGGGCTTAGGAATGCCTAGGATGCAATGAGGATGCCAAAACATGTTATACAACACTTAGACAAATTTGTTGAAAATAGGGTCCTCGTTCGAGCGCAGCTTCCTTCACTCGAGCGGAGGTCTAACAATATGTGTGGTCATTCGAGCGCAATTTCCTTCGCTCAAGCGGTCTGTAAACTCTGCAAAAGTACTGGTTACTTGATTTTCTCGCTCGACACACGCTTGATGGTCGCTCGAATGTGTGATTGAAGTCTTCACTCGAGCGCAACTCTTGTCGCTCGAGCGGTCTGCAAAACATGGAAACTTCTGGAAGCATGCAATTTACGCTCAAGCCAACTTTTTGTCACTCGAGCGGAAGTGCAAAATACAGAGTGGTCACTCGAGTGGAGGTTCTGTCGCTCGAACGGAGAGGCAGAATCTTGGAATTTCCAGATCGCTCTTCCCAGCTCAAAACTCAAATTCAATGTTGAAATTCATGTCCTCTTGGGCCAAAAACTCATGGAAACTTGTGTAATCTTGGAAAACATTGAGAATTCAAAGTCATTTCGCAAAATCAAGGCCCAAAAGCATGCCAATTTGAGCAAAATAAAACTTGAAATTCATGATATACATATGTATGTAATTTCTTCAAATTTAAACCTTTCAAAGCATGCTCAAACAAGGGAAATTGGTGGAAAACATGATGAGGTCTCATGATTAAAGCAAAAACATAACATGCATGGAAGAATTACTTGAAATCAACTTCAAATTCATGAGAATTATGCATGCATGAAATGTATGAGTCAAATTCCTTCATTCTAACTTAATTCTCAAGTTAAACACTTTGATCTCTTGAATTCATGCAATACACTCTAATTTCTTGTTGATTTCACATGTAATTGAGCTTAAGGTTACAAAATATGAGTTGAATCCTATAACAAGCCCGACTTCTGATTAATGTTAACCCATGAATAAATAAATCTAATAAGAAATAAGATGAAATCCTAAGTTAATTACTTGTGCATTGCATTATTTGTGTTTCTATCTATCTATCCGTAGGCACCCCAATTTTGACCGGCCCCAAGACTTGGGCGCTTTCTTTTGATTATCAGATGATGACAATTAGAATGTGTTTCTCACAGAATCCTCAGTAAGAGAAATGGAATTTGAATTTTAATCCTAACTTTCACCAGTATGGCGAAATTGTTTTAAAATATTGAATATTTCATTAGTTTAGTATTTTTGTAATTTTGCATAATTTTATGTGTTTGTTCATATTTTTGATATTTTTATATAAATTGGCATAAATTATATATTTTATATATATATAAAAGAAAATAATAAAAAAAGTTATATTATTATATTATATGTTTAATATTATTATATTATATGTTTAGTATTTTATATATAGTTATATTATTATATTATATGTTTAGTATTTTGGTATAAATTATATATTTTGTAATGACTCAAAAAAATAAAAGAAAATAAATAAATAAATAAATTTGCTGGTGGGTCATTGGAATATATTTTTTTTGGTGTAAAGAGAGAGGTGGAATATGATGATGTTTCAATGGTGGACATAAAATAAGCAAAGGTGTAAGGAATATATTTTTTTATGGTGGAAAGGATAAACTACATGCTGGTGAGTTCTTTGACTTAACTATTGAGGATGTGGGAAGACGTGTTGAACTTGTTTACACACCTGTCCGTAAAGATGGAGTTAAAGGGACTGCTAAAAGTGTAATGTCTAGCGTGGTTGCTCCTGCGGATCTGATGGGTTTGGAGCTTGTAATTCCTGATTGCCGTGAGGATCACTAAGCTGGTGGTTCCTCAAAGGAATACTTTGGTGGACAAGAAAGTGATGGCGAATATGTTTGGTACAGAACAAAGAACATATTACATGGGTCTGCTCAGTGGCTGGCTTCAGGAGAGGATAGCATACGATTTTCTATTCTACCCTAGGGTTAGATAGATATTTAGAGAAAGATGGAGAGAGGTAATTAGAAGAAGCAATAATGGAAGCAGGAGGAGAAGAGTACAAAATGAAGGAGCGCATAGCTGTGGTGGTGATCGTAGAACATGTGGAAAGAGGTAGCAGCTTTTCAAATATTGAAGTTGCCAGTGAGAAAGGACTTCAGGTATTCACCTTCAAGCAGCTACATTCGGCTACTGGCGGTTTTGGAAAATCTAATGTGATTGGACATGGTGGGTTTGGGTTAGTCTACTGAGGAGTGCTTCAAGATGGTAGGAAGGTTGCGGTTAAGTTGATGGATAGGGCAGGAAAGCAGGGGGAGGAGGAATTCAAAGTAGAGGTGGAATTACTAAGCCGGCTACATTCTCCATATCTACTGGCATTAGTTGGCTACTGTTCAGACAGTAATCATAAATTGTTGGTTTACGAGTTCATGGCTAATGGTGGTCTGCAGGAACATTTGTATCCCATCAATGCTCTTCCAGTAGTTTCTAATGTTCATGTAAAGGAGTTGTCATCGGGTACGTATTCGGTTACCAAAGTGTAGAAGTTGGTGAGAAGAACGTGTTGACCGGTGGAGATTGAAATCCAGCAAAGTCAAAAATGGGGTTTTTGCTTGCTTTCTCTTCTTAGCTTGAGGTAGGGATAACCTACTCCTCTTTATGAGCTTTGTCTTTAAAGTTTAGCATTTGATATGTTGGGGGTTGTTGGGTAATTTTGAGAAAGTTTAGGCCTTTGTGTAATTTTACAAAAGTTGGGGTTTTAAATATATAAAACCTATATGCATGTTTAGCATGAAGAAATGGAATTAATGTTGAAACATTGATGAAAATGGAACCTTAGGGTTATAATGTTAATTATGGAAAATGCCCTAATTACATTGGTTAATTAATTGGTATAATTAATTGTGAGAAATGAGGAAGTGAATTGGGAATGTATGGGATTAAAGGGTGTAGTTGAATTATTTATCGCTCACCTAGTTGAAATGTTGATTTTATATTCATTTTGTGTATTTATTTTCCGTTTAGAAATAACTGCTTTGGGCTATCGGTGGAGGATAGTCTTGATTATTGTAGACAATGCATGATGATTAGGCAAACTAAAACTAATCACTAGAATGTGTCATTGAGTATGACGTTTGAAAGAATACATTAACTTTATGTATTGACTGATGATGTGTATAATAATTGTTTATATGCATTGTGTTGTGTTGGAGGAGAGAGGTGATGTACTCCACGGTTTAGGGGAAGAGAGGTGATGGACCTCTAAACCGGGTGTTGTGTGGGAGAAGAGAGGGGATGGACTCCGTAGATATAGCTCATATGCTTATCGTTGGAAGTGTGATATAGTTCTTATACTTATCAGTGGAAGTGTTGATGTAGCTCATATGCTTATCTGTTGATGTATTGATATAGCTAGTATGCTTATCTATTGTGAAATGAGGAAATGTTTAATATGAGTTACTGTTTCATATCGGTTATTTGGTCAGGTTCTGGACTATGGTTATGAATTGAAAATTAAAAAGGAATGGAAAATGAAACTGTAATGTGATATGAAAGAATGTAAAAGTGTTAACCATCTATCAAACTGTTAATCTTTTAGTCATTGTTCATAGCTGGTTTAGTGTATTTCTACTGGGCTGTTAGCTCATCCTATACGGGAATATCATTTTCAGGTACAGGTAGCATGCCACCTCCAAGGATATAGCTTGGGAGGCTAGAGGCGAATGGACCTTTTGATGTTTTGTTTTCCTTTTGATGTGTTACATGTGATTTCAAGCCAAGGGCTTTATATGTATTTGAGTTAGTACTCTACTCTGTGTAACCAAGTGTTGACTTGGAAAGCTGTAAGCCCGTAGGGCATTTCCTTTTGTTGTTAACATGTAACACTGTTGTAAGAACTACTCTGATGAATAGAAATGGTTGGTTTAGTTTATATCAATGCATGTCTAAAGTAATGGGTTTTATGTATTATTTTGGGGCGTGACATATTTGATATATTATATTATATATATTATAAAAAAAATAATAATAATAAATCATTTGATGTCGATCAGCCCTCGGTTGCCGACATCAAACATCAGGCATATATATATATATATATTTATATTATTATTATTGTCTTTATATTATTATTATATGTATATAGATGAGGCATATATTATTATATTAGTATTATATTACATTTTGCTTATATAAGGACAAATAGGAAGAGGCTCAACAGAGGGCAAAAAAATTTGATTAAAGAGAGAGTTAGAAAGAGTAAGGGAGAAAAGAGAGAAAACATTAAACATTTCAATCTTGAGCCAAAATACTTCCAAGGTTACATTACTACTGAAATTCATCATTTTCATACACCAAAAACACTCCAAAAATTCTGATATAGCCAAAGATCAATTGCCTTGATCATAAGGAAGAGTGTTTAGTAATTGAAAGTGAGAAAAATTAGAGAGTTAGCCACTTTCCACACCATAAACTCCATAATTTTGAATTGAGGATTTGAGAACACACTTCTTACACTTGAGGGTGATTAAGAGGGAGTTTGTGAACTAAGGAGTTCATCATTTCCTTAGAAGGTGAATTTCACAAACCTCTCATTTTCTTTCATTTCTTACTTATTTTGCTCTTTTGTTTTGATTTATTATTGTATTGTATATTGTTGTAATCTAATTGAAAGTGGTGAATTGATGTCCCATATATGTTGTTTTTAGCATGAGAAAGATACCTTCCATGCTAAATGGTTTAATCTCTTCGGAGGTTCATTACCAGGGCATTACATCTCTCTCATATCAAGAACAACTCTTTGTTTGACGCTTTTTTTCATTTAGAGGATTTAAACTCACCATTGGACTTAATGAATTAAAGAATGGATGGTAATTTAAAATTGAGTAAATAAAATTAAGACTAAAATGGTGCAAGATAATAATTTGGTTGTGTTCAATTGGACGTTAATTGAACACATGAAAACTTGAGGCAATTTATACTCATTAGTGATGAAATGATTCAAGTCTCCAAGGTCACTACTTCCCTTGATCAATTCATGAAAGAGAAGAGGTTAGAGTCATATTTTGTTGCATTTATTAAACTTGCACACTTTGATTCACAAGCCATCATGCAATGAAATTGCTTGAGTTAGTGGTTTGTAGCTTAAGTTTACTTCTCCTTTGATTCGTTCATGAAAAGGAGGGGTGAGTTGTGCAGACAACCCTAGAGAATACCCTGTGCATGCTCTGTTTGTCCTCTGTTGCAACAAGGTGAACTGGGCAGCAGTGGCCGACAAGCCACTTTCCATGGCTAGCAGTGGCCATGGCCGGCAGACCACCTTTGATGGCCGGCATCTCTTACCAGTAGCCATCCGGCCATTAATGCAAGATTCAGCAGTGTGTTCCTTTGGAGGAGTAAAGCTATTTTGGAAGTGGGCAACAGTGTATGTGTTCTATTATATAATAGAGGCTCTCTAAAAGCAAAACAATGGCTTTTCGGGTGGAAATCGAGCATGCGCATGAACATTCCTCGCTTCCCGAGGCGGAGTAATTAGTTGTTTAGCTTACTTGCTTCTTTTAATTATACTTGTGTTGTTGTAATTATTTAATTAGCTAAAGTAGTTAATTAGTTGTGAGTTAATTTATTTCATGAATAATGCTTGGGACCCCCTTTTGGGGGTCACCCCCTCACCCCCTTTGCCACGTGACGGGTGGTGATTGGAGGAGCAGGAAAAAAAAGAAAAAGAAAAAGAAAAAGAAAATGTAACCAATGAGAGAGAGGGGGGGTCAAAGGGGGTGGGGGAAAAGGGGGGATGAATCATTGTTGTTATTTCATTTGGTTTGTAATAGTTAATTAATTAGCTTAGCTTAAATAGTTAGCTAGCTAGTTTATTCATTCGGACTTTCCTTCGTGAGAGTATAATGTTGTAATAATGTGTATATCTTCCAACCCCACGTCTTTCTCCCTTTTATTTAACTACCTATGATGGTTAATATAGGGACATTACGTTTAAATTAGCATTCTTTATGTTTGCATCCACTTGTATTGCATGCACTAAGGCTCGGTTCATCATTCCAACTGCATTGTTAGTTTAATACTTATTAGAATACGTGCTTAAACCACATGCTATCAATTAATTCATATGCCATGTTAAGCAGCCGAGCCTATTTTAGATTGCATATCTCATGTGTTGCATTAGTCATATTGCATAGTTAGAAATGATGTATTTTTTCTAACTCTCTTATGTCTTTTTAGCTTGGAGTACGAAGTGAGCATTTACTTGCTTTAGCATATTGCATGAATGTGATTGTTGTCATATCTAGCATGCTTACCATGAGGCTAAGTGCTTAATTGATATACCTGCTTGTATGCCTGTGGATAAAGGCTAATTGCTTGAATTGGAATAATTTGAGCCATGCACATTTAAGCCCACTTTTTAAGTGGCAAATTCAAACTCTTTTCAGAAAACAAACATGACTCAAGTATTCCAATTTTTGCAAGTTAGTCTATACTTGTATGTGCTCATCACATAGTAATGCTAGATTAATAACCGGAACAAGAACATATAATGCAAAGTAAGATTCATATCATGATTAGTAAAGGCCGATCTTTGATCGAGGGAGCCGGGGTGCTCAATTCATGACCTTCCCCTCTCGTACCTAAGTTCCCGAGCTGAGACAATCTTGATGATGACGGATACGTGGCCTTTGGCAGGAGTCATGGGTTTCCTAAATTTCTCCAAAATAAAACATTTAGGTGGTGACTCTGTATCTAGCAAAACAGTCCATTTTTGGCAATTTGATTCAAAATCGATTTTCCAAAAGATTCGTCGAATTTGAACTCTTTGACGTATATCTATTTCACATTGTACTTATGGAATCAGATTCAGAACAGCGGGAGTCCGATACTGTAGGGCTTATTTCGACTTCTAAAAGGGGGGCGCGAAAAAGTTGAGCTACATTATCATAGAAAGATCTGTTTGCATTTCTGTTTCTTCTTATGAATTGAAGGCCCTATCAACATCCGATCATGAAATTGACTTGATATATGTGTCATTTAGGAATTTTAGAATTTTATGATAGGCTTAACTAAAATTTGATTTGGAGCGATTAAATTAATGTCCAATTGAGTAGTTTAATCAAAATTTAGCTAAGCCACAAACTAAGCCTATATAAGACCCATATGAACTCATTAGCTCACTTTACACTCTTCTATCACCCTACCTTGAAGAGAAAACGTGGGAGAAAGAGAGGGATAGAAGAAAGATTGAGTTCAAAGCTAGGAAAATGAGGAATTGCTAGGAATTGTTGGAGACTTGCAAAGAAATTGGGAGTTGAAGTTTCTACACTTGTGCAATTAAGACTCTAGGTAAGAATTTTGTCCTTAAAATTTGTAATCAAGACTTTAATACAAGAATTCTTGAGAATTAGGCTAAGTTATGCAAGAGATGAGCTAATGAATTAGAAAGGAGGGTCATTCCATGCATGCATGCATATATCATGGCATTTTGGGTTTGAATTTCACTCAAGTCATACTTGCATGTGTCCATCTTGGCCTTGTTTTGAGAATTCATCACATTTCTTACCACATGACCTTAATTGATCATGTTTTGAAAGCTTTGAAGTCAAGATAAAGCATGCATGTTATGTTTTCAAAGAATGGAGTGTTGTTTTGCACAATTGGCAAGCTTCGGGCCTTGATTTTGTGAAATGATTTTAAATTCACCATGTTTTATCCATTTACAAGTGTTTTCTCAAGTTTCCTTAAGTTTTTGGCCCAAAAGACCATGATTTGCAGCTTTGAAATTGAATTTGCACTTGGCAGAGCAATCTAGAAATTCCAGATTTTGCCTCTCCACTCGAGCAACAGATCCTGTGCTCGAGCGACCACTCCGTGATTTGCACCCCCGCTCGAGTGACCTATAGTTGGCTCAAGCGTAAAATGCATGCTCTCAGAAGTTTACATATTTTGTAGACCACTCGAGCGACAATAGTTGCGCTCGAGCGAAGACCTCAGTCATACGCTCGAGCAACCGTCGAGCGGTCGTCGAGCAGAAATTTCACACAACCAGTACTTTTGTAGAGTTTATAGACCGCTTGAGCGAGAGAAGTTGCGCTCGAGCGACCACTCACATGTTTGGACGTCCGCTCGAGCGAAGGAAGTTGCGCTTGAGCGAGACCCCTGTTTTTAGCAAATTTGTCTAAGTGTTCTGAATTACATTTTGGCATCTTCATTGCATCCTAGACATTCTGTAACAACCCCATCACGTATAATGATTAGTACTTGATTAATTAAGAAGATTTGAGATTTAATTGCCGAGTATTATAATTTATTTGGGATTTATGAGGATTGTGGAATCTGACTCGTATATGATTTTATTGAAGGTTTATTTTGGAATTAGAAATTAAGGGTCCAAATGGCTTAAGTAAGTGAAGTAAAAAGTTGAATCAATTTGATCTTAATTACGGACCCATTTGGGAGTTTAATTAAATATTCGATTCAGTTTAGCGAAATTGAGATTCGATTAATTAGGTCCTAATTGGAGTTGATTCAGTCATGAGGATTGAGGATTGTGATTATTATAAATTAAATTTAATTATGATGTGCCCTATTTGAATATATAATTTAATTGACGGAAACTTGGAGTTTGATCAGAAATTGAAGACCTAAACGATTTAAGAAACCAAAATTGAAGTTGGAAATAAGTTTAATTTAATATTTGGAGTATTTTGGGAATTTGATTAGGAATCTGATTCAGATTGATAAATTTAATTACGAATGATTGGGTCTTAATTGGAATCAATTAGACTAATTAAATTATATGGAATTTGTAATTAACTATGATTAATAAAAGTATGTGCTAATTGAGATTTATTTAGATTAAGTGTTAATTATAATTTGTTAAGACTAAGTGAGACTTAATTTAATTAATACATAAATTAGTAATTTAATCCTAGAAAAGCCAAGTGTCCCACTAAGTTAATAAATAAAATAATGAAATAAAAGATGAAGATTGGAGCCAAGGAAGCTTGTTTCTGCTGGAGACAAATTAGAATGAGAGAGTGCACTGCCGAGAGAGAGAGAAAGAGAGGGAGAGAGAGCTTGCCTCTTTGTTCTTATGGGTTTTCAAGGAGATTCAAGATAGGAAAAGGGAGGATTATCAAGAAATTACCAAATCAAAGATTAAGGGTAAGAATTTCAATCTTGACTTTGTAGAGCTCATGTATTACACTTAAAATTAAGAGGGGTTTAAGATCAATTCCATGGAATTTGTGAGGAAATGGGTTTGAACAAGGAAATAAAGCTAGGATCCATAGTTATGGAAATTAAACATGGAAATTGATTATTTTGGTTTGATGTTGAACATCTCACTTGAATTTGGGCCATATTTCTACATGCATGTTAGAATTTTGATGTTTTAGACTTAAATTCATGTGTGAAAGAAAGATTTACAAATTTAAATTTGGAATAGATATGAAGAAAAATAAGCTAGACTCATGTTTATGGAAAATTAGACATTGATTTGGTTTTGATCTCTAACCCATGCATGTAGTATAATGAAAGAGTTTTATTCAAAATTTAAATATGTTATGGGACATCTATGATTATGAATTTAGTTTTGGGTGTGTTATGAAGGAAATTAATTTAATCTAAATTTAGGTAATTCAAGAATTAAATTATGATTTGATTTTGAATATAGAAAATTAGTTGGTTTTCCACACATGCAAATGCTTTCCTAAAGTCATATAACTTCAATTTCATGTAAATTAAAAGAAATTAGTGATTGAGTGATAAAATTGAATTAGATTCAAAATTATAGAAGTTGATTTGAATTGGGTTACATGCATGTGAGTGATTATGGAAAATAAATTAGAAAATAATTATCTTTAGCTTGATTTTGTAGAACCATCCTATAATACTTGGAGATTTGAGATTTAATTCATGGGATTAGGATGAAATTGGGTGTCAAATATAAAATAAGTTACATGCATCATGAATTAAGAAAGCTATGAAATTAGTCTCATGGATTAAGTAAGAAATTAAGTAGACTTATGGTTATGGAAATTAGTTGGAAAATTTATAAGAATATAAAATTAGTAATTTTGATGTCAATTTCATACATGTGAATAATTTTCTAAGGAATTTATGACTTCAATTTCATGTTTGAAAGGAAAGTAGAAGGAGCTTGAAATCAATTTTTATGTAACTAAAAAGAAAATGAGAGATTGGAGCCATGTTAAATTTATGGAATTTAATTTAGAAATTAATCATTTTGGATTTGGGATTTGGCTTGTTATGGAAGAAATGAATTAAAACTAAATTTAGCAGTTGGGGCATGATTTTAAATAAATGATTTTTGAATAAATGATTTTTGAATAAATGATTTAGCAATTTATGACTTTAATAAATTGTTTTCCATGTTTGCATACTAAAGTGCATGTTTTGAAGCTTTAAATAACAAATTTGAACTTTAATTTCAATTTTAGAATTTCAGAATTTTCGTTGTTCGCTCGAGCGAGGGAAGTCTCGCTCGAGCGTGAAAATCAAGCTCCCAGTAGTTTTTCAAATTTTACAGTTCGCTCGAGCGACCAAAGTGGCGCTCGAGCGAAGACCGCATTTTCAGCACATTTTGGAAGGTTGCATTTAGTTCATATTTTTATCCTCATCTCTTTCCAAAACATTCTAGACATGATTATGACTCAATAAAGATTAATAAGCTACTAATCAACATAGATTAGTTAGTTAAAGAATGAATCATTGATCTTGGGGTAATTATTTAAGAAGCCAAGTAAATGATCAATCTATTTGGAAAAGAAGGACTTAGAAATGAAAGAATATGTGAAATAGGAACTCGGCTTATTTAAATAAGAAAGAATAAACGTAGTAGAACTTCGGACTATAAAGACTAGAAAGGACAAGTTTAATCAAGGGAGTAATATTGTGTTTCAATGTGTATATGTTATATGTTGGTGTAGGTTACGCGCCATTGTTTGCCCGATTTATCTGATATATCCAGTCTGTCTGATTTGCCTCTGCAGCCCTCAGTGAGTAATAACTTTGTAAAGTTATGTTCAATGTTATGTATTTTCAGTATACTATGATACGAAATGATTGATTCTTTGAAAAGCTATGATATGTTGGAAATGAATGAATGAATGAATGTCCAGTTTTTCTGAAAAGTATTTGTGGCACCCTTAGTCCGGATGGCCCTCGCCCGGGGGTAACAATACCGTGGACTATGGCCCTTGCCTGGGGGTAACAATACCATGGCTACTTGCGCGCAAGATATGGACCTTTGTGGTCGTTGGTACCAACTTTGTTGTGGTCTTAGGACCTGCCTGTTGTGGTCTTCGGACCTGCATGTTGTGGTCTTAGGACCTGCCTGTTGTGGTCTTCGGACCTGCCTGATCTGATAGCTAATGGGTGTACCACATATGATCTTATGCAAAATCTGAGTTTGATTATGAATATGAGCATGTATCTGAATCTATTTCTGATTGGAAATCTGAATGTGCATAAGACTCTATTTCTGATAAGACTGTGTTTCTGATATAAACTCTGATTTCTAACTCTGTGATGGACATCATTCATTAAAACCCTTTACTCTGTTATTATTCACTGGGCTTTAGCTTACTGTATTATTTATGTATGTAGGTGATCAGATGCGTGGCCAGGCTAGAGGCTTCTGTCTAGTATCTGTTTTGTCAGCCAACCTATGTGCCTCCCGTGGAGGTTCCGGATATGCTAAGTGTTGTCGTTATGTGATGTAAAGATTAAGTTCAATTATGTTTTCTTGCTTGGTTCTTCAAGTCATGTGTATTTTAAAAAGGATGATATGTATATATGTATATAAAAAGTTTAAAATCCTTCTGTCTCATATAAGTCTGCACAGCTCAATGGACGTTGTATGTTATTATTTGCTTCCGCTAGCCCCTAATATTTTGTTAATCTGTTCAGAGGCCGTAGGTAATCCTCAGATTACTGGCCGGTTACGGTGCCAAACCTATAGGGGCGGGTTTGGGTCGTGACACATTCCTAAGCCCTATTTAAGATAGAATAATGTGGAAAAGAAGTAGAACACACCAATATAAAAAGGAACTAAGTTACGATTCTAGATATGTGATTTTGTATATATTCGTTCTGTATTTGTGTAGGTCGTGTACCGTAAGTTATCTGATTTGACTATTCTGTCTGTTTGCTTTGGAGCCATGTGTGAGTAATAACTCTGTGGTCGTCGGTATCGACTATGCAAATTTGATATGTTATGATAGTTAAACGGATGTACTACAAATATCTGCTTATGATTTCTGGATAAGTATGTGGGTCTGAATTTTGTTTCTAATCTGAAATCTGATATGAGACATCATTCATTAAACTCTTTACTTTGTTATTATTCACTGGGCTTCGCTCATTATTTATGTATATGTAGGTGACCAGGCGCGTGACCAGGCTCAGTGAAGATTGCCTAGAGAGTTTTTATCAGCCAACTTTTGTGCCTCCCGAGGACGTCCCGTACGTCTTGTAGTCATGTTTTGTGAACGTATAAGACTTTGTTTTCTCTCCGAATTATAAACAAGTTTCATGTTAACTGTATATTGGGCTAAGTCCCTTTTGGCTATATCTGTAATCAATGTGACGTAAGACTACTACATTATGACATCACGTCTATGTGTATAAGGTTTAAATTTTTTTTGTCCCATATATGTCTCTACAGCTCAATGGACTATGTATGTTTCTTTATTTGTTTCTGTAGCCCCTAATTATAAGTTATTCTGTTCAGAAGTCTTTGTTAATCCAAGGATTACTGGCCGGTTACGACGCTAAACCTATAGGGGCGAGTTTGGGTCGTGACAATTCCTTACCTAAAGTTGATGTTAAGTGTATAACTAGCTACAGTTTTAAATTGTCTTCAATGCTCCAACAATTCCTAGTAATTCTCTCATTGCTCTAGCTTTTTGATTTCAACTTTCCCTCTCTCTCTCTCTCTCTCTCTCTCTCTCTCTCTCTCTCTCTCTCCTACGTTTTTGAGCTATAAAGAGTATGAAATGAGGGTGTAAAATGAACTAAGGGAGTCAAAGTAGCCTTATATAGGCTCAATTAAGGAAGCTTAATTAAACTTGATTTGGGTTAATCACATGGACACTAATTATTCTAATTTAATCGTTCCGAATTGAATTTTAATTAAACCTATCATAAAATTCTAAAAATTTCACATAACACATATACCAAATCAATTTCATGATCGGATGCCGATAAGACAGATATTCCTATAATAAACAGATAGAAACACAAATAATGTATCACACATGCAATTAATTTAGAATTTTATCTTAATTACTCATTATGCATGATTAATCATGATTTATCGATTAATCATAGGTCGGGATTATTACAAGTATGATATCAGCAAATTCAGTTAAATAGCCTAACAGAGGGTAATACCATTTCATATAATACTCACTTTCATATAAGTGAGTTGGTTCCTCTTCTGTCCACAATCGAATTAGAGGATACTGTTGGCCTATAATGGATCTTGTTTCAAGTTTATCTTAAAGATTGAAATCGTTTAATGTGTAAAATTTATCGAGCACATTATTCTTATAAAAAATTATATTGATCGGATATTGATAATCACTTAATCAAATCATATTTACGTCAATAGCAAATATAATTTTCCAAATAAATTATTAACACAAATATAATTTAATGAACGTAATTTTTTTAAGAATAATATATTTAATAGGTTCTATACATTGAATGATTTAAATCGTCGAAAAAAATCTTGATATGGGCTAGATCAATAGCTCCCTCCAATCTATAAGCGACTGCGGAGAAGTCACTGTCCATATTAGTGGTGTGCAAAATTTTAAATAATTTAGCTGAAAATCCCTAACATTGCATAAGCAAAGTTTTAAATAATTTAGCTAAAATCCCTAACATTGCATAAAATGAAATTATTCCCACTTTAATGACAATCATATGAATTGTTTCAAACTTCAACTTTTATTTTCATATTCAAGGTTGTGTAACTGGTAGCATATATATTTTTCATATTTAAGTCAAACTAATCGGCAAGTTTTTTCTTCTTCTTTTTACTATACATAAATGAATGACATGTTCTAAATTGCAATAATTTTTTTAGACCAAAAAAAAAAAAAAATCCTAATTGAAGTTAAGCTGTTTTAAAGTTTCATGGATTTAAATACCTTTAAAACATTATTTTAAAATTTATTCACACTAACATAGATTATTACAGGTAAGTTGTTGATTAATTTATAAATTAACTAAACTAATTAAATGTCAATCTATTGTTATGTCAGTCTGCTGTCTCGTTTGGGAAGTGTAGCAAAAAAATCATTACACAAGTCAAAAAAATTAACAAATAATACAAAAAAAAGTCAAAGATTTTTGTTTTTTTTTATTATATATTTTTTATACTTTTTTTTTTTTTTTTTTTGATAAAAGTCAAAAAATCACTTCAAACATATTAATTTTTTTCTATTTCACATTTTAATAAAAAAATTTAAAAAATTATTAAAGTAACATATTTTCAAGAAAGGCATAAATAAATTTAAGAGCAATATTTGAAAAGAACATTTTGAAGACTTATTACAAGCATGCACACGATG
Source organism: Camellia japonica (assembly GCA_030407325.1). Classification (NCBI taxonomy): domain Eukaryota; kingdom Viridiplantae; phylum Streptophyta; class Magnoliopsida; order Ericales; family Theaceae; genus Camellia; species Camellia japonica. The sequence goes on from JAPPVO010000029.1 coordinate 181,533,137, forward strand.
AAAGTTGATACGAAGTGAGGTGGCAGGAGGAGGAGGATAAAACGTCAAAGGGTGTGCTTAAATTTGGGAGAGTAAAACATGCTGCCCAGCCCATCTAAAATTAGCTGGACAACATATTTGACCAAGCAAAACCAAAGGCCATCCATTCCTGGCTATTCATGTTCTATTTACTTACTGCGCACGTGGAATAGGGAAATGAATAATGACTCTTCCCCCCCATTTTTCAATCAATGGCTGAGCAATACTCCAATAGCACAAATTAAACTTTTTATTACAATTTACACTCCGAAAGATACTCTCTCCCTCTAAACTCAAAATAAACAAAACAAAAAAATCCAAAATTTGGATCGAGGTCAAAAATAAAATAACATATGCAGAGCAGAGGTACCAAAGTTTTATACCTCTCGTTCCTGGAAACCGAGTAGATTGTCATTATTAATCACTTTATATTTTACTATTTGATTAGATCTTGATCTGTAAAACAACAACACACACACACACACACAGACTACAAAGCTGTTATGATGAAGTGAAAAATACATAAAACCGCGTTAGGATGATATATTTATTGATATAAAAAAGAAAAGAGTGAGAAAGAGACAGAGCAGAGGTGGTCAGCACTCAAAATCCTCCGATGTTTCTCGGCAACACGGCCTAATAATCTAATAGGAAAAGATATAATACACAGAGAGAGAGAGAGAGAGAGAGAGAGGCCTTGTGAATTCACGGATTTATTAATAAATGTGGCGGTGGAGCACTTGGAGTTGGAATTAAGAGGTGCTGGAGATAGACATCGATTATCATAAAAATCATCATCATCATCATCTTCTCCATCGTCATCGTTCTACGTGATCTTCGCATCAAAACCCTTTCGTTTTTTCCACTCACCTTCTTCATTTCACCTGGTATTGTATCTCTTTCTCTTCTTCACTTTATCATCTATACATTTCTATTTTTTGCTTTTCCACATTTTTTTTTTAATTTTAAAATTTTCTTGTGTTATTGTATCTGGTCTTTAATCAGTCGTATATTATTTGTAATTTCGTAGTATGTTGTTGTTTGAGAATGAATCGTTCGCATTTTGTTGTTTAAATTGATGTTAACCAGTCCGGTCTGATATCATAATTTTTCATTGTTACTTGATACTCATTTGTTTGCTTTCCAAAGCATTGAATTGAGAGAATGAAAGAAAAGTAAGAAAGAAAGAAAATAAAAAATAAAAAAACCTGCCATGTTATTTGTTTCTGAGTTTGTGATCGGAGAGATTCAGGCCTTAATTCTTTAAATTTTGTTTTGAAGCTAGGTTCAGTGTAATTGATGAGGAAACAGTGGAATTGGATGAGAGAGGGTCTCTGAACAATATAGGGAAAGGGGAGGGGGGAATTGTGATTGTTTCATGGGCAACACATGCCGTGGATCTTTCGGAGTAAGAACTTTTCAGGGCTACAATCAGCCCGAAGACCAGTCCATTTCCAAGCGGAACACTTCTTCTAGCCACTCTAATCTTTCCGATGACTCACCCACCGGCTTGAACACTCAACAGCTTATCGCTCAAGAATTCTCCAAGGATTACCCCAAGAAATACAATAACAGTAACCGCCCTTTTATTATTTCTACAAAAGACGGCATCATGAAGCGTAACACTGATAACCAGGCTTATTATGTATTGGGTCATAAGACTGCCAATATCCGTGATCTTTACACATTGGGTCGTAAATTAGGGCAAGGGCAATTTGGTACTACTTATTTAGCCACTGAGATTTCCACCGGCATTGAATACGCATGTAAATCTATCTCCAAGAGAAAGTTGATTTCGAAAGAAGACGTGGAGGATGTCAGGAGGGAGATTCAGATAATGCACCATTTGGCTGGTCACAAGAATATTGTGACCATTAAGGGCGCTTATGAGGATACCTTGTATGTTCATATCGTGATGGAGCTTTGTTCCGGGGGCGAATTGTTTGACCGTATCATTCAGAGGGGACATTACAGTGAGAGAAAGGCTGCTGAATTGACAAAGATTATTGTAGGGGTTGTTGAGGCATGCCATTCACTTGGGGTTATTCATAGAGATCTAAAGCCTGAGAATTTCTTGCTGGTTAACAAGGATGATGATTTCACTCTCAAAGCCATCGACTTCGGACTTTCAGTTTTCTTCAAGCCAGGTAAATTTGGGGGCATTAGGTTTCCCCTTCTGAAGCATTCAAATGAACCAAATCAAAAAAATTTGTCATGCATTTTCAATTTTAAAATCCTTTTGTTGGACAAAAGTTTTATTCTCCAGGTATACATACCTTCCATTTTAATGGCATACTTTCGATTTGTTGAATGATTAAAAGCAGAGCATGTGCTTTTTAGTAAGACTGAACCACCTACTCCATTTAATTGAAATCTGCTATCCCTAGATGGTAAAGAAAAGATTAAATCCAATTTTGGTGGTGTTCCTGCATGTAGTTTTCAGATGTCATAGAATGTACAATAAAACAGGGAGTTTAGGTCATGTTTGATTCACAAGATTAATAGTGAAGTATTAATAATCCTATTAAATTAGTGTGATATTCACTATCCAATTGGATTAATATCCATTGGATTAATAATCCCACCCCTACCCCATTACTAATAATCCTACAAATTTGTTGGATTAATTATCCATTGGATTAATAATCCTAAACCAAAATGTTAAAACAAACATAGGATAATTGGGCCCACGGATTAATAATCCCAATCCCATGCTCTAATCCACTCAATCAAACATGCCCTTAGTGTTTTTTTAAAACCACATGCTGTTCTTGATGCTACTTCAGGTCAGGTCTTCACTGATGTGGTTGGAAGCCCCTATTATGTTGCTCCTGAAGTGCTTTTGAAGCATTACGGGCCAGAAGCAGATGTCTGGACAGCAGGTGTCATACTATATATACTGCTAAGTGGTGTACCACCCTTTTGGGCAGGTATGTTTGCTTTGTTACATGAAACCAGCATAAATTTTGATTTTTGCCTGCAATGTGCTAAATGTTTATTCTATTTGGAGTTCAGAAACACAACAGGGGATATTTGATGCTGTTTTGAAGGGACACATTGACTTTGAATCAGATCCATGGCCCCTTATATCTGACAGTGTTAAGGATCTAATACGGAAGATGTTATGCTCTCGACCTTCAGAACGGTTGACTGCTCATGAAGTATTGTGTATGTTTAACTTACTTTGTAATTTATCTTCAGCTATTATTGTGACCCTCTAATTTGGATGGATATATGTAAGTTGGATACCCTTGTGATGATTAGTTGCCATGAAATTCAGTTCAAAATACTGACCAATGACCATATATCTGTAACCAAGTTATTGATTAATAGCATAATTGTCCGAAGGCATGTGTATATATTTGTGGAGGGTTTTTCCAAAATAGATTTATATTCACCTTTGAATTTATACTTAGATGATGACACAATGTGGTGAGATTATGGTGCACTCTTAGGCACAAGCTATTGATTGTTGTGATTTGCACCTCATAGCTGTTGAAATAGGTTTAGTAATATATATTGTACTTTCTGAAGGAACTTGTTAGGTCAAGGAAATTGACCATAGAAAATATCTATGGTTGAGGAGATCATTCTTGTATTTGGAAATGCTCTTTATTTTGACTGAAGTAAAACATTGATCAGATTGAGATATATTTATTTCATCACAATTATATAGGTCATCCTTGGATTTGTGAAAATGGAGTTGCTCCTGATAGATCTCTGGATCCAGCTGTACTTTCTCGCCTCAAACAGTTCTCTGCAATGAATAAGTTAAAGAAGATGGCTTTACGGGTATGTATATGACAAGATTATTTAGTATGAATTTTGCGATATGTGGGGTACTTCTTCTACCATTTGAGGGATGGAGTGCCTAGATCAGCCCATTTGACTCCTTGTAATGTGTTCTGACATTAATTTAGATACTCAACAGTATCGACAGAGTTCACTACTGTTATGTCTCTAAACTGTGATTGGGGAACCTATTTCATTTTTTTACTTTATTCATCTTTTCCTTGGTTGGCTTGTAGCTTACACATTAGCATTCATACGTATACATATTGTTTTCTAAAGTAAATTAATAAATACCCAGATATGTCTATATCTTGGATAGCTGATGTGCTCACTCCAAATGCTTATAAAGCATCAACAGCATGTCTGTTTGCAAGGATAATCGTAAGTCTTGTATAACAGGTGATCCAAACTTGGTAGTTGGTGCATGTTGAAGCATACTAAACCACCTATTATTTTTTGCCTTCTCTATGGACCCCTATGAGGCTGCACTCCCCATGCTTCTGAGTGATTGTGATGATAGGTACACTTGCTGATACTGCAAAACATGGCCACCCTGGATAATTTGTTATCTGTTTGGAATATTTGAAATGGCTATTTATCTGCAGCAGCATTTTGGTCTGATGAAATGGGGGGATGTAGCAAAACTCCTCTCTTTTTGTGTGATGTCTTTCTTAATTCTGAATAATTGGAGATCAAACAATTTTTATAGAACATTGTAAATTAACTCATGCACATGTTTACGTGTATAATTTTTCGATTTCTTTTGCTTGGGGTTTTCAGTTGTTCCTTATATCTTTCTAATTTTTTAAATCATGAACCCATATATAGGGAATTTTTAAAGGCTTGATTCACTTAACGCGTAGTTTGGCTTTCAACTTAATAAAACAATTTATACTTGGATGTCAACTTGTAGCAATTTCCTTTATTGAGACATTAACTTGGACCTCTATATGACACAAAATTCGAACTTTGTCTGTTTTGTGCCATCAGGTAATAGCTGAAAGCCTGTCAGAGGAAGAGATTGCTGGTTTAAGAGAGATGTTTCAGGTAATGGATACTGATAACAGCGGTGCTATCACATTTGATGAGCTCAAAGCTGGTTTGAGAAAATATGGCTCTACCTTAAAGGACACGGAGATACGTGACCTTATGGATGCGGTAAGACAGTTTTGCCTAGTATACTCGGTCACTTTTGTTCTAAGTTTTGAATGGCATGCACCCGTTATTTCCTTCTTTGTTTTATTTTAATGTGTTATCCTCTGTTTCTTTCTTTTCTTCTATTTCATAATTTTTTTTGATGATTAAGGTTAAGTTTTGTGATTCACTGGAATAACGCACATAACCTTGGACTAACCCTCTCCATTTAGGAAGATTGGGAACTGTATCATTTTATTGTTTTCTTCAATAAAATTTTACTTTATGATAGTAATTTGTCTCATGATGTTAGCTAAGGGGAGGGGATTAATAAATATTGTGTTAGTGGATTACATACTTTAATATTGTGGTAGGAATGATTGGTTGTTTATTGTTTAATAATATTTTAATGTGATTGTAAAATCTTCAGTGATGTAGGCAATAATTATATATGGAATATGGTGATATTTTCCAATTATGATAGATTTCTAAACCATTAAGAGCCTGTTTGGGTTGAACCTAAGCAAGATGCCATGCAACATGTTGATTATGATGTATAATACAATACAGACATCCTCCTTTTTAATGGTCTTAGGCTTGCCTTACGGAGTTGTCTGCTAAGAAGCATGAACAAGGATACGTGACAAGGCACTGACATGTAAAATTTCAAAAAATGCATGACACCATATGTGGGAGATACGTCAAAATATATAATTATATATATATATATATTATGTGTCATATATTTGAATATTATACATTTATACTATGTCAGATATTTATTCTGACTAAATTTATCAACCTTGGGTTTGCTATTCCGGTGAAAACAAAAATAGGAGACCATGTGTCCCTAGTGTGTCCAACTGAAAGAATAAAAAAATTAGACACTTTCTCCAGTGTGTTTGACATGTGTATGGAGCCTGTCCGACATGTGTTGACACCGGTACATGACCTCTAGAGTGTTGTCCATGCTTCATAGGTTGTCTGTAAATTGCCTTGGGGATTTTGGTTATGAGGGTGACTATGACCTATAAGGTTATTGCTCTTGTTTGGTGTATGTGCATGTTAAACCATTTGCATTTCTGAGCAGTCATAGTTGTTTCCAGGCTGATGTGGACAACAATGGGACCATTGATTATGGGGAATTTATTGCTGCAACAGTTCACCTCAACAAGCTAGAACGAGAGGAACATCTCGTGGCAGCATTTCGATACTTCGACAAAGATGCAAGCGGTTATATTACAGTTGATGAGCTCCAGCAGGCTTGTGCGGAACATAACATGACTGATGTTTTCCTTGAAGATATAATTCGAGAAGTTGATCAAGATAATGTAAGTCCACGTACTTGAGGGGATCAAACCATTCTTTATCTTATAAAGATATTGGCAACTGCTGAGATACTGTTTACTGATTAAAATGGTGTACATTTTAAGTTAGATAAATTATTCTCTTCATATGTGGTCAAATTAAACTTGATGATCCTTGGACACACTTAAATATCTTTTGACAGCACATTGTATGTTTCAAACATGTTGAACTTTGACGTGGATCCCTTGCAAACAACTTTGATATCATGTATTGCAAAAAATTGCATCATTGTACAGCATTAAACATATTTATAGTGATAGATTCTGATTTACGTGTTCTTTCAGGATGGAAGGATTGATTATCAAGAATTCACTGCTATGATGCAAAAAGGTAATACAGGAATCGGAAGACGAACCATGCGAAACAGTCTAAATTTGAGCATGAGAGATGGACCAGGAACCCATTAGCTTCCTAGTAGATGCATAATGTACAGGTACTTTTCAACTGAATTTGTACATTTTTGGGTATGAGGACAGGGTTTGAAGGGGCTGAAGGTTTAAGTGTTAGAAGACATCTACTTGGCTCAGAAAAAATGTAAAATTCATTGTAATGCTTGATTTCTGAACACAAGTTAGAAAAAAAATTTGGAAAATTTTGTCCTGCATGACTGTAATGTCATAAAGATCTAAAGATCTAAAGATGTTCATTTGTTGAGTATGAATTTTGAAACTTCAAAGATAAAATGGCAGCATTTTGCTTATATTTTCAGCCACTAATAAATTTTAGGGAATTTACCTCAGCTAATTGTGTTATTGATCTTCTATCCACACACACACAAAAGGTAAGATTGCCTACCTACTACCTCTACCAAATGTTGTTGTAAGTAGCAGCCTTGTGCAGACGGGGTACGGCTTTATTTGGGAAGAACATGTTCACGTTTGTCCTATGACTTGGTTGTCAATTTCGTGATAAGATTGCATTCTCATGTTCTGATACATTTCCAGGTTGTACGGCAAGGCAAGGATGAGATTTGGCGGTAAAGTTGCTGGAGATCATTTTTGGGTTCTCCTCTACTTTGATAGATTTGGAAGTTGGGGTGTTACTGGTCAAGCATTTGAAGAGTCTTGCTTGAAGTTGCTGTACAACTGGAGAATTTGTTGTGAGCATTGTGAAGTTCAGCTTGAAGTGATACAACTGTTCGAGCTGCCAAGTTATTTTGTGGTGTTCTTTGCCTTTTGCCCTAGGCATAGATGACTTGGGATCTGAATGGTTCCACTATATTGAATGTTTTTTTGTTTTTGTTTTTGTTTTTGTTCCGTTGTTTGGATTAGTCAATCAAGAGACCTTTGAAGATCAAACATCTCATGAATGGGACGTCGTGTGACGGACTGCATGTAGAAGTTTATTTATTAGAGGCTATATTGGAACATGAAACTAACCAAAAAAAGAAAAGAAATGAAGATAAAAGTAGCCATTACTACTTTGCAATGGTCATTGTGGTTGTGTAATTCCTTGTATTGTGACGATGTTTTACATGATTAAGTTTTTTTGAAGACATCTGAAGGGTCACAGTACATGTCTCATTAACAAGTAGTCCCACCATGAAAGTGGCCAATAATTTTTGAACTTGCGTGTTCTCCGAAACAATGTTGAAGTACTCGGATGTTATGTGATGTGAGATGGCATGGGTATAAATAAAGTTTTTGACAAACACATTCCACTTGTGTTTGAATTATAAATTTGGATAAGAATTTAGAAAAAAATATATATATGAATGAAATATAACCGCGGAAGCAGCAAGTAGAATGAAGAACATGGATTACGAAATCAAATATGACTAAAATTGAACAACAGAATTGGAATGCACATAAAATAAAACTGTCATAACTTAAAATACAGAAAATAACTTACAATTACAATTGTAGCAACTGCAAGGATCTTTATTGGGTTACAAAAGGAAAGGAGGAGTATTTGTCACTCAGAGCTTTCTGTTTTTTCTTTAGACTGAAGAATGAAAAACTTGAAGCTTTCTGAATGAATTCGTTACAATATATAGAAAAGGAAAATACAGTAGTCATGTGACTAATACAGTAATCTTGTGACTTCTTTGATTGATGAAATACAGTATTCTTGTGACTGATACAGTAATCTTGTGACTTCTTTGATTGATGAAAGCAGCTGGCAGCGCATGGGATAAAGAAGATGCTGTCGGTAGCTTTCGGTGGAGTGATAGCACGAATATGCAGCTTTAACAAAAGTTGATTGAGTGAACAGTAACTTTTACTATTCATTACTTTTGGTGGAACACGTGAATATAGGAATCAATATAGATACAAATTAGCAGCTTTTCTCAAAAGAGTATTGATTGAAGCTAATTTGTATTTATAGGGAATCCTATGTTTGATCAGGCAAATGGGTCCTGAGCATCTTGGAACTCAGATCTGCCATATGAGATTGGTTGAGTAGTTGATCCTTCAGAAGATTGTGAATGGTCTGAACTGTCTTCTGAATTTTCTGAACTGGTTGACTGGGCTTCAGCTTGATCTGTAATTTGGCGGGCTAACTGGAGCAATTCATCTCTGGATAACTTGGGCTTGACCTTTGATTTAGCTTTGGGCTGAGCAGGAGGTGAAATGGGCTTAGCCTTAGCTTTGGATTTTGATTTGGGCCGTGAATGTTCCTTGGGCTGGTCCAGAACTGCAGGAGCTTTGGACTTAGCCTTGGATTTTGATTGGGTTGGCTGAACTGATTTGGATTTGGGCTTGGAACCGCTAGATGAGGGGCTTCCAAGGTTGATTGGAGGAAGACTGGGCTGACTTCCTTGACTGATTGCAGCAGTTGGGTTCTGCTGGGCTTTGATCATAGAAGGAGTTGGAGCATATTGATCAACAGGAAATTCTTCTTGAACAATTTCAAATATTCGGGGCACATTGAACTTAGCCCACCATTTAACTGAATGTTGACGGGTGATTATGTTACCATCAATTCCATATTGCCATTTAAATATCCATGGGAGTTTATATTTGGATATAAAAATTAGCAAAGATGGAAATTGTCTCTGATGAGTGGTGAATGGGTAAACAGAGGAGAAATAGTTAACTAGTTCAATGAGATCACCAGGGAGGATGTCTGAAATGGCACCATAATGAGTCCACCATCTCAGAAACCAGGTAGGTAATTCAGATTTGAATTTTTGATCAAAGCAGATGTACCAAGAGTGACTAAAAGTTTCATTTTGGTACAGGAAAATCTTGAACCAGGCATCAACATAGTCATGGTAATTATACTGAATGGAATGACCAGGCAAATCTCGAAGCTGATAGGGAGGACCCCATTCAGCTTGGGAAACAATACTATGGATGTAAATGGAATGATACAGAACCTTGCTGGCGTAGGTTCGATCATAAATGGGTTTGATCAAGACTGATTGATGATGGATCAAAATATCTTTGTAATAGGTGATTGTTTTCTCTGGATGTGAGAGGATGAAATGGCATCCAGAGCCAAAATGGGATTTAGCAATTTCATGGATCAATTGACTTTTAGGATGACTGGGTTCTTTATAGAACAGATTAGTAGTGTGTGATTTGATATAATCAGTTCGGGATGACTTAACTGGGTTGGCAGGAAATGGAGTAACTGAGACTGATTGGCTTGATGAAGCAAAAGGATCAGTAGCCAAAGCAGTGGAGTAATTAGGCCTGGGGATGTTACCAAGGAGTTGGTAACGGTTGATCATTTGAATGGGTTGAGGGTATTGTCCTACTAACTCCAAAGGAGGAGGAACAAAAGGCTGACTAGAAGAAACCAAAGCCTTGGAAGGAGGCCTTGGACGAGACATCTGTTTAAACAAGAAACAATGATTATCAGCAGGGATTAACAACCAGAAAGAAGATCAAGATAATTTTGGTAGTAGTGTAAATCATTGTAATAGTCATGACGCAGAATGCGACGAGCTTGAATCTGTTGGTGAATGATGTATTGGGCTCTCTTGGTAGTGGGTTTGGTTGATTTAAGGCGATTAATTCGGTGGTTGACTTGTTTAATCAAGGTTTGGTAATGGGTAATTTGGGTTTTTAAATATGGAGTATGTGGAGCTGCACTCATCTCTTACCCCCCTGTAAAAATTCCCGGGTGAGAAAATCAGGAAGGGAATTTTGACAACCAGGTATATAGGTAATATCAAAATCAAAAATACTTAAAATAGATTGCCAACGGGCAAAAATTTGTTTACTAGCAAGATTTTGAACATCTTTTTCTAAAACATATTTAGCAGATTTGCAATCAACACGAAGTAAAAATTTTTGATTTAAAATATCATCTTGAAATTTTTGAATACATAAAACAGTAGACAAAATCTCTTTTTTAATAGTACTATAATTTAATTGTGCTTTATTCCAGACACCAGAATGGAAACGGACAATCTGTTCAGGGGATTGAGGAGTGACTTTCTGAAGAAGAATGCCACCATAACCAATATCAGAAGCATCAGTTTGAATAATTTTGAATGAATTTTCAGTAGGAATACCAAGACAAGGAAGAGATTTAACATATTGTTTGACTTGTTGAACAATAGAAGTATGAACAGATGACCAAGGAGGAGGATTATCCTTTAACCTATCAAACAATGGTTGACAAGTCTTCCTAAGGTCTTTGTAAAAATCAGCAATATAATTAAGGGATCCTAAAAACCTTTGTAACTGGGTTTTATCAAGAATTTCATCGGGGAACTTGGATGCAAACTCAATTGATCGACTAATTGGCAGAATAGTATTGTGGTGAATATCATATCCTAAGAATCTAACTTTAGTTTGAAAGAGTTTGATTTTAGGGGCAGAGACGACTAAGCCATGACTTTTAATTGTATAAAAGAATGCAGTTAAATGTTTCCAATGTTCATTAAGGGATTTAGAAAATATTAAGATGTCATCAATATAAACAATAGAAAAATGACTAAATGGATTAAAAATATCATTCATTATATTTTGAAATTCACTAGGAGCATTTTTTAAACCAAATGGCATTACATTCCATTCATATTGACCAAAGGGTGTGTTAAAAGCAGTTTTATATCGATCTTTAGGGTGAATTTGTATTTGCCAAAACCCACTTTTTAAATCAAATTTGCTAAAAATAACAGCTTGATTAAGTCTTTTAATCAAATCTTTTTTATTAGGAATAGGATATCTAATCCATTCTAAAACAGCATTGAGTGGTTTATAATTAATAACTAAGCGAGGGACACCTCGTTCTAATTCAGCATTTTTATTAACATAAAAAGCAGGACAAGACCATGGTGATTTACTTGGACTAATGATTCTGTTTTTTAATAATTCATTAATTTCTTTCTTACACATTTCAAGTAATTCATAATTCATTTGAATAGGTCGAGATTTAGTAGGGATGTGTTTTTCATTAAAATTTTTAATATATGGCAAAGTAACTACATGCTTTTTTCTGTGCCAAAATGCAGTAGGTAAATGGGAGCAGACAGTGGATTCTAATTTTAATTTAAAATCATTAATTTGAGAAATAATAACAGGATCAGTTAATTGTTGATCAATTCTTTTATAATTGATTTCTTCCTTAAGAAAATTGATTTGTCTAGTTAAGCGATTAATAGTATGGGAAATAGAACAATCTTTTAATAGTTTTAATTCGAACATCTCAGGTGGAAACAAAAATTTAAAAGTAACAGGTTGACCTAAAACATGAGTGGTAATTCCTTCAGCAGATGTAGTGAATGGATAAAGTAAATGTATAAATGGAGTACCTAATATGATTTTATCAGTCATGTTTTTTACTAAAACAAATGAGGTTTTGAAACATACATTATCTTGACAAACATGAACATTAGGTAATTTATATTTAATACGCATTTTACTACCATTAGCAGAGGTTAATTTCTCATGACATTTTTCATAGTATTTAGTAGGGAGCAAACCTTCTTGTACACAGTTTAAATCAGCACCGGTATCTATTAGAGCAATTAAGTTCAATTCAAAATCATTAATAACTATCTTAATTCGCGAATACCATTTTTGCATATAGATTTTATTGATTAGATTTAATCTGTTATCATCAAGAGTATGGGATTGTGATCTATTGTCAAATATTAATCTATCAGGATTAGTGTGATCAGAATCGGGGTCAGAATTATGTTGAGATTCATTAGGAGATTCATGGACTGAGTTGTGGAAATTATCTAAACTTTTATTAAGTTTTAATGTAATAATTTCATCTTCTAATTTTCGATCTTTTTGTCTTAATTCATTAATAGTTTGTTTGATTTGATTGATTTCAGATTGTAAATCTTGAAGTGTAATTTCTTTAGTTTTATTTTTAAATCTTTCTAAAGTCTTAGATAAGCTGATAATAGGTTTATCAATCTTAGGTTTATCATCAGAATGAATTAATAAAGATTTTAATTTATCAATATATTTTTGTTTTAAATTGGGATCATCTAATTTACTAATTAATTCAATAAGAGCAGATTCTTCTTGGGTGTTTTTAGTAAGAACAGTTAGTTGTTTGACTGGTTTACAGCAGACATCAGTACATCCTAGGTTAATATGATTGTCAGAATCATCACTAGGTGAATGATAATCAGATGAAGTTCTTGGATGATCAGAAGAGGAGTCGCTAACAGATTGATTTAATTGGAAGATTTCAAATAACTGATTTTTGGAATTATCATCAATTTGAAGTTGGTTAACTCTATCCTTTAATTTTTGCTTTTCTTTACATTTATTTGAATAATGTCCTTTTTGACCACAATTATAGCAGGTAATATCTTTATTATTTTTAGATTTGGGATGTGATTTTTTATAATATTTCTTTTTGGGTTTAGTATAAAATTTATCATTGGATTTGGAAGGTGAATAATTTTTTCGATATTTATTAGAATATTTGGATTTATGTTTATGTTTAGAATATTTGTGTGATTTTCTACGGGAAGGTGCAACAGGAGGTAAACCATATTGTTCACAGAAATTTCCTAATTCATATTTAGCTTTATGTTTATCCTTAGTGGCTTTTTGACTAAGTTTAAGATCAATACACATTTTTAATCCTTCTTTTTGAATAGTGCTAATGATGTCTCCATAGGTTAAATTGTCATATTCAATAACACCAGTAGGTTGACTAAGAACATCTCTAATTTTGTGAGCAAATAGACTAGGTAATCCATTAATGAATTTTTCCTTCCAAAATGATTTAGTACAATCTTCACGTAACATAACTCTAGAGGTAAATACGTCTTTATACCATCGAAAATCACTTAAAGTTGGGCAAGTAAGGTTACTAAGTTGATCATGTATGCGAGAATAAATATTAGTAGGTGTACCAATAAAATGTCGAACAATAGTATAAATTAATGTATTAATACCATCAGGGTGGCAACATCCAATAGTCTCATCAAAAATAGGGAGACCATTATCATCAGTTTGATTAGCATATATGATGGAGTCTCGTTGATCTTCAGTTAAGTATTTTTCCCACCAAGATTTGAGCATACCAGTAAAACCAGAAGTAATTAAGGAAACAATTTCAGATTGAGAATATTGGGGATAATTAGAGAGGTAACTATTTGAAACCATAGATAAATGATTTAATTTTTGAAGTATTTGATCTTCACTAAGACCATCAATGTTCCATTCGTAGAGTTTTTTAGCAGAAACAGAAAATTGGTTACTAATATTATTTTCTTCATATTGAAGGTCAGGTGGAGTAGGTCGAGAATACCAGTTTTTGGTAGTTTGAGGATTAACTTTGGGATAATGAATTTTATTAAGATTAGAAGATTGGAATTGTTGGGCTAATTGATTTATTTCATCATCAGTAGTGTCAGTTTCAGATGTGGTAGAAACAGTGTCAATATTTGGTTGTTGATTTAAAACAGTAAGACCTTTATCTTTAGAAGGTGAGGCATTATCAGTGGTAGATAGTTTAGTGAATAATTTTTCAATAGCTTTGACAGTAGATTGATCAGTGGTTACCAAACTAGTTCTTTTGGAGCGATGACTAGGTAGATTAAGTAAAGGTTGATCTAAAGGTTGTGGTTTAGTAGATGTAACAGATTCTAAGTTTGTCTCTATTTTATCTAATTGTTTACCAATGGTGTTTAAATATTGATTAGTATAATTATTTTGTTCAATGACTTTTTTGATTTCAGCATCATCGCCAGGTAATTTGAAAGGAGAAGCAGGAATGTCAGAACCTTGTTGTTTGATAATTATTTTCTCAAGAGGAGGGTGACTAGAACTAACAGTTGTAGATTCAGAAGTTTTCCATTTGTATTTGGTGATGGTATTTAGGTTCTTGTAATATTTTTCAACATATTCTAAGAGGGGTAATTCAAAACTATATTCAATCATAAAATCATACCAATGTCTAGTGATTCTGGATTGGTGTTGTTTATCATAGGTATCATAATAAGCATGTCTGAGTTTTTTTTTTAAAAGACTTAAATTCAATGAATAATTTATCAAGATCAGGTTTAAAATCCTTTTTAATGGTCATAAGTTGAGGATTGACTGGCGGTATAAATTCTTCAAAATCAGTTTGAGTTGGAGAATTATTTGAAGCAGTTTCTTCTTCAGGTAAATGTGTGTGTGTAGAGTAAACAGGTTTACTAATTTGAGAAGTAGCAGTATTATCAATACCTTTTAATTTAGAGGTTTGTCCTAAATGAATTTGACTATTTTTCCGAAACAGTGGAGTATTAAATATTTCATCTTCAGTTTCAATTTCAGAAGGTACACTAGAGGTGCTATGTCTGGATGATTGACTACGATTAAATTTAATATGAACTGTACCATCATGAATTTGTTGAATATCCTGAATATCTTGGATAGATGATTGTTGTTGATTATGTTTGTAATGTTCATTTACAGTGATCCATTGATCTGGTAAATCTACATTTTTCCATTCAATCATTTGGGGAACATTTATATGGGTATCAGTACTACTACTTTGGATTAGTAAAGTTTTATCTTTAGGGGACTTGTGCAATGCGTGAACATTTAAATTAGTTTTCATGCACTTATAATGAACACGATAAATTAAAGCAATATTATGGGTTTTATTCATCATATTGGTAAATGAACCATGTAATTGTATATTTAATGTTAATGCATGTAAAATATTTGGATCTCGTAAACTAAGAGTAAAATCAGGAAAACAATTAAAATGTACTGGACCTTTATGAAGACCAGTTTCCATCATACCCATTAAACTATCATTGTAATTAAGAAAACGAGCATCTCTTAAACATAATAAAACAGAAGTATTTTTACCTTGTTGAGTTAATGGTTTGACACCAACTTGAATTAAACCTATATGAATAAAATTGTAATCACTTTTTAAATATCTTTTTATGAGATTAGCATCAAATAATTGACAGGTTTCCCTGGGTTTTTCTAAAGCATATACTTGTTCAATTGTCTTAACATGCAAAGAGATTTTGAAAGTATTTTGTATAAAAGAAGTTTTATAAATTTCTTTAATTGGCAATTTTGGGATATTCCAGTCTACATCAATTTTATCATTTTGTATTTCAACATCTTCTTCATTAATTACTAATCCTTGATTAGGTATTGAGGGCAAAGTGGTTGACCTAGAACTGACTGAAGAGTTACTTCTAAATAATCGATTCATTGTTCTTTTTAATTAATCAGTTTTACAGATACCTTAATACATACCCTATTCTTATCCAGTTTATCACATGCCTTGTAACTTCACAGACCTGTGTATACATACAGACCCTATCTTTTGACCCCTAAGTCCGACACTGCCTAAACCTAAGGACTTACTCAGGACTGGGAAGAAGTGGGTGACTTAAACGCAGGTGGAATAAACGTAACAAGGTGGAAAACATGAATCGATCGTGTGGGTGATTAAGATGAACTGAAAACCAGATTAATCAAATAAACAAAGGAAAAGATTAATTAGAAGAAACAAAGCAGTGAGAAACAGGACACAACCTCACCGGAGCAGTGAGAAATATAATTATATATATTTATATTTCATTCATTTTTTTATTTTTAATTTTTTTTTTTTTATCTAAAGTCATGATCTAACACATTTTAAAAGTGTAAAACTGCTGGAACTAGGGAACCATTCAAACACAAATTTTTAACAAGAAAAATGCTATTCATAAAAATTTATAGAGTTTTATTTGGAATTTTTGTACAAAATGATATAAATATAAATGTGAATCTTTTATTTTAAAACAAAATATGATTCTTGTAATGTTGGTTTTATTTATTGTTTGTATCAATATAATTTTTTTGTAAGAATACTTTGCATAAAAAAATTAAAGAAAATAATAATGAGTAAATATGAGTGTTGCTATTAGCATCTCATTTATTATTTTAAACTTTCATTTATAAATTTTAAGACCCTTACCAAATTTTTCTCTCCCAAATAATACCAAAATTATTCTTATGAAAATTTTACTCCCACTCAAATTACACTCCTAAAAATCATAAGCTCCCAAACCCCTAACAAAAAAATACTCTCCAAAACTCATTATCTTGCTCACGACGGTGGAAGAAAAATATTTCTGAAATGAATAGATCAGTAATTTTTGTAATTTTTTTATTTAGATTTTTAGAAAAATTAGTGAAACATTTATTTCTAACTTTGTGTAGTAGAAGAAGTTCAAGATTTTTTTTTATTAGCTAAGGTTTATCAATGAAATTTCTCTACGATCATATCAGAGAGATTTTGAAATTTCTCTGTGATCGCATTAGATAAATTTTTATGTGAAAATTAAAATTTCTTTGTGTCGGAGTCGAAATTTCTATGAGACGGACCAAAATCTTTGAATTGGGCACAAATTTCTCTTAGTTGAATTTTCTACAATGTTGAAGGATCCAAACTATTATAAAAATATTATATATCTTTATCTTATAAAATTTTAATATTAGAGATCTTTAAAAAAAAATCTAAATTTTTTACAGTATTTCTTTTATTTTAAAATTATAGTTAAATTAAAAAAATAACTAAAATATAAGAACAAAAGTTTGTTAATCACCACAACGACGACGACGAAAAAAAAAAAACTAAAAAATGATTTTAAAAAGTTTTATTTTATTTTGTTTGCTTTTTGTTTTTGAAAACATACCCACAATTTAGATCTTTGTTTATATTGTTTCACATTTCTTTGTCATTTGATTTTTCTTTTCGATTTGAGATCTTTGCAATACTCTGGATGAAAACAAAAGCTTGCAGTATTACAACACTACACCCAGAGAGAGAGAGAGAGAGAGAGAGAGAGATTTGATTTTGGAGGGAGGGAGGGAGGGGCAAGAAAAGAATAGGCCTTCTCAGCTGATTCGCTCGTTCCAATGGAGTATCGAAAAATCAAAGATGAGGTTTTGCCCCTTTTTCTCCTTTTCTTTACTCTAATCCGTTGATTACATAATTACAGCTACCAATCAATTAAATCAACCCTAATAAACAAAACTTAGCTTCCATTTCTTGTATTGTATTGTATCGTATTGTATGTTCTCAATCTTATAATCATCGTTTGTCCAATCCGATTGTCTGAAATCTCACATGCTTCTCTTCTCTCTCTGCTCCAATACGATTTCATAATTGATCAAGTGTTTGATGAACTCATTTCTGATGCCTACTACAACTAGTTGTACTTCTTGTGATTCATTCATCCTTATTTTCCTTTTCCTTAAACTTAGGCCATGTGAATTCCTCTTACTCTTTTTCTTTTATGCTATTTGAAGTTTTTATGCTGCTTGCTAATAATCTTATCAACTGTTTTCATTTTTTGTTGCTGTTGTTGTAATTTCTTCAAGTTGCTTAACCTTGTGGGTCTTAAGATCAGCGCCGGAACCTGGGGCTTTTCCCAAACTAATAAGCCTCTTTTGCATCCTATTTCCCAAACTAGGCCAGGCTGAGTTTGGACGGATTTCTGAAACTAGGCTAAAGCGCTATTACAAATCGCACTTTCACTGTTTGGAGCCCAAAATGTGATAATAATGAAAGCGCTATTGCAAATCACGCTTTTAACATAAATTTTTTTTCTGAAAAAAGCGTGGTTACAAAATTTTTTTTTTCCAAAAAACGCGATTACAAATCGCGCTTCTACTATTTAAATGCAAAGTCGCGTTTTCAAATGGCGTTTTCAAATCACACCAAACCAACCCACACCATAGTTGTCAAATCGGGATTCGTATCGTGGATCGAAATGACCTTGTACCGAATCGCGAATCGAATCGAATCGTGAATCGTAAAGATTTAGTCACTTTCTCTAAATTACTTAAAAACATATATCTACACATTTAGATGTTAAATATATCTTATGAATATAAAATATTTAGGCTTAAATCAATGAAAATGTTATTTTGAATAATAATCACGTAGTTTAATAGGTAAGAAGTTAAGAAAAGGTCTTATGTAAGATCACCGTATTACATTTTTTCTTTTTTAGATATTTCTTATCAACCATTCTTAATAAAGATGTAATATCACCATCTTGCTTTTTTTCCATTTTAGATATTTCTTATCAGCCATTCTTAATAAAGATAGTAACCAAATAGACAAATTATCAATTTCCAAAGTAACAATAATTAACAACAATGTTAATATTTGAACAATAACCATATATACTTTTCTAAGTAACAGTGAGCAAATAATAAGAAGGAATTATTTAGAATCTTTTATTTTAAAGCCTAAAACATTTTAAAAAGTATAACTGACCTCACACATGTAATATTCAATTTAATAAAATACTAATAGGTAATTCATAGTGTAACTTTAATCTTAAACATCTTTATAAGATATATTATGATTTTTTAAAAGGAAAAAAAAATGAGAAGAAAGGTTAAAAATATGTTGGGTTTGATTGAATCTGATTGGATCCTATTAAAAACTTCATGATCACTAAAATAACAATAAATCATGTATATATGTTGGTTATTTTGGTATTAAATGCTATTAAAAGTTGTATTATGCCATTTTCACTAAAAAGATGGAAAAAAAAAAAAAAAAGAGTAGAAAATATGTCGGACACAATAATTTCAAAAATTGCATGAATCGTAAAAAGTGAATCGAATCGTGAATCGATTGTGAATCGTGCGATTCACTAGAGATTCACTTCCAAAATAGATTCACCTATAGATTCGTATCGATTTTGCAAAAATTGAGAATCGAATCGCGAATCGAATCGCGAATCGTAAGATTCTGATAACAGAGACCCACACACTCTGACACACACACCCCCCCCCCCAACAGCACTCACGCACACTCTGACACACACACCCCATCACACAATATAATTGAAAAATATAATTTTTATATATAATAATAATTAAATATATATAATAATAATTTATAATAGTAAATAATAATCAACTATATAATTTTTGTAAATATAAATTATTTTTATATAATTTTTATCTTTTGAGTGGTTAGAAATAATTTTTTACAAATTAAATTGAAATAACCCTACGTATGTATATAACTTGTCCAAAAATTAAAATGATAATTATTTTTTACCCTTAAATGATAATTATTTTTTATTTTTTATTTCTTAACCAAATTAATTTTTAATTTTTTTAAAAAAATTCTAAAAATTAAACCATACATAACCTAAAAATCTTTTGATAAATGACTTACATACATATGATTTAAGGGTAAAAATTTTGATAAATAACTTAAATGATAAATCAAACCATCCATAACTTAAAAAATTTTACCCTTAAACCATACGTATGTAAGGGTAAAAATTTGCTATTATAAATTACAAATTACAAATTATTTTTTATTATAAAAATTACATACGTATGGTTCATATGACTTGATTATAAAAATTATTTATCAAAAGATTTTTATAAATTATTTAAATCTTTATAAATTATTTATAAAGATTATAATCAATTTTTATAAATTATTTATAAATAATTTTTACAATTTTTATAATCAATTTTTACATACGTATGGTAATAATTTTTATAAATTATTTAAACCATACGTGTGTAATGGTAAAAATTTTAGGGTAAAGATTTTGATAAATGACTTAAATGATAAATCAAACCATCTATAATCAAGTCATATGAACCATACGTATGTAATTTTTATAATAAAAAATAATTTGTAATTTATAATAGCAAATTTCTACCCTTACATACGTATGGTTTAAGGGTAAAATTTTTTAGGTTATGGATGGTTTGATTTATCATTTAAGTCATTTATCAAAATTTTTATCCTTAAATCATACGTATGTAAGTCATTTATCAAAAGATTTTTAGGTTATGTATGGTTTGATTTTTAAATTTTTTTTAAAAAAATTAAAAATTAATTTGGTTAAGAAATAAAAAATAAAAAATAATTATCATTTAAGGGTAAAAAATAATTATCATTTTAATTTTTGGGCAGGTTATATACATAGGTAGGGTTATTTCAATTTAATTTGTAAAAAATTATTTCTAACCACTCAAAAGATAAAAATTATATAAAAATAATTTATATTTACAAAAATTATATAGTTGATTATTATTTACTATTATAAATTATTATTATTATATATATTTAATTATTATTATATATAAAAATTATATTTTTCAATTATATTGTGTGATGGGGGTGTGTGTGTCAGAGTGTGCGTGAGTGCTATTGGGGGGGGGGTGTGTGTGTGTCAGAGTGTGTGGGTTGGTTTGGTGTGATTTGAAAACGCCATTTGAAAACGCGACTTTGCATTTGAACAGTAGAAGCGCGATTTGTAATCACGTTTTTTGGAAAAAAAAAAATTTGTAACCACGCTTTTTTCAGAAAAAAAATTTATGTTAAAAGCGCAATTTCAAATAGCGCTTTCTTAATTAAAAGCGTGATTTGTAATAGCGCTTTCACTATTCATCACATTTTGGGCTCCAAACAGTGAAAGCGTGATTTGTAATAGCGCTTTAGCCTGGTTTGGGAAATCCGTCCAAACTATACCTAGTTTGGGAAATAGGATGCAAAAGAGGCTTAGTTTGGGAAAAGCCCCTCCGGAACCTATCAGCCCTATGAAGAAAATGCAGGCCCAGATTAAGCCAGTACACGGTAGGGGCTGATTCTGTGTAGATAGATAGATAGATACACATACCTAATACACTGGAATTTTCCAAAAATTTTCACAAAAATGCCCTGTGTTTTAGTCGAGTTAGCCCCATTGAATAGTCGTATATATGTTTTTTTTGGTCTGTCATTTTCTTTGTGTATTTCAAGCACATTCAGCTCAGCTTCTTCTGCCTTGTGTGTCCATTGATCTATGGAACTTTTAGGATAAAGATGAGGATGCAATCAGTGACGATATAGACAACTTACGCGGAAAAGCTCTTTTAGGTGGTATGTTTTCATTAAAGCTCAACCTTGAACTTGATGAGCAGCCCGCCCAATGAGTAACCTATCATGCTTTTCATGTAATCTGCATTCCTCTAGTCCTCATAATAACTATTGACCTTGCAGTTCCTGTTGGCAACATGGCCACCTTAGGAAGCAGCTCTGGTGAACAGTTGAAGTGGAAGCGCAAGTAAGACCCATTATTCAATTCTAATGCATCACGCCACTCCTATTGGTCAGATCAGAGAAAAATAATCTCTTTAACAATACTTCCTTATTGTTATAGGTCAATTGTTACACTTGCATTGACTGTTCTAACAAGTTCACAGGCTATACTCATTGTCTGGTCCAAGAGAGCTGGAAAGTACGATTACAGTGTTACTACTGCAAATTTCATGGTGAGGAAATAATATTCTCCGGCTGAGATTGTTCAAAGGACATGAACCAAACTATCACTGTTAAGGCTATTATGATTATTTTCTATTGATAAATGTTAAGGCTATTATGATTATTCAAGTTATAGTCGGATAGGATGATCATAGAATTGATGTTATGAAATTTAAAGTTGACTGTCTGTTTCATTCTTTTGGAATTAGGTAGAGGCTTTGAAATGTGCATTATCACTTGCAGCCTTGGTAAGAATCTGGAGAAATGAAGGCGTTACTGATGATAACAGGTCATTTCTTTCATCTCTTTCTCTCTATACATTATTGCTTTTTTCCTGTCCCTCAGTTTTGGAATATGTGAATCTGCTTTGGCTAAAACTGTGTTCTTATACATGTCCTGATGCTATTAGGTTGAGTACGACATTGGATGAAGTTAGTGTATACCCCATACCTGCAGCACTTTACCTCATAAAAAATTTGCTTCAGGTAAGTTGCATTTCTTTTCTTTTCTTTTTTTCACGGGTGGTAGTGGCTTTGGCCTTCCTGATTTCTTAGACATGACTTTATCTGGCAGTATTACATCTTTGCTTATGTGGATGCCCCAGGGTACCAGATACTGAAGAACCTCAATATTATCAGTACTGGTGTGTTATACAGAATTATTCTTAAGAGGAAGTAAGTCCTTCTGTCATTTGCACTAGGAATTATGTTCTTCATATGAAAGAGGAAGTAGAAAAATTGAAAAAGTACTAATTTTTGAGGTTAAATTCCATGTCAACATAATTTTTTTGGTATCATGACTAATATCCATGAATAGAAGGATCCATGAACCGAGCTTTTTACCAACTAATGAGAAGTAAACTGAGCTGGCAATGCCAATCTGAATAGTGAGCAAAGAACAAAATATTTTTTTCTTTTCTTTTCTAGGTTTACCTAAGAAGAAACACTGAAATGAACAGGACATTGAGATTCTTATTAGATGTTGTGCTCTAATTGTTATTTTCTTTCAGGTTAAGCGAGATTCAGTGGGCTGCCTTCATTCTATTATGTGCAGGGTGCACCACAGCACAACTGAATCCTTCGTAAGAGTGACCTTGACCATCTTTTAATTGTGCTCTTGAGGGGTCTTCAAATTTGATTAGTTCAAATTTTGCTGACACACATCATTGTTTCTAGTCTATTTGGTACAATGGCCTTGAAACTCTCTTTAAGGCTGTTGCTCGATGTTTCAATTGGATTTGCATGTATGTTGAATGTACATGGTAACTCTAGCTTGTGGCCTGAGTGTTGAATATAAAGTTTTGTAAAATGTTTAATGTAATATTCTGCTTATACCTAAAAGTATTTCTTCAATGTCAATTTCTCTAATCATGTTTCTGTGTTTGAGGATGGAGGAGGATTGTTCATTGCTTTCTAGTTTTGGATTGTTTTATCATTTAGAATTTCTTGTTGTGTCTTTATTTGCTTTTTCTTACAGAATGACATTGTTTGTGCAGTTCTGACTAGTAGTTTTGGATTGTTTCCTCATTTAGATTGTCTGTGTCTTTATTGGCTCATTCTTACTATTGTTTGTGCAGTTCTGATCGAGTTCTTCAAACTCCTTTTGAAGGTTGGGTGATGGCCATTGTGAGTTTTTGATATTTTGAAGCTTGATTCACTAATTGAAGAGAAAGCTTGAGTTTTCTTATTTTTTCATACTTATTGTAACATTCAATAATTCCCATGCAGGTCATGGCACTTCTAAGTGGTTTTGCAGGAGTTTACACAGAGGTAAATACTTTGACAATGTTTCTTTTATTGTCTGGAACTGCAGTTCATGTTTAAAGCATGATTACTGCTCAAATGAATTGCTCAGCCAACAGTATATAATCAGGATTGGTTGGTTTTGGTTGGTAGTTAGTTATGTTAGAACTCCCCAGTGAGTATCTTAATTGATGCTGTGCAGGAAGGAAAGTAGTGGGAAATCTCAACTGAGTACCTTAGTAGTCATTCTTGTTATTATGTTTGCTTCTGTATTCTGCAGGCTATAATTAAAAAGCGTCCTTCAAGGAACATAAATGTGCAGAACTTCTGGTTATACGTCTTTGGGATGGGCTTCAATGCTATTGCAATACTGATTCAAGATTTTGATGCTGTCATGAACAAGTAATTCTGAAATGCTCTTTGTTTTTATTCTGCTTTTGGATTTGACCATGATGACCTCTACAAAGTTTTGAGTTCACCTTCAACACATAGCGGGTTAAACACCATGTATGTTAAAAGTTTAGGTGGGTTACATTTGCATCATGTAGTCCTATGATTGTATTTAAAAATATTGAATAAAGTGATTTGGATGATAATTGGGATCTTTATCAATGGGAAGGTAACTTTTTCTCTTTTCTCACAATATATAGGTATGTCTCCTTGTGGCATGTTATTTTCTATTATATCTCATTAGCCCTGCTTTGAAGTATCTCGATACGACAATTTCCAACTTCCCTGCCTTACAACTACTAGAGAAGACTAGAACAGAAACTAAATGTCAATTCTTTTGAGGAAAACAGAATGGTGGTTGCATTCTCTCTCTCTCTCTCTCTCTCTCTCTCTCCTTTTCCTTCTTTTTGGCTTGACTTCATAAGTTGGCTGATTCAATATGTTTTTGACATGTTTGTCTATGACTAGTTTGTTACTTGACTAGTCTAGTTCTCCTGTAGCAGTGCTTAAATGAATTCATAATTTCTTTATATTTCATGAGTAAAACTTTTCTTTTACAGGGGGTTCTTCCACGGATACTCATTAATTACAACTCTCATGATTCTTAACCATGCGCTAAGGTAATAAGATTGAATTGTTATCATCTATCGATTGTTTTTTTCCTTTCTAGTTCCAAATTTTCTGATTTGATAGAGATCACTCTCCCGTAGGAATGTGAAGATTTGGCAAATTTTGTAGATTATTATAAACTCACTTCAAACTTCTTGAGCTCAGATATTCAGACGGGGTTGAGGAAATGTTTATTGCTTGCATTGTTGGTAAACATTAATGAACACTAGCCTGTGCAATGTGTGGTAGTAAAAGACATAACTTGTACCAAATTCATTATTTATTATTTTAACGGAAATTATTCCACTACCTTAGGTTGGGTAATCTCAACTATTAAGTGGAATAAAATTTTCAAGCATGTCAATTTCTACAATTATTTTATTAGACAGTACCATCTCATAGATATATGTGTAGTATATAAATGAAATGTGGTCCCAACAGAAAAGTCGTTTCCATCAAGGCCAATTTTTTTATAAAGAATTTTACAAAGAATACTGTATGTCAGAACCACTTATTGGACCATGGTGAGAGTCCATGACAGTTTTCTTGTACATTACTGGTTTTACATCATCTATTTGACTATTTGTATCAGTTGTGACTTTGATCAGTGAGATGGTCTCTAGCATGAACTGTCCTTTTTTAGTTTTCTGCCATGCATAATCTTGTACTGAATGTCCTTTTTCTGCATATTACTTATTTAAATAAAAAAAAAATCCTTTTTCCCTCTTAACATAATCTAATACTGTGAACTTTCATAATATAAACTAGTTCCTTTTTGTAATTTAGTTTTTAGTTGAGGGATTTTTTTGTTCCTTTTATTTGTATTTTTTTTTTTTTTTGGGTTTCATTTCCCTTTTCTGAAAGGAAGAAAGGGCATCCATAAATTTTTGTTGATTGTTGGCTGTAGTAAAAGAATGTGCCCTGTGGAGCACCTGCTACTTGAGTAAATCAATTGACTTAGCTAAATAGCTCCATTACATATGGACTTTGGTTTTTGCCTGTTGACTTATGATTAATTTAAATTGTTCCATTTTACATATCTAAATTTATTTCTTCCAGTATGAATTAATTTGTTATCTTTGCAGTGGCATTGCTGTATCAATGGTCATGAAGTATGCTGACAATATTGTGAAGGTGTGTCTATGAATATTACTTTGTATTTGTATAAAAGGTGCACTAGTTCGCATACTGTGCCTGCATAATGTTCTACATTTATTCATTTATGATGCAAAGAAAAGAACTAGTATAACTACTATGTATTGGCTGGAAGATGGTTAATTTTCACTTCAGCGTGGAGGCATGCTCCGCTGAACAGTAAGCTTGCATGGGGCTTTCCTGGATATTGCCACCTAGTGCTGTGCCTTGACTTGAGACTAGACTGGACTAGCACACGTGGCAATATTTAATTGATCTAGGTGTCACCTTACGAGGTTGACCTGTGGAATCAAGATCTATTGGAGGAGCTAATTTGGCAATGGCGTGGTGTCAAGGTGCGTCCATCCAAGGGTCAACACCTTGATGCCACACACATTTGTGCCCTTTGGAGGGCCAAAGACATGCCTAAGAAGTTGTTGGTGCAAGTGCAAGCAAAGGCTCAAGGCATAGTACAAGATAGTCCAAGACATGCCATAGAGCAACCTAGCCACCAAGTAGCAACTTTAGGCCAACTTTTAGAGGGCCAAATATAATCTTTTTGCCTTGTAAATTTTTATGTAAATACCTTAGTATTAAAGGTGTTTTGGGACCAAGAGTTGTAATCTTTTTCTTTTTGTAGAATTTTTAAAAATCCATTATGACTCCTCAAATATAGTGGATGTTTCCTCCTGCCAGCTAGGAAAAGGCTTAACAAGCTATATTAAGGAGGGGGTACCCAAGTGTTGAAGCAGATCACTTGTGCCTTTAATGTACCCCAACCTAGCTTATGGTAAGGCAACTTTTGTAGCACTTTTAGTGCATTGTTCAACTATTGTAATGTCTTCTTTTGAGTAATGAAAAGTTCATTTCGCCTTTAAATTGTACAAAACCTTTCAATTGTTGCTTACTTTAATTTTAGCTTGTTGATTTCTATTTTGTGGCTTGTTTCCAATCTTGTGGCTCATCAACTAAACTAATATTATGTTTGCTTGTCTTTGCAAACCTTTTGAGCTTTATTTTGCGGGTTAGTGAAGAGAGTTAACTAGCGCCACACACACTTGCATATCTTTATCAAGGCTTCCGCATTGCCGGTGTGTGACAGTTGGTATCAGAGCCCAGTCAATTTGGCTTTCTCTATTATTGGCTTTCTAAATGGATGCTATTGGCAACCGTCAACCCACGCAAAGGGAGAGAATTGAGCTCTTGGAGCAGCGTATAGACAACATGGAGGCCATGGCAGCTTCATTAGCCACCCTTGAGCAACGGGTTTATGATCTTGAGCAAACTCATGGCCCTACTCAAGGGCAAGATTGTGAGGATGTTGTCACTGAACTCAGGCCAGAGATTGAAGACCTCAGTGGCCGGGTTGGTGTTCTTACCCGTGCCTTTGGCAATGCACCTAGTGGTGGCATGGAATTCATTAGGGCGCGTGTGCCCGAGCCCCATGCCTACAGTGGCGCCCGAGATGCCAAGGAGTTAGACAACTTTCCTTTTGATATGGAGCAATATTTCAAAGCTGTGAAAGTCGATGCTGAGGAGACAAGGATTTCTATGGCCACAATGTATTTGTCCGGTGATGCCAAGTTGTGGTGGCGGACTAAACATGATGAGATGCAATGCGGCTTATGCACAATTGAGACTTGGGAGCAACTTGAGCATGAACTTAAGCTCCAATTCTTCCCCGAAAATGTTGAGTATAATGCCCGGCGTGCTTTGTGGGATCTCAAGCACACCGGCACTATAAGAGATTATGTGAAAGAATTCTCTGGGCTTATGCTAGACATCAAAGATATGTCAGAGAAAGACAAGCTCTTCTTCTTTCTTGAGGGATTGAAGCCATGAGCCAGAGTCAACTTTAAAGGCAAAGAGTTTAAGATTTAGCCCATGCGCAAGCAGCAGTTGAATGCCTTACGGACTACGCCGAACCTAAGCAATGGGATAGTGGTTCCCCGCGCAAGAGTAGGGGGGAAAAGAGTGCCAACTTCTACAGCAAATTCGGCGAAAGAGTGGGGGTCAACATCACACACTACTAAGAACCATCAAAACTACACAAATGATGCTAATAGAAAGAGCTATGGTGACACAAAGCAAAAACCCCTCAACAATTCTCTACAAGCAAAGCAAATGGTCCTATCTCTTTTCTTATGCAATGGGGATCCACCCAGTTATCTGAATGTCCACAAAAGCGTGCTTTTGAATGCTCTAGCAACTGTGTCTAAGGTTGTTAAAATCGGGATCCTACGTTGGATCGTTGGAGGTGTTTATAGGATCGGATCGTAGAATCGGATCGAGGATCGTAAGATCCTACCGAAAAAGACAAATTACATAATAATTTAATTAAATAAATAATTCTTATAAAGTATACACAAAATGAACATATTCTATTAAAATGAAGTGAAGATATTGTGAAAAATATAATACTTCATGTAAAATGTACATATAATATTATGCAATAGAAAACTCGATGGTAAAAGTTCTGTATTTTATCAAAAAGAAGGTGAAGAAGAAGAAGAATTCTATAACAAAATACTTTACAATGTACAATAATGCATAAAAAGTGAAGAAAAAATATTTAACAAAATTGGATATGAAAATAGATTAAGAACTCAAAAGAGTAGCTTAGTCGAATGATAAGGTTTGTTGTTAGCATCCCTGGTGGAGCGGATTCGAGTCACAAAAATAATTTCTCTAGAAATTGGAATAAAGTTGCAATCATCTTACCCTTCTTAGACTCCACTAAAGCTAAGTTGTTTTTCCGTCTATTTAATTTTCTTAAATTACCGCAATATTTGAATGTTTGTTTCCCAGTTTGTTTTTCTTAGTCTATTTGATTCAATATTACTTAATTCTTATTATTTATTTTGACGACATAAATTGGTATTTAGACAACAAACATAAAATTTACAACAAAATATGTCATACAATACAAAACAAGGCTTGTAAATTGGATCGGATAGGATCGGATTCGGATCGGGATTCCACAATCCTATAAGATCCCACTACCAGGATCGAAAGATCCTACCTATAAGGAGTTTTTTACACGATCCGGATCGATTGTACTCAAATGGATCGTAAGATCGTAGGATCGTAAGATCCGGATCGGGATTCTGATAACCATCTGACCATGTCTCTCAACAAAGTGATGATGATAGCGAGGAAAAAGACATGCGGTCTAGGCGAAGTGGCAAGGGTTCTAAGGCAGCTACCTCTAGAGTGGGAGCCTTTCATATGATGAATGCCATGGAGAAGAAGGCTTCTACAGGGAGGCTTAAGAAGAATGCCAAGAGTGGCAAAGTGAGCAAGCATTCAGATCCTAAACAACTTGTGGAGTCTAAAGATGAGGGCAAAGGGAAGAAACCCATGTATAGTGGGGAATCATCAGGCAAGTTGAGCAAGAACAAGTCATCCAACAAAGGTTTGATGTTTGTGGATGTAAAACTCAATGGGAAGCCCCTTTGTGCTTTGATTGACACTGGGGCCACCCACAACTTTGTTGCGGGGACTGAAGTTGAAAGACTTGGGCTATCTTTAGAGAAGGATGGCAGCCGCATCAAGGCGGTTAACTCGGCAACGCAGCCTATCTATGGGGTTGCAAAATCTGTTCATTTGAAGATCAACACTTGGGAAGGAAGAGTAGATTTCACTGCAGTACTCATGGATGACTTCCAAGCCATCCTTGGGTTGGATTTCTTGAGAAGCACAAAGACGGCAGTCATGCCTTATTCTAATAGTATGTGTGTCATAGGGGATAAGCCATGTCTCATTCCTACTATGGCCACCAACAACAGTGACCGGTTTGTCTCAGCTATACAACTCAAGAGGGGTGTTAGGCATGGTGAGCAAACTTGGGTTGCTGTATTGAAGTTGAATGAAGCTCTTGAATCTACTCTTGTCCCAGCCACAGTCAAGAAGGTCTTAAGGCAATTTGTAGATGTTATGCCTGAACAGTTGCCTCCACGCCGAGGTGTGGATCATGCTATCGAGTTGGTGGCAGGGGCAAAGCCACCAGCTCGTGCACCATATAGAATGGCTATTCCTGAGTTGAATGAGTTAAGGAAGCAGCTTACAGAGTTATTGGAAGCAGGCTTCATCAGGCCATCTAAGGCCCATTCGGTGCACCTATCTTATTCCAAAAGAAGCATGATGGTAGTCTTCGCTTATGTTGTTGGTTATCGGGCTCAACAAGCTGACCATCAAGAACAAGTATCCTTTCCCCTCATTGCGGATTCATTTGATCAATTGAGCAAAGCGAGGTATTTCACAAAGCTAGATCTTCGATCGGGGTACTATCAAGTAAGGATTGCCGAGGGAGACAAGCCTAAAACTACTTGTGTTACTTGTTATGGCTCTTATGAGTTTCTTGTCATGCCATTTGGCTTGACCAATGCCCCAACAACATTCTGCACCATGATGAATGAAGTTTTTTAGGAGTATTTGGATCAATTCGTGGTAGTATATTTAGATGACATTGTAATCTATAGCTCCACTTTAGAAGAGCACGTGGAGCATCTTCAAAAGGCCCTTACCAAGTTGAGAGAGCACAAGCTTTATGTCAAGCTAGAAAGTGCTCTTTTGCCCAGAGAGGATTAAGTTCCTAAGGCACATTTTAGCATGGATGCATCAAAATGGACCAAGAGAAGGTCAAGGCTATTCAAGAGTGGCAGCCACCTGCTAATGTCTCAGAGTTGCGGTCATTCCTTGGATTAGCTAATTATTATCGCAAGTTGTTGAAGGCTACTCAAGACTAGCTTCCCCATTGACAGAGTTGCTAAAGAAGGGCAAGCTATATGTTTTAGGCAGAGGGTGCCTTTCAAGCCTTGAAAGAAGCTATGTCAAAAGATCCTGTTCTTGCTCTACCTGACTTAGGTAAAGCTTTTGAGATACAAACTGATGCATCTGATTTTGCTTTGGGTGGTGTTCTTTTGCAGGATGGTCACCCAATTGCCTATGAGAGTAGGAAGCTCAATGATGCCGAGCGGAGATATTCAGCTCATGAGAAAGAGTTGCTTGCAGTAGTGTATTGTTTGAGGACTTGGAGGCACTACATCTTGGGCTCACGGTTTGTTGTAAAGACTGACAACACGGCGGTTAGCCATTTCTTAACACAGCCCAAGCTAAGCACACGACAAACACGGTGGTAAGAGAAGTTGGCAGAGTTTGATTTTGCCTTAGAATACAAGGTTGGTGCCACCAACCATGTTGCTGATGCACTAAGTAGGAAGGTGGAGCTTGCCGTGTGCTATCATGTATGTTCACTTACTTCCATTTCAACCAGCCTCAAGGAGAAAATCAAGACTCATCTAGATAAGGATGTTATGCAGAGAACCTTATGAACCTTGTTAAAATGGACAAGACTTGCCAATTTTGGGTGCAAGATGGACTTCTAATGACAACAGGCAACCGCATATTTGTACCCAAGGCTGGTGATTTGAGGAAGACACTTCTTAGGGAGTGCCATGATACACTTTGGGCAGGACATCGGGTTGGGAGCGAACATTGGCCTTGGTGAAACAAGGATATTATTGGCCCCAAATGAGTGATGATGTGGAAGAATATGTCCGCACTTGTCTCACTTGCCAGCAAGACAAAGTTGAACATAAGAAGAAAGCAGGCTTACTTGAACCTTTGCCTGTGCCTAACGTCCGTGGGAAAGTGTATCACTTGACTTCATCACTGGATTGCCTAAAGTGGGAGATATTAGGACTATCTTGACTATTGTGGACTGGTTCTCCAAATATGCCACCTTTATTGCTACCCCAAAGCATGTTTCAGCAAAGGAGACTGCCCAACTCTTCTTCAAGCACATTGTTAAATATTGGGGTGTGCCTAAAAGTATTGTTAGTGACCGAGATACGTGCTTTGTTGGCAATTTCTGGACGGAGTTATTCAAGCTTCTTAGGTCACAACTTAATACTTCATCAAGCTACCATCCGGAGACGGATGGGCAAATTGAACGCTTCAACTGTATGCTCGAGGAGTATTTGCGCCACTTTGTCAATGTTAATCAACGAAATTGGGTGCAACTTCTTGATGTAGCACAGTTATGCTTCAACTCTCAAAAGAGTAGCTCTACGGGCAAGAGTGTTTTTGAGATAGTGAATGGATAGCAGCCACATATAGTGGATGGACCTTATGAAGGAAAGTCACCCAGGGCTTACCAATTTACTAAGGAATAGAAGAGGAACCATGACATTACTTGTGCCTATCTTGAAAAGCAGCAAGTAAAATGAAGAAATGGGTTGATGAAAAGAGGAGGCCACTTGAGTTTAGAACTGGGGATCAAGTTCTTGTCAAACTCAACCCTGAGCAACGCAAGTTCATGAGGGGAAGAGACAGAAGGCTAGTGCGCAAGTATGAGGGACCGGTAACCATTCTGAAGAGAATTGGCAAGTGTACTTACAAGATAGATGCTCTATCTTGGCTGAAAGTGCATCCGGTTTTCCATGTGAGTTATTTGAAGCCTTACTATCCAGACAAGGAAGATCTAACCCGAAATGAGCTGAAACGCCAAACCATCACAGCCAAAGCAGGAAAAAGGTCTATTGAATCTATCTTGGCCGATCGGGTGAAAATGATTTCCAAGAAGAAACAAAGGCAATACTTGGTGAAATGGAAAGGCCTTGGAGATGAAGAAATCAGCTGGGAACAAGAGGCAGACTTGTCGGCTTTTCAAGACAAGATTGATGTTTATTGGGCCAAGTCGTCGAGGGC
The DNA here is from genome assembly GCA_030407325.1 of Camellia japonica. Lineage (NCBI taxonomy): Eukaryota > Viridiplantae > Streptophyta > Magnoliopsida > Ericales > Theaceae > Camellia > Camellia japonica. Next base: position 181,565,761 of record JAPPVO010000029.1, read on the forward strand.
GTTGACCGTTTAAGTGGGGGAGATTGTCAAGGTGCGCCCATCCAAGGGTCAACACCTTGATGCCACACACATTTGTGCCCTTTGGCGAGCCAAAGACATGCCTAAGAAGTTGTTGGTGCAAGTGCAAGCAAAGGCTTAAGGCATAGTGCAAGATAGTCCAAGACATGCTATGAAGCAACCTAGCCACCAAGTAGCAACTTTAGGCCAACTTTTAGAGGGTCAAATATAATCTTTTTGCCTTGTAAATTTTTATGTAAATACATTAGTATTAAAGGTGTTTTGGGACCAAGAATTGTAATTTTTTTCTTTTTGTAAAATTTTTAAAAATCCATTATGACTCCTCAAACATAGTGGATGTTTCCTCCTGCCAGCTAGGAAAAGGCTTAACAAGCTATATTAAGGAGGGGATACCCAAGTGTTGAATCAGACCACTTATGCCTTTAATGTACCCCAACCTAGCTTATGATAAGGCAACTTTTGTAATACTTTTAGTGCATTGTTCAACTATTGTAATGCCTTCTTTTGAGTAATGAAAAGTTTATTTCGCCTTTAAATTGTGCAAAACCTTTCACTTGTTGCTTACTTTAATTTTAGCGTGTTGATTTCTATTTTGTGGCTTGTCTCCAATCTTGTAGCTCATCAACTAAACTAATATTGTGTTTGCTTGTCTTTGCAAACCTTTTGAGCTTTATTGGCGGGCTAGTGAAGAGAGTTAACTAGCGCCACACACACTTGCATATCTTTATCAAGGCTTCCGCATTGCCGGTGTGTGACACGTGGCCAAGCCACATGCATGGTGGACCCATGTACCTGCACTGCACTTGTCAAAAAGAAAAGGAATTCTTTCTGTATCAGTACACACTGAAAAATGTGTTACATTGTTTGGTTAGTAAGAACAGTTGGTAAGAACTAACAAGTACATGCCATGGATATTGGTTTCTGATAGTATTTGACAGGGCAACCCACAAAATGAATGAACAGTGGAAGTGATTCCTGAGATCTTGTCCAACATTTATTCATGTTTTAATTTGCAAAAAATTGTTACAGATGGATCAATATTGCATGGAAAGAAAAACTTACAACCATGTCGATGTGGTTGCATTTCTCACTTTATCGTCAGACCAGTGTATGTCCATGTAGCAATAACTGAAATCTTACTGCTTTTGTCTGCCCATTCTGAGCTCAGATCATCCATGTGTTTGGATCTTTGAATACGATCAGTCCATTCTTCTGCACACCATTACTTGTTTTATAAGTATAGTACTCCTATTTAGCTGCACTGAATCTTGCGGCTTGCAGGTGTATTCTACTTCAGTGGCAATGCTGCTGACGGCAGTTGTTTCTGTGTTCCTATTTGGGTTTCATCTCTCCCTTGCCTTTTTCCTTGGCTCCACGTAAGTACTTTTAGGCTTAGTTATTCAGTGGATTTAGAGCATCATGTTTGGTATTCATTCATTTGTACATCAATGGTTTGTACTAAATTCTGCACAACTGCCATGTTCATGAAATGCTTTGGGACTAACTAGCCTTTTTCCATTGTGAAACAGCATTGTGTCTGTCTCAGTATATTTACACTCTGTTGGGAAGGCACAAAGATAGTGATGACCCCCCTTCTAAGCCAAATTGCGTTGTCAATGTACAGGCTAATATTCTGCAATATTGTTGTTTCTGTTTTGCTTTTCCAACTAATTTTCTTGAATTTACCAGTACAAAGCATCTGTTTAGATAACGCGTGATTAAGATTTTATTTTATTTTTTCCCTAATGTAATAGCTGCCATTTTTTGGAGAACAATATTCTTTTTGACTGTTCATTATTTACGACCTTATGCAGATTTTTCTTTTAATAATTTCGAGCTGTCTAGTCTAGTCTCATTTTGCTGGTTGTATCACTTGCTAAATATTTGGAGTCTGACGTCTCCCTGGATTGTAAAATAAGTTGGTTAACAAATGACGAGATTCAGATTACATCATTTCCTCTTCTGTTGCATCAGTGATGTACATTTATCGTACCCCCTTAAGAGGACGGAATTATGCAAATGTTGATGGCATTTTTGCTTGGGGCAGATCTCAAAATTGTACAATCATGATTTCCAAATAATTTAGAATTGGACTTCTTAGAATTGCTCATTCTATTACCATTGATATGATACAATATATCTCACACCTAAGGGTTATGGAGTGCCACATCATATATATTATATACGATAAATATTAATGGTAAAAACAAATGATTGGCCTATGATTTGGTTTTAAAAAATATTACGTAATGATGCCTTCAAAAGATTGCAGATAACAGTTGCTTGTTTTTACTTTCATCATTTAAAAAATATATATTATACAACATTGGGTTGTTAACTGAGTGTTCTATAAAATGATGACAATGGCCCCTTTTGGGAAGTGGGTTATAATCTACTTCTCAGATTATAACACTTCTTCTCTCATAAAAAAAGTAGCTTATAAGCAGCTTTTAATCAAAAAATTGACTATAACTATCTTTCCAAAATAGCCCAATGTTGAGAAGAGGAAGCATTGCATTGGGGAATGTTTTTAATCACTTGTAGCATTTTAGATTGCATTTGATTTAGGTTGTTGATCCATCATACCCGAGTTTGTCAAGCTCGAAGTGTTTGAGCTCTCCTGGTATTGTTTAGTTTGGAGGTCAAGTGAGAAGTGTTTTTTTTTTTTTTTGTAACGATTATACGTATACCTCCCAATCAGTCAGAGTTCTTAACAAGCATGTAATTGCTGTTTCCCTCCCAATCCCATTTTGAACTAGTCAGCACGAAAAATAAGATAGTCAGAAAATGATCATGGTCATGGTCCTAGTCATGTGCCATCGTAATTTAATTGAAATAGTCATGGTTGGATTGGATGATCTTCAATGGCATTCACTGGAAAAAATTCACTCTTCCTCGACTAAAAAGAATTTCCCGCAGTATACAAAATCAAAGTATAATACTCTCTCTAAATTATTGCACACAAGTTATCTTTCAAGCAAATAAAATGAATTAAACATTCAGTACTATTTTGTTTTCATTAATCACCAGCCTTCCTTCCTACCACTAAAATAGATCGTAGCTCCAGACATGCACCACTTGTTCATAATCTAATGGGACCTATATCTACAAATTAATCCATCCAACAAGAATGAACATCCCTAAACATAAAGTGGCTACTGTGAGCCAATAATGTATTTTTATCCTTTGAATTGATTTACAGAAAAAAGAATGGATTTTGTCCAAAAAAGTGAACACTTGATTTTTATAAAGAGGAAATGGAAATGGTGTGGGTTTTATGGAGTTGGAATGATGATGATGATGATGGTGGTGGAGTTGGATATGCATTATCATTCCTATCTTGAGATTTTGGAAAGTATATTTTTATGGGACATTATCTATCTGTTTAGAAATATTTGTTTTAGGCTATCGGTAGAGGATAGCTATGATTGTTGTAGAAATTGTATGAAAATTAAGTGAATTGAAACTAATTTCTTATCCATTTGCATCGAGCATTGTAACATATTTAACACATTGAAAATGTTTATTGTTTTGAGAAAAATTGGTGAATATATTGGTGAATCTAAGTAGGAGTTCAATTGTGATACTATGTTAACCTGTGTGTCCTTCGTGAAAATCCAGAAACCCAAGCAGATAGGTGCCGAGCCTTCCGGTTAATACTGGTAAAAATGACAACCTAGTAATGCTTGTAGCCTACTTGCAGACACGTCTTAGAGATTCTCAGTGTTGTATCCATTGCCCTGTTTTCTATTAAAAAGGAAATGATTCCATGAATTGTGATATAAACTTGGCATTGCATAGATTTTTGGAAAGAAATATAAAATGTTTTGACACGAGTTTTGTATATGCATTCACCTTATAACTCTGCTAAGATTCATATATTGTATTAGGATATCTTTACTGGGTTTTGACTCACCCTATGTGAAAAAACATTTTCAGGTGCTGATGATATATCTCCGCCAAGGCCGTAGTTTAAGAGGACTTAGAGCCGAGAGCTTCTTGTTTTGTTTTTGTTGTATTTATTTTGTACAGGCCTAGGGCTTTATTTCTATTGAGTTTCAAACTCACTTTTGTTATAATCAAGCATCGACTTAGAAAGTTATAACATTAAATCATTCATTTATTTGTTTTACTCTTATTTCATATCTTTTACGTATGACACATGCTTTAGATTGAAAGTTAGTGATTATGAATGTATGATTGCATGTATCATATTTTGTATAACTGGATCATATAAATGTAAAGAGATCTTATTATGAAATGTATCGTTAATGGGTAATTATTGTGTAATGAATTATTGTCATTATTTTTGGAGCGTTACATCAACCATTTGATTACCTACACTTCTTCAGCAATGACAATGAGTGAAAGTTTTTTTCAACAACCACAACTTCATGAGACAGAGGAGTACAATAATAAAGCTCAGAGGAGGTTCATAACTTTGATAGTGTTTTTAATTCATAAGAGATAGCCTTGTAAGGATTAGTTTTTTTTAAAAAAATGACAAAAATAATAAAAACTATTCGTTATTTTTTCAAGACTGAACTCCCGAACATATAACCAAAATTCGAAAACACAAGTCTGAACATTGTTTATTTGTTCAAGGACAAATAATCCGAATATTTCTTATTTGTTCAGAAACAGATAACTGAACATTATTAATGAACCTTTTTCAAACTTTAAAATCACAAAATCAAATAAAATAAGAACAATAATTGAAATTGTTATAGAATTCAAAGAAACTCACATAAGAGATCACAAAACCAAACTAATGGTAATGGAGATCGTAAAACCCATAAAAAAATAATTTTAAATCAACAATAAAAAAAATATTTATTTATTTTCTCAAGTCATGAACAGATATTTGGAGATAGAGTAATAATCACTTTCGTGGATTTTTTTAGGGTTTTTGGGAGAGAAACTTTTTAGGGTATGGGGATGTGCATTCAATTGAATGAATGTAATGTTTTCACAAGAATAATTTTGATATTATTTGAAGAGAGAAAAGAAATTTTTTAAGTTTTAAAATTTATAAATAGGAGGTCTAAAATAATTAATAAGGTATTAATAGTATGACTCTATTATGAATACAAAAATTCTAAAGATTTTGTCAAATATTTCCCACAAATATATGACTCATATAAAATTCACATTATATAATAGAAATTTTAAAAAATATTTTGAGCTCCGCAACATTGCAGTTATGATATGGGTAAAATTGATGTTAGAGTATTCATTCAAACAAATCATTATATAACACTCTCAGCTTCCCTCTCTCGCCTCCCCCTTCCCCTCTTGCTGCTCACGGCGCCGATAGCCTCACGGCCCCTGGTACTCTCTCTCTCTCTCTCTCTCTCTCGTTGGAAGGACACTCTAGTGTTCTCCCAAGTAGTACTAGTCTTCAGATCAGATGCATACAGTCTTTACTTGCTGTATATATATAAATTCAAACTTTTTATGGGTATTCTTTCAACCCTTTTTTACAGCATTTTTATGGATTTTGTATAGATTTTAGACATCCTTATTTTGATTTGATTCAATCATTTTGTGGGTATTTTTCAACCTTTTTTTCTATGTCATTTAAGATTATATATGTATATATATATAGAGGGAGAGATTCAGAGGGCGATTTTTCAAGATAATTAATGTTAAAGCTACTTGCTTTTTGTCATTTTTTGAATGACAAGTCGTTTATTTTATTTAAATTGAATTTGGATTTCTGTTTCGTTATTTCTGTATTTTTGTTTTTGGGATGTTTGTTTTGCTAGTTTTGTTTGTTCAATGAATTATTTGCCTTAAAAAAAGGAATGAACAAGGCCAAAAAAAAAAAAAAAAATTGTTTTGCTGGAATTTTTGTAGATACTGTGGTTCGATTTTTTTAGGTATTGTGGTTGGAATTTTTTAATATATATATTTTTTAATGTTTGATTCAGATTTTGTAATTTGAATTAGTTTTCTTCTTCCTTGTTCTTCAGACCAAAAATAAAAAATAAAAAAAATAAAATTCACAATTCAAAGCCGTACAGTTCAATTTTCAGCCCTAGTCCTCTTCAGCCCAATTCATTTATTTATTAAACTCCAGTGCTGCTGTCAGTACCATCTTATGGGTTTACATGCTTTTTTTTCCCCAATTGAGTAATCTTCTTTTAATTCTCTGTTTGGTGTGTTTTTTCTCCTTTGGGCTTCTTCAGTTTTTTGTTTCTCCCTATGTTGTCTAATATTCTTTTTCTTTGTTCTTCAGACCAAATATATGGAGGTTGATCCTCGCGATCATCGCAACAAGGAAGAAAAAATAGCAAGCATTAGCCCATGGAAACGGAAACGCCCTGAAACTCGGGGTAGGTAAAAAATTGGTTGTGCAAAGTTGTTGGTTTTAATTTTGTTTATATATTATTTTAGTTTTTAAATAATGATATGAACAACAGGTCCCTACAAAATTACCATGCATTCTTTTTGGGAGAAATTTGATGATTATACATATGCTAACAAGGACTTGGATATTGATACCAAAAAAACTGCTTTGAAAGCTTCTCCATCTGTTGTCAGCGTTGTGTCCCTTACAGGTAGGTATTTAGTTACTGCATTATTATATTAATTGCTTTTCTTATCTTACAAATTTCTACTAACTGTTATTCGTACAATACATTTTTTATTCTTATATATATTGTTGGCTAGGTGGGAATGCATTATTTATGGGCTCTGGCACAATCATAGATTGTGAGAATGTCAACGGTACATATTGCAGTACCATCTTAACTTCTGCTAGTCTCCTTAGGTCTTCTGCGGAATTAGAAGCGGTACCCGAGGATATCAAGGTCATTATTTCAATAAAAGTATTTTTTGTTTTGGGTACAATACAATACTATTCAGTGTTACTGTTATTGCAGATTGATGCGTATATTTCAGATGGCAAATTGTTTGAGGGTCGAGTGTTCGCCTATGATTTTCATTCCAACATCGCTTTTATCAAAATTGAATCTAATGCAACTTTACCAACTGCAAGTCTAAGGCTATTGGAAGACTCTATCAGTATAGATCCAAATGATATCCCCGGTCGTCCTCATTCAAATGTATCTAAACTTTGTCCTGGAGATATTGTTGTAGCAGTTGGTCGCTTCTTTGATGCACCATATAATCTCACGGCTGCTCGTGGTCAATTCAGGTACCCAAAGTAACTTAGTTTGCATGTTGCAATTTTCTTGATGTTGATCTTAGTCTATGCACATTTTCCAATATTAGAATGTAGAATTCTATGATACTCTTAACTTTGCATAAATTATATTATGGTGCCATTACCTAATTATTGCATTATTTTGTGTTAATCAGAGTGCATAGATTATATACGAAAGAAAAGGCTTAGTATTAATTATGGTACATTATTACTTGTAAGTGACTTGACTTTCTTTTCTTTCTGTGTAGTCTTGACTGCTGCAAGTTTGATTGTAAAGAGCTTTTCAGGGCAAACTGCAAAATTTTGAAAGTAATAGCTTTTGTCTCTCTTATGTTTAGATTTGTGTTGGGCTTTTAGATTAGTAGAAAATGATGATATAACTGTCTTTCAATTTTTTTGGCATCCTCTACATTTAGGAATAGCGACGGGGCAGAGTAAATTGGAAATCTGCCCGATTGCCCCACGCTGCTTCTCTTGGAATGTAGTTGGTACGGTGTGGATTTGGTATTTCGTTCAAGACTCTGTTTGGATTCGGGTCAAAGTTCGGTATTTTCACCTTCAAAGGCCCATTTATACTATTATAATATAAAAATATTTCTAATATATTCCTAACATTTGTTTATATGTGTGCTTGATGTAGGTCTGCATTTAGGCAAAAATTATGTGATACAATGTGTAGATCATACATGGTGGACTACAATCTGGCCCTAAAATGTTACATATGTCTTTGTAGTATATATGATATAATGCAATGAACTATTGGTTTTATTTGACTAGATTATATGTATTTTGGCAATCTTTGAACTAATGATTATTTTTTTGGCTAGTGTGGTATCGGCGGACCCCTTATCAATCATTATGGAGAAGTCATTGGAGTCAATTTTTATGATTCGCTATGTACACCTTTTCTCCCAGTCAACATAGTTTGTAAATGCTTGGAGCACTTTAAGAAATATGGGTATGTTTCAAATCTTTCTATGTGATTTCAAAATGCAGTGACTTTTTTTTAATTTTTTTATAACTAGTTGGAAGCCACATGCATTCACTTGGGGTTTGTTGGGTAGTTTAACATGCATGCACTTGAATGCTAAACAAGAAAGGTTATCTCTTATGCACAAAAAGGTCTAATCATCTAGAACATCTAGATTTGTAGTTGAGGAAATTGTGCATGCTCAAGGAGGGTGAATGTGTAATATATTATTTTTTTGATTAATCCCCTTTTAATTTCCTTCTTTTATATGGATCCCAAATAGTGTCTTTATAGATATCCATTCTTATATTTTATTTAAATTGATATTCAATTCTTGTGCTAGTTTATGAATTAGTGAATTCTTTTTATCTCTAACATTATTGAATGATTATGTGAGCCAATGGTAAATTTTCCAATGCTAACTTCAATTTGAAGGATGTAATAAAATAATGGAATATTCAATTTACTGCAAATTGACCAATTACTCAAATAGCTCATTTATACAATATGGATACCAAAGCATGAATGTAAATAAAAGCACAATGGACACACAGATTTTTATAGTGGTTTAGCTTGCAAGCTTGTGTTCACTTTTGGAAACTCACTGGAGTTCTTAATCCGCTTAGTGAGTGGGTGTTCAGGGTTTGCTTTTTTGTTGGCTTTTTTTCATCTTTAGTAAACTTATTAAAAAAAAAAAAAAAGGCTTTTTGGTTCTACTTGACTAGAAGTACTGGAAAAGTAAAAAAATTAAAAAAAACCAAAAAAGTTTAGAAAGGACAAAAAAAAAAAAAAAAGAAGCCAAAATCATGAGTTAACATTTTTTGCAAACGTGGTAATATGATTGTCACCAACATGTTTGTCTACGTGTCATTGTGCTTGTTCACATGGCATGGTGCTTGTCACTAAATTATATACACGCGGTGACTTTCTTGTCACCAAAATTCTATTTACATGAGCAGGTGCTCAATGCTTGTTAACAAATGTCTTAATGATCGTTATATGGCTGATCAAAAAGGAAAAAGAAAAACAAATGTCTTGTATGCGCTGTCTCTCTCTCTCTCTCTCTCTCTCTCTCTCTCTCTCTCTCTCTCTCTCTCTCTCTCAAGTTACTTTGATTTTCAAATAATGTCTGTAAGATCTTGATGAAAGGAAACCCTTGTTTTACCACCATGTGTGGTGTATTACTTGATTGACACTACATTGTATGTTTTGGAACTTGAGATTTGTGTGCCTGGATCAATATTAGATGGTGGATTTTGCAGAAGCTTGGGATCTATAAGAGAAGTAGGGAATCATTGGAAATTTGTGGTGGGAACTTTCTATTTGGTGCTTTGTGATCTAGGGAATTGGAGGTTTCCCCTCGAAGGGTATTAGGCCCCATCAAGCGTTAGTGCTTACTGAAGTTACAAATATAAGAGGAGTAGGAATCATTGGAAATTGTTGCCAGGTTGTGATAGGAATTTTTTAGTAGGATTTTAGTGGTATGGAGAGTGGGCCCATCTTGTTCCACGCTACCATTTAGTAATATAAAAATAAATCTTTTGATGGAAAGGAGTAGTCGATCAGAAATGATACTTATACGGGCCTTGGCCAACTAGGCGTAGTTCATGCATCTTTTTGTTACATTGGTGTTTATTTTGTTTTTATTTGGATATTTTAACTTGTAAGATTTGATTGAATTGCTATTTCAATTTGGTGCTTCTTAATTGTTCTCGTGAGAAAATCAATATATTATATATTTCCGATTACTTGAGCCCATTGATTTTTGCTTTTCTTGAAGTACATTGGGTGGCTGATGCCAAAGTGCTTTACTGGCTTGGTGAGCTACTAAGAAATACAGACACGACACGGACATGTGGACACATAAATTTTCAAAAAATGCAAGACATGACGTGTTGGGGACACGTGAAAAAAATATAATCTCATATATTGATTATATGTCATATTTTTAAATATTTAATATGCATTTTATGTCAAATATTTAATTTTATCAAATTTATTAACTTGAGGTATGTTATTTTATGAAAAAAATTAAAAATTAAAAATTATTGTTAAAAAATAGTCCTCAGTGTGTCCTTAACGTGTCATCAACGTGTCTACAACGTGTTCGTAGCGTGTCCCTATGTGTCTGTAGCGTGTCCGTAGTGTATCCAAGTGTCCCAGCGTGTCCTACTCTTTCCAATGTGTCCAACACTTGTCCAGAGCTTGTTCGGCCCGTATCATTGTCCGACACATGTCAGACACTTGTACGTGACCTCCAGAGAGGTGTCTGTGCTTCATAGGTGGGCTGTGCTCTCTTATTTGATGTAGAACATGATTGGTATAGATTAATGTCAAGATAATCAAGGATAAAGAGATTTAATGGGTTCCTTTCATCATACTTGTAACTCTTGGTTCCTGTGAAGCACAGATACCTCTCCGGAGGCAATGTATGGGTGTCTGACCTGTGTCGGATACGGACATGCATCGGACACGCGGTTGGCACGTGTCGGACACTCTACCTAATGTGTCCCCCTCCCTCCCTCCCTTTTTTTTTTTTTTGCAGCCAGACACTCTTGGACACATTATGGACATGTTAGAGACAGAAACCCTACCCCGTTGGAGATAGAGAGAGAAACCCTAACCATTGAAGACAAAGAAAGAGAAAGAGAAAGGGTGAAGAACCTGTTGAAGCCCTAGATTGAGGCTAAATCGAGGTGTGTTCTTCCAATCTGTGTGTTCGACTCCTTCTCTCCCTCTTTTCGGTGCTCTCTGTTCGTCTTCCTTGAACCTGTTCATCTTTTTCGAATCTTCGTCTCTGTTTGTCGCTCTCTCTTTTGTTATGTTCATCTCTCCCTCTTTCTCTATTTGATTCTCCTTCTCTTCTCTTGCTTCTTTGTTCGTCTCTCTCTTTCTCTTCTCTTCTTTGTGTTTGATTGTCTGTCTCTCTCATGTCCACTCAAATAAAGACCGTCTCTCTCCTCTTCTTTATTGTTTTTTCTTCTTTTTTTTTTTTATTTTTTAAATTTTTTTTTACCTATTTTATTTTTGGTAACAAAAAAAATCTTTTTTTTCCCCTTTTTTACTTTTTTTATATATTTTTAATATTGTTATCTATTAAACATTAATTATTTCTATTTGCAAAAAAAAAAAAAAATTTATGAATGATATTTGATATTAAAATAAATAAATAATATATATAAAAATAATATATATTTTTAATTTTACATATAATAAATAAAAAAAATTATATATATAGAGCCTATCCCCAATGTGTCATGTCTCTCATTTTCTAAAATTTTTTGTGTCATGTGTCCATGTCCGTATTCGTGTTGTGTCATGTGCTCATGTCCGTGTCCGTGCTTCATAGCTTGGTTCCCATTCAGATTCGTTTGATTTGAAAATTTGGTGTGTGTGGGCACATCTAGATTTCTTATTTGGTAACCCTGTCCAGATCTTTCTTTCTGGATTGCCTTCTTCGGTTCTCCGTTTTTGGATTGCTCCCTCATATTGTCCTTTTCTGGTCACCTTACCTTGGCTCTATCAAGATTTCCCCAATTGAGCGATCACTATAAGCCGGTCTCTAATTGTTTAATGATCCCCTCGATTTCCCCAAGGAGATCGCTTGGTGCACCTTCCATCATCCAGCCTAAGACTTACTCTACAAGTTACCAGGCTGGGAGCAGAGCAAAGAATCTCAGCACATAATCATTGGAGGATAGTGGCTTGGAGGCTAGAGTCAATGGATTGTCAGGATTGCATTGTGGTGCCCCTCCCTTGACCAGCCTTAGAGAGAGAGAGACATTGACCGAGACATCTGATATGTCTGACACACTGAGGTAAGGAACCTCCATTGTTTTTGCGTAAAAGGTATATGGGAGATGGGAGATACCAAAACAAAGATCTCAGGATAGGAGATTTCTAGTAGTCACACCAAAGGGATTAGGCCACCTGCCCCCCTTAAGCTGCTCTTAACAGCCCAACTTCCCTATAAAAAGGAATGCTCCCCATGGATGATTAACAACTGCTCATCCCTGTCTCCAACAAAAGCTGAAGGTCACTTTTCAAACTCTTAAATCGTAATTTTTTTGAATAATTAGTTTTATTTACTGCAGAAATCCTAAGGTTACTTTGTTCGTGAATTAGTGTTTTGGAAAGTAAAGTATGCATAATAAATGTGACAAAGCGGGATGTGATTACAAAGAATTAAGCCTACAAAGGCATGGTCGTTGATTTGAAGTCTTCGTTACATTTTTACACCCGTTCTCAACATACCATTAAACACTTGCTTGAAGAAAATCGTGTAGGCAGTTGCTAGTAAGTTTGCTTGATAAATTATTTTCTCCCCATGGAGCACTCTTTTATATGGGAGGTGTTGCTTAGTCTACCATTCCTCATATTCTGTAGTAGGTCTCATTTTTACTACATGGATGCCCCTTGTAATTATAAATATACTCATATTTCGATTTACATTTATGTTGTGTGCGCTATACTTTCAAAAACTTTCATATGTGCATTTTAAATTTGTTATTATTTTTTGTTATTGCTAACTTTTTAAACTCGTGGCCTCCCTTTTGTCACATTCTGTCTCAGTGGAGGTGAGCCAGGGTAACCGTGTCTTCGACATGCTCTGTACTTTGCATAGTATATGTGTTACTAGGTGTTCTATAGCCTGGAAGTTTGTTAGATCTTTGTGAATTAGTAACTTAAAAAAATTAATAGAAATCATTTTAAAGCTGTCTTAGAGGGTCTAATGGTTTGTATCATGGCATAGGAATTTCTGTCGACCTTGGCTTGGAATGGAAATGACTAATCTTTATGCGGCAAGTGTAGACAAGTTGGAAAGAATTATCCAAAAGTTCCCCAATATTGTCAAAGGTGTCCTTGTTGAAAAGGTATGTTCTCTGCCACACCTTGTTTTAGATAGATCTCAATTCATTGGGGCAATATCTTCTTTCTAGATGTTGAATGACTTTATGAAAACTACAATAATTTTGACTGCATATCAAGAATATTGAGGTTATTGGTGTCAGGATAACTGCAAAATATATTATTCTGGACCATATGCTGTTTACATCTCTTGTTTCATCACAGTGTACTCATGGACTAGAATTCTAAATTAAGTATAAAAGGTATACCAAAGAGTCATTGGGTGTGTTTAGTTTGCTTTTGAGAGAGTGATTTTCAAAAAAAAAATTTGGGGAGAGAATTTAGAAAATTTTTTTGTTTGTTTGGTTGTATATTTTGAATGTAGTTTTGGAGTTTGAGAGTTTGGGATGATTTGATAATTTGATATTTTGTTGTAATTGAGTAGATGTGTGTGAAAGAAAAAGTGATTGAAAAGGAGAGAGGAGAGAGAAAAAATGATTGATTGATGTGTAAGAGAGAGAGTGATTTTGGAATTTTTTTGAGAAAACCACAAACCAAACAAAATTTTGGAAATTTTTTTCAAAAATGACTCTCCCAAAATCAAACCAAACAAGCTCATTTTTTTCTGTACATTTGTACATATACTAGAAAGGAAGCATACATATGGTACCATGAGCCAAATTAATAAAAAAATAAATATGAAAAATTACTAAAAAAAGTAAAAAATGAGTAGTTCATAATTAACCCATCAGAACCTCAATTGCTCATCACTATGAGAAGTTGATCTTACTTCACTTTCTGCATGCAAGTTGTTGTTGTTGTTGTTGGTTTTTATTTTTTATTTTAATTAAAAAAATCCTGCAAGATTTATTGAACAAACAAGTAAATTATATGATTGCAAGATTAACAGAAGAAATGAGTACATGATATGGTCACACCTAGATTTCCTACACATATGAGGCCAAGCTACACTTAAGAAGCCACACAATTAGCTTTTAAAGGACAAACATCAATGGAGACTACCATCTCTCTGTTTCAAAATTTTAGAGAGGTATATGAATGAAGATAAATTTTGGTTGATCATGAAGATCAATCCTAACTTTTGCATTGGATTTAATTTAAGGTAGCACAATCAAGCACATCATTTGCCTATGTGCTACTTGTAACAGTAGAAATCACCAAATCATGAACTATGAACTAACATCGACCTCAATTTTGGAAAAATCACAAACAACTGAAACAAAAACATCACAGATTCCCCTGTCTTAGACATTTTGTTTGAAAAGTTCCCAATCCCTACTAGTAGTAACTAAACATTAAACAGGAAATAGAAAAAAAAAATTTATTCTTTCCACAATTTCTTGCTGCAAGTTGCAATTACAAGCCTCCACAATTGCTGCAAGAGCCTTTTCTCTAAGTTTGTCACATATACTTCAAAAACCTCCAGTGACTCCTAGAAGATAAGCATAGAAAAATATGCAATTTGGTGTTAAAATTTCTAGAAATCATTACCAAGAGTTCAGAAGAAACTGATCAGTTTCACCCTACGTGATATGCTTGTTCAGTGGAAAGCTATTCATGCATAAGCAATCTGTTACGAAATTAAAATCTAGGCCACATCCATTTTTCTTCTTGAATTGAGTGATTTAACCATAAATCCATCTGTTTGACCATGTAAGCCCCTAATATTTCTTTTTTCCCCAAAATGAGTGAGCCCTAGAAAGTAGGGGTGTTCATGAGTCGAGTCAGGTTTGACTCAAACCCGCTACTCGACCGAAACTGTTCGGTTTGGAAACATGTTCAATTATTTCCGACCGCATGTTAATTCAAAACTGTCCGTCCATCTTCTTTGGCTTGGTGGTCGGATTCGGACGGTTTTCGAAATTACAAAGCCAAATATCAAAAAATTCAGAAAAGCAATTGTAGATTCACGAGGTTCAACAGATTCAATGACCAAAAGAAGAACAAAAAACACTTCCATATAAATACGATTTCTGGTATACCAAAAACAATTAACTAAACTCAAAAAAAAATAAAACAAAAACTAAACTTAAGGATCAATAGATCTAGATCAATCGAAAAATAAAAAGAAACCTAGATCAATCGGCGTCACTACCGCATCCAACCATCTGCATTTTTACCATCATCGTTCCTGAAGCTTCAAGATCAATCAATTGATGCGTATTCCCAACATTGTCGCCATCAACTTTAAAAATTCATAAATCTGGCATTGATGAAGCTTGAAGGTCGTCGACTGTGAAAAGGAATGGGGCTTTCCCTTTGGATGTTCATATCATGAGACAGTAAGGTTTTTGGACTAGAGTTTAGGGTTACAATTGAATCTCTGATAGAATAGTGAGAGAGAAGAAGAGAGCGAATGAGGGAGAGAGATACATGGGAGAAAGAGAAAGTGGTTGACAGTAGGTGAGAGAGAAGAGAGATACATGGAAAAAAGAGAAATCTGTTGACAGGAAGAGAGAGAATAAGAGAATGATAGATACAATGATTGGAAAAAAGATAAAGTGGTTGAGCATTTTGAGACTGATGTTTACATAAAAGAGAAACGTGTTTGAGAGTTTTCCAGATATCACAACACGTGTGCTGCACAGATAATGTGCAATCCCGAAGACCAATAAAAACTTGATAAGAGGAAAGGTAACGTTAACAAACTGCAGCTGACCGCATGGTGTTTCGAAACCGTCCGTATGCTCATTGGGTCGGACGGTCTGGTTGGGTGGGTCAGGTTTCACGGTTCGGTGAACACCCTTACTAGAAAGAAAAACAACTCATAGTGCACCATCATACAGTAAGGCTGTGTTTGGATCTTTGATTTGAGTAAGATTTATATTGGGAAAAATAGGAAAGAGAAACGTGAATAAAAAGATGGATTTTACCTTTCAAACACATCCTAAGTGGATTTTCTCATCCTAAGATGGATTTGACCTTTCAAACACAGCTACACAAGGTTCATCAAACTAGAGGACAAGAAGAATGGCCTGTGTCTTGAAAAATATAACTGTAATAGTTTGAACTAGGGTTCTTGCCTTCACTTCTACTGTGATGTTAGAAGAATGCTCAAATTAGGAACTATTTTAAATAGTCTAAGTGAATTGAATCTCAATATGGTTTTACTCTTCCAATCGCCTAAAGCAAATTGGAGTTGATTGCAAGTTTCTGAGCAATATTACAAGTTGCAACATTACAAGCTAGAATAAGAATATAAAACATGAAACTATAATATGATGAAGAATGGGGAAAAAGCAGCAGTGCATAGGATTTACATTATTTGTTTCCATTTATTTGAAGAAACACTAATTGAAAGGAACAATATCTAGATTTACTCACACATGCACTTGCTTGTAGCAATGGATACCAATTTTGAAAATGTTCCCCAGGGATAAAAGAAAGTTTTAATACCTTCGCAGTTAAATAATACATAGAATTAATATCATTCAGGTTTTATAATATTGCATAAAATTAATATCATTCAAAGTAGCTTACAATCATCAATACAGATCTGAAGGAGTAAAAGCTAGTATCAAATTAGCTTCAAAAGAGAGACTTAGAGAAAGGGCTTCAGAAGTGAAACTATAAATTGATCACCCAGTACGAAACAAAATCAAACAGATATGAATTCGAGCATATTTGATTTCATACGAACAGGTCTGTGTTCAAAGAAAACATATGCATCTATATAGGTGCAAAATGGAAGGAAAACGTACAGATCTGAATTCCAGCTTGGTAACAGAGAGAAAGCGAAGGCAGATCGGAGCGAAAGAGCAAGATGAGAGAGAAGAGCCGATGAAAGCCTTCAAACTATTCCATTCATTGAGCCTTCAAACACCAAATGTCCAGAGAGAGGGAGAGAGGGAGACAGATGTTTTGAATACATAGCTAACGGTGTCAACAATTGACTTGAACCAATGTTGTTTAATGCAACTCTAAGACAGCATTTTGATAGCGTTGTTGTGATTGTTTGATTTGTATTAATAGCGTTGTTGTGATTGGTTGACCAATAATGGCGTTTTAGTAAACGCATTCTTATAAATGCCATAGTTGTTACCTTTTCTTGTAGTGCATGCTTGGGGACTCTGTGTACACGATAAGAAGAGTTGGGCTTTAGGTGTTTATCATATTCTGTGTTGAGGCCAAGATACCATTTGTTTGTCCCGCTCACCCTCCCTGTTGGATGTTTGGCCCTTGTTAGAGGTGGATCCGCATAGGATTTAGTGACAACACTGGAAGTTTGAAAATATTAAAAGTTGCTAAACTGGTGGGGAAAACTAGTTAATGCCTTCTTATACATAGAGAGTATACACCAAAATGGTGTACACAGGCACTATACATAGCTAAATTGTAGACGTAGGGAGTATTCAAGAGGCACCAAAATGAAAAGAACTAGTTAACTTCTTATATTTAAAGATCAATTCAAAAATTTGAAAAAAGCCCAAAGACTAGCTTTTGCATAAAACAAAAACTAAGAAAAGGACATTTTATACCTTCATCTTAATCTCTTTCAAAGATTGTATTATGCTGTCAAAAGCTTCGTGCATTGGCTACACCCTTTATTCTTAGAAAGGATAGAAACAAACTACATAACTCTCTAGGGAAATGTAAAGCAAGATGTTTGATAGGCTTTCCATCATCTTTACGCTAACTCATAACTCATTAGTTCACTATACACTCTCCTATCACCCCACTTTAGAGAGAAAAACGTGAGAAAGAGTGAGAGAAGGAAGGAATTTGGAATCAAAGCTAGGAGAAGGGAGAGTTGCTAAGAATTGAAGGCATTGGACCTGGAAACTCAAGAATTAAGCTTTTAGCACACATCTTGGGAAGCCTAGGTAAGAATTCAACTCTTGAATTGTACAATTATGATGTGTACGACATGAACTCTAAAGAATTAACTAGGTTGATACAAGAATTGAGTTAGAATTAAAGAGAAATGAACCATATCATGCATGCATGCTCATTTCATCATAATTTGAAGTTGTTTTCAAAGAATTCCCTTTTGCATGTCCTCATTTTGGCCTTGGTCTAAGAATTCAACATATTTTTGAGTTAGACACCTCATTGGATCATGTTTTGAAAGCTTGGAACTTGCACCTTTACATGCATGATATATATATATATATATATATATATTGTTATGTTTTCAAAGATTTGGGTTTCGTCTTGAACAATTGGCGAGCTTCTAGGCCTTGATCTTGCGAAATGATTTTGAATTCACCATGATTTCACTATTTACAATTGTTTCCTTTTGTTTCCTCAAGTTTTTGGTCCAAAAGACCTTGTTTTACAACTTTGAATTTGAGTTTTGAGCTGAGAAGAGCAATCTGGAAATCTCAGAATTTTGCTCTCCGCTCGAGCGTCAACCTACGCTCGAGCGACCACTCTGTGATCTTCCACTTCCGCTCGAGCCACCAGAAGTCCGCCGCTTACTATTTATTTTATGTATGTAGGTGAGCAAGCGCGTGACCAGGCATAAGCTGCTACCTGGAGTGTCGAGTCAGCCAACCACTATGCCTTCCGGGAAGGTTCCCTTTTTGAAGAAGTCAAGTTTTGTGAATCTGACAAAGATGTTTTGTTGTTTGTTTTTTTTGCTTATCTGTATTTAGGGATAAGTTTCCTTTTGATTACATCTGTGCATATGGGTGACGTAAGAGTAATGTACCTTCGACGTCACATATATTTATATAAGTTTGTTTTGGAAATTTTCGTCTCATATACGTTATCACAACTCTATGAACAATGTGTATTCTATAATTGCTTCCACAGCCCCTCATCATGTGTCTTTTTGTTAAGAGGCCTTTGGTAATCCAATGATTTCTAGCCGGTTACGACACTAAACTTATAGGGGTAGGTTTGAGTTGTGACATACATTGGGTGGGTACAGAATTTTGTAAAAAATTTAACAAATTCATCAAATTAGTCATGTTCAAGAATACAGAGTTGAACAAACTTAATGTGTTCAAAAAATTTACATCTGAACAACAAATAAAAGTTTAATTTATTTTTACCGAACTAACTTAAAATGTTCAAATTTTTATGTATGAACATTTAATATTTGGTCAATCTTAATAATTTAAACAAAATTGTGTTGTTCAAATATAAATAATTGAGCATTGTGTAAAAGTTGAATTCTAATTATCTGAACACAACGAACAAACTCATCTTCCCAATATATAAATGAGACAAATAAAAAACCAAAATATTAAGTCATAAACTAACTTTTTTAATATTCAAATCAACGTTTTCAATATTTATATCGGAGTCAACCATTTTAGTGTCATCTATGATGTGCAAATCTTCAAAACTAATTGATTTCAATATTCTTAAACCCTAAATCTTCAAAGAATAATGTTTTGAGTTTGAAAAATAAATATAATGGAGAAGAGAATGAAGTGAGTTAATTGATAATAAATGATATTATGAGTGTATGTTAATGGTGAATATGATAAAGAAATACAATGTTTATATGTTAAAATCCTAAACCTTCCTAAACCTTATAGGGATGATGGTGTGTGAAGAGTATTTTGTGTTTCTAAATATGAAATTTTTAAATAGGTAGTATACATCCCATGTTGTCCTTAATGGTCATTTCATTGAAGGATATTATTGAAATATAAATTTAATCTATTAATGGTGTATACTAAGAGTATTAGTGGTGTGTAAATATAATCACTTTAAATTTTTTTAGATTTTTCATTTATTTTCTTTTACCCAAGAAAAGGAAAAAAATAAAAATCACAATAAAAGGTGTACGTTTTTGTTGACTGGTTATATACTATGAAACGCATATACAATATGCTACAAGCTTATGCCTTGTTGAGAAAAATTTAATGTCTATAGTCCCGACTATATTTAAGAATATGACTTCAAATATTTGTTTTTATAATCCATTGTATAAAACATGCTCCGTCTTCTATCTAGATATTCACTAAGCTTGTGAATCTCATCACAATTATTACATGATTTCGAAGTGGAGGAAATTAAGAGAAAAGACAAATTAGGAATATATATACACTTTAATTTACAGTAGTGCTACACGCATAAATTGATATACCAATTAGTATATTAATGGATGATGTGTCATAATTTTAGAGGTTTTGAGTCTTTATAATTTGTATAATGGATATACTAGTCGGTCACGCCTCCAACTTCTAAAGTGGGGTTTGGATCATGACAAAACTCAGCAAAATTATTAAGCGATTTCAAATTTAACCCAATCAAAAAAAAGCAAATTAATGTATGAACAATCTTTATAAATTATGCCTTAGATTAGACATATATATATATATATATATATATATGTATATATGTGTAGTTACAGTAATTAACGGATGAAAATATACTAGAAAACTGTATGAAGTCATCCTTTTGATTATTCAAATAAAAGACTATAAAATGTAATAATATTGTTAATTAATAAATTTTAAAATTCATATTAATTGTGCTAGGAGATCACACAAAAATAAACACTTTGGTTTCTTTGTAAATTAGAAAAAAAAAAATTTTAAAAATAATAATTGGGATTTACCATTTGCTCACCTGCAATAAGAAGCAATATGCAGTGAGTACAAAATTAATTGTGATTTTGTTGATTTGCTACCAAATGTGGAATACATATAGAATCATGAACAGTGGTTGTGTTAGCCCCATAGTTATTCATCTTTAAAATTCTATTGATTTTGATCATAAACAAATATTTTGAACTTATTTTGTTATTTAAAAGTTTTCAAAATAAAAATTGTGTTTCATAATTCTAGAAGTTATATGATTCTAAAGTATTATTTTTCAATCATGTTTGGGCCCTCAAAACACAAGCATCAAAACTTGGTTGCAAAACTCTATCCATACTTAAAACATGTCTAAGGGTTGACACCAAGATGGTAAGGGTCGACACCAGAATGAAGCTCAAAATGCACAAGTGTTCTAGTTGCAAGGGTCGACACTAAATTTCATAATGCAATTCAGCAGCAAAGGTCGACACCAAGAAGCACAAGGGTCAACACCAAATTTCAAAATGCAATTCAGCAGTAAGAGTTGACACCAAGAAGCACAAGGGTCGATACTAAATTTCAGAATGCATTTCAGCAGTAAGGGTCGACACCAGAAACATTTGAGACTCAACGCAGAGAAGAAAGAGAAGCAAAGGGTCGACACTCAATCAGCAAGGGTCGACACCTGTAAAACTGGGTTTAAATATTCCACCTGCCAAAATCAGATCCAGACTGTTGTAGATCATTTCTCAGCCACTTTTTCAAATTTCTGTACAGAGTACGTCATAGTTTCTGACCACTGAGCAGATCCTCTGGCACCATGTCTTCTCCAAGAAATTAACTGATGAGGTTGAGCATTAAATAAAAAGCTTATACATTTAATGAATCCTCTCTTACCAAGACCTACCTACAGTATGCCTTCTTCTTGTTTTGATCAAACACAGCTGGAGTAAATCCCTCATGATCTTCTCCAACAGATAGGAGATTTAAATCTTCTCTATCTTTAATAGCTAGAAGCCATTAATATTATAAATATGGAGGTCTCCTTGTTCATTATATACATCACTTGAATACAACAAGCCTAGAGCATTCAAGAGCAATCCAAAGCTTTTATTATACTCCATTTGTACTTTCATTTTCATATCTGAGTGAGTCTTAAATTACTTGAGAGCTTACACTTTCATATCCATCTTTTGTGAGAGAACATTTGTAAAAGAGGAAAGTTGTACCTCTTATTCTTATTCCTTATTTTCTGAGTAACACACTTGTAAAGTGAGACATTTAGTTGAGAGGATGTCACGCCCCCAAAATACACACTTGATACAACCCAAAACATATATCAATAATCGCATGAATCACAGTAAATAGTCATTTCATTACATGAAGTTAATGATTACAAAAGAGTTTGACAGGAGTAATGCCCTATTGGCTTACACTTTTCCAAGTATTGACTTGGTTACAACAAAAAGAGCTTCGCTCAATACAAATTTAGCCATAGGCTATACAAAATAAACAAAACATGAAGCTCTTGCTTCCCAAAGGTTCCTCCAATGCTATTGCCTTGGTGGAGGCATTCCATCATCACTTGAAAATGTTATTCCCAAATAGGGTGAGCCACAGCCCAATAGAAATCATGTAACACAGTATATGAAATTTAGCAAAGGTATAAGTACAAGTGCTTAAACAATACTTGTGATAAAACCTTTCACAAATGTATATACTCATAAGATATCAAGTTCAAGTCTTAATCCATTTTTTTTCAATTCACATTCCGATCACTCATCTTTCTTAATTCATGAGTCAATTTCATTATTTCTCAACAACCAAACTGAGGCTACAACTCAATAACTTTCAATTTACACAACACTTATGCATAAACACTTCAAATTTCTATTTCACGGATATTTCGTCTGCGGGCAGCCGTCAAACGAGACCCATGTAAACGTAGGCTATACAAACACTACAATTGCCATTTTACGGATATTTTGTCCGCCGGCTAGGCACCCATGTATAATTTTGGGACTTTCACCCAGAACACTCCGGCCAACTTAATTATAATGAGTCCATCCCCTTTCTCCTCCCAAACAAACATTCATACATATACAATGTATTTAAACATATAATCAAACATGGAGCACATTCTTTTTCCACTCCCAAACAAATATAAATATATAATGTATATAAACACGGTCATATTCAATGACAACCATCAAAAGATTAATTTCAATTTACCTAATCCACATGTAATTTCTACAACAGTCAAAGCTATCATCCACCGATAGCCTAATACAGTTATCTCTAGACAGATATTCAATCTCAAATAGATAGTTTATTCAAAACTTCCAAAAGAATGAGTTAATACATAACCAATTCCACCATTCATATCAATATCCTCTTAATTTCACATTTTTAATGTCAATTCCAATTATTTGTACAAGATAAAAGTTTGATCAAATTAGGGCAATTTTCCATTTTTTCGCAAATATTAGCCAAGTGCCAAAATCATCAAATTAGACATAACACAACATCATTTTCAAACCCCACAAGCATTTATTTCACCTTAACTCAAAACCCCTCTTTCTATTTGTAACAACCCTCATACTGTTTACCGATTAATGACCGATTGATTACCGATTACTGCTAAACTGAGATCGAATATGAAAAGTAATTGAACTGACTGAAATCTGAAACTGATTGATTGACTGTATTTGTTTAAATGCATTTTCTATCTGTTGATTGTTAATTGATCTGTTCATGTTTTGTGCTTAAATTGATAATCGAAGGCCTTATCGGCGGCCGAACCCAAAATTGATTGATGATTTAGAACCATTAGAACTTATATGATTTTATGGTGTATTTAATTAAAATGTGATTTGGTACGATTAAATTAGATTAAAATAGGTTAAATTGCATTGTGCACTTATTTACATTATTGCCATTGTGAGTGGACCCTTTATTATAATATCCTTGAGCCTTATACACTCAAACAAAACAATCCTTCAGCCATTTTGAGCTCACCACCGAACAAGAGAAAGAGAGAGTGAAAGTAGTGAATTCAACATAGAGATTGGCTTGAATCTTGAAGAATTGGAGTATAAATTGGCAAATTGAACCTCAAGACTAGTAATTAAGGAATCGAGGTATGATCTTCATCCTCTTAGTTGTGTATTTAAGGTGTATCTAGCATGGATCATGGTAGATTAAAGAGTTAAGTCATGAGTTGGTTCAATGATGTTGAATTAGAGCTCAATTGTTGCATGCATGTGCATATTGTTAAGTTTTGAGGTTGTAATTCACCATTCCTCACATGCATGTTCATAATATTGTTGTAATTCATGTTGTCATCATGTTTTTGAAAGTTTTGGCTCACTAGAGCATGAGATTGAAGCTTTGAATTGAGTTTAATCCATGCATGTTGCATGTTCTTCATGTTCATGAAAATTGGTTTGAAATTGAGTTTGAATTAAACACCCTTGGGCTTTGATTTCCCAAATTGAGCTTTGAATCATGTTGTTTTAAGTGTTTACAAGTGTTTTCCAGGTTTTCAGCCCAAGAGGATCGAAAATTTTGCATTTAAACTTGATTTTGAGCTTGGGACTCAAATCTGGAATTTCAAGATTTTGGGCCTACGCTCGAGCGAGGAAGTCCACGCTCGAGCGTACACTCTGTGATCCTGTCTTCCGCTCGAGCGAGGAAAGTGACGCTCGAGCGTGAAATGCGAGCATCCAGTACTTTGCATGAGTTCACAGTCCGCTCGAGCGAGGAAACTCACGCTCGAGCGAGGACTTGTGTCTTACGCTCGAGCGAGGGTCGAGCGTCCGTCGAGCGTAAATTTGGAGCATCCAGTATTTTTACTGTAGCACACAGTCCGCTTGAGCGACGGAGTTCACGCTCGAGCGGAGCTCCTTTGTTTGCATGTCCGCTCGAGCGTAGAAAGCCACGCTCGAGCGAGACCTCTGTTTTCTGAAAATTTTGTTAAGTGTTTGAAAGTGCATCTTTGCATCCTCTTTCCATCCTAGGCATTCCTAAGGCATATTTAAGGCATCTTAAAGAGGATATAGATGTAGAACATACCGAGGCAAATTAGGGATTAAGTTATTATTTTTCCCAACTGCGTAGCTTAGTGTGTTCAATCTGTAAACTGTGTAGGGTTGGCTTTCCGAGGAGACGCTCTAGTTCACTGTAGCCCAGAACTCTGTGAGTAACAATTGTGTAAAGATATGTTCGAAATGATTATCTCTGAATACTGAACTGAACTGTTTACTGAACTGATATTGATTACTGAATGAATGTATGTCCTTTATTTCTGAACTGTACTGTGGCATCCTTAGCATCTACTGTTTACTATTACTGTTACAGAGATCTCTGTCGGTTCCCTCGTGGAACCACCACTGTTTACTGATTGATGGCCATCATTACTGTTCGGTCTTTAAGACCTACTGCTTACTGTACTGTTATGCTAATGGATGTACCACATATGACTGATTGACTGAAAGACTGAAATACTGATTTATTGAACTGTTTTCATTACTGTAAGGACATTTATTCTAAACCTCTTTACGCATTATGTTATTCACTGGGCTTTAGCTCACTGCTCATATATATATGTAGGTGTACAGGCACCGGACCAAAGCTAGAAGCGTCGGGGCATTTCCAGTTTTGTCAAGCCAACCTATGTGCCTCACTGCGAGGTTCCGAACCTGCCAAGCCAAGGCTAGGGGTGTTTAGTGTTCCCCCTCCCGTACTGTTTTGTTTACTGTATAGACTACACTGTACTGGTTAATAGGGACTTGATCCCTGTTCCGAATGTTTGTAAATGTTTTGTATACTGTTCTGTATAAATGTATGAAAAATCTTTTTGGCATACAAACTGTCACAGCTCATTGGACATTGTTTATTTACTGTTTGGCTTCCGCCAAGCCCCTGTACTCTGTATTACTATATTACTGTTCAATAGGCCTTCGGTAATCTTGGATTACTGGCCGGTTACGGTGCTAAACCCATAGGGGCGGGTTTGGGTCGTGACACTATTTTTTGCCCAAACCCTAGGTTTGTTTAAAACATCCCCAAATCATACCATTGTTACGTAAGAGACAAATAACTAAACTAAATATCATATGAAGGTGTAGAAAGATCCTTACCTCAAAGGAAGAAGATGAGCCAAGCAAGAGTGAGACTCCAAGAACGACGAAACCTACTTCTATTCGGTTCAAAATGAAGATCTTGACGAGCCCTACCTTTTTCTCAAAGGCACTAGGGTGGAAATCCCAATGGATCTAGATGAGATCTTAGAGAGAAAGTGAATTTTAGAGAGAGAGAGGCTCAAGAACAAGCTTTTTGGAAAGTTTTAGAGAGAGAGAGAGGAAAAAGTGATTCAAAATGTCATCTTCTCGGGCTGTTATACACGCAGTTTGCTCGAGCGTGGAAAGCCTCGCTCGAGCGTCAGACACAAGGCTCCGCTCGAGTGTGAGACTGGACGCTCGAGCGTCTAATGCACGCTTCCAGTATTTGCAAACCTGCAAAAGAAATATTGAGAGTTGATGAATCCCGCTCGAGCGCGAGAATGGCTGCTCGAGCAAAGAGGCAAAATTTGTGAAGCTTGGTCGAGCGAAAGAGCCAAAATCTGGGCAATAAAGGTTTTGAAAAACAAGCAACCAACCTGTTCCAAACGCACAACCACAACCCGAAAGCCAATTCTAACAGGATACAAGGGGAACAAGAGGTAAACAACAATATGAAAGCATTAAATCCGAGCCTGGGATATAATAGATACCGGGTCAAAACCGGAATCACTATAAAGGATCTCAATAGATTGAAGTAAGTCCTTGTAAAAATCCACAAGCTAGGCGGAGTTTGGTGGTGCATCTATTCATAGTGAAGAAATTCTCAAGAAGGTGTCTTGAGGAGTGGACGTAGGCCGGTGAGCCGAACTACTATAAATCCTTGTGTCAAGCTCTTTTTTCCTTTCCTTTTATTTTCTGTGCATTCATTTATTGTCATCTGCCATTAAATACTTAGTCTTTGCAAATTTATTTTTGGACCAAATTTTTAATTACCCAATTCACGCCTCCTCTTGGGTTGCCTTCCTAAATAATAGGTTGGTTCAGTGGATAAGACTTTGAATCCCTTGCTCAAGGCTTGGGTTCGAGTCTCCATAGCCTTTTGTTGGGGTTAAACATGCTCTTTAGTACTTGGAGCACGCGGGGACCTAAGCTTCAGCCCAACGTAGGTACGGTGGGGTTCCTTGCAAATATGCTATAGGTTCTAAGGGACAATACTCTCTGATGGATATGTTGGAGTAGCCTATCTGCATATCTATTTTATGAATTAAAAAAAAAAAAATCCATACAGAATCTGGCTTCCACCGACTTACTTTTTCTATCCATCACAACTTATGGCCCAAGTCAAGTAAACTAAATAGCGCTTATTTTAATTATGGATTTGTTTAGCACCTTGTTAGTAAAAATTATGTTGGGCTTAGATTGACAGTAACTAACCAAAATTTTAAACGAACAATTTAAATAGAAAATCAAACGATTGTGTAAAGGTTCTAAATGCCTTGAAAGTACAAGGACTTTTCTAGAACAATTAACAATCGAAAGAGTGAAGTATCCAAATAAACAAAGATAACTCCAGACGAAATTATCTACGTTTACAAGAATTACAAGTCACAAATTACAGAGAAAACTATTCCTAAATTAGGATAATCTACTCTTAACAAAAAAGGTAGACTACTCCTAAAGATAAAGAGAAAGGAAAAAAAAAACTATGATAAACTTGATGATTTGTTGATCCCCTTTTCTGCTTGCATCTCTTTGTCTATTTATAATCAACACCCAAAGCTTCTTTTAGCAAGAATTGCTAGGCACTTTCTCCTCCAATATAGTCACGTTTGCCACTTCCTCTATAAAGCCACGTTTGCCACCTCATGCATGCTCCACTACTCCTCTTTGGAACCAACATTCCATCATGTTGCTATTTTTCTCAATTCATGTCATGATCAACTAATTGATTACATTCTGCACTAAACAAAAATAACAATAATAATAAATATATGTAGCCATTACTTTATATTAAAAATAATCTATGGTTCAAATCGACATATCAAAATTCACAGGTCACAATTAATAAAATTAGATTTGGCCATATTTGACAAGCCACAATGAATTAAAGTAAATTTGGCCATAGTGGATAGGCCATAATCGACAGAAAAACAATTTATGGTTCACTGCCTTTTCTTTCTAAGGCAAGGTTGAACTTCACAAGCATTGCTATGTGTTTCTCATGAATTGTTGACCTATATCGACAGGCCATCTTGCCATTTACAAGCACTAAATACCTTATGAAACTTGGCCATCATTCAACTGCTCGTAACTGATCCACTGATTGTTTTCACCACATTGCACATACTTTGGCCCAGGAAGTAAAACATCTTCAAGTTTTTTTGCCACATATCATAAGCAACTTTTCACTCCCTGTCGACAGAACAATTACAAAAATGGGTGCAAACAATGCCCCCCCTAACTCTTTAAGAATGAGACTTACTTGAATTCTTGAAGAGTTATAAAATCAAAATTAAATCGATGGTAGCCCTTTCAACAAACAAACATATATAAAATATATGCCTTGGGCCAATAAGTCTGATGGTCAAAGACCATATATATTCCAAAGTAGACAATTTATATATTTTATATTACTTCTTTGTTTAATACTGCTAAATGTATATATTTTCCAAACAATGTTGGTTGATTAACCATTTTATTAGAACCAAATATTAGTGTGATCCATATATTCAAAAAAGACTTTGAATAACAAAAACCATAAATGGCTTTAAAAACTCATACATGTTGACATCTTGAACAATGTCAAAAAATTTAAATTCATGAACGTATGGTTGTTCATCATTTTTCAACCATATTTGGCTTAAGATCACATTTCTTTGTTTCACACATTAATGGGTTAGAAACATTTTTTGAAAATCCAAAAAATATTTCTTCTTTGTGAAATTGCCCCTTTTGCCATGGAATTCTTATTCTCATGCCCTTTTGTTTTTGCAACCATAACAATTGATGGAGTAACAACATCAATATTTGAAGGTGTCTTGTAGACCTCCATCCTTGTCTGACACTGCCCTCTAGAAATATCATCAATAACACTTCTTAACTCACCAACCAGCACCTGTTTTTCCTCAACTGAAAGAGATACAAGAGCCTCTTTTAATTGTAAAACCAAACTGCTACTAGGCAGTGCAGAAGGGCCACTCGTTTGGCTTTGATGCCTCGTCTTTTCCATTGTTCCAAATTAGGATGTGGTCCCACTGGACGTGCCAAAAATTGTTAATAAAAATTATGCTGGGCTTAGATCGACAGCAACCAAGCAAAAATTTTAAACGAACAATTTAAATAGAAATCAGACGATTGTGTAAAGGTTCTAAATGCCTTGAAAGTATAAGGATTTCTTTGGAATAATTAACAATCGAAAGAGTGAAGTATCCAAATAAACAAAGACAACTCTAGACAAAATTATCTAAGTTTACCAAAATTACAAGCCACAAATTACAGAGAAAACTAATCCTAAATTAAGATAATCTACTCCTAAGAATTAAGGTAGATTACTTCTAAAGATAAAGAGAAAGAAAAAAAAACTATGATAAGTTTGATGATTTGTTGATCCCCTTTTCTGCTTGCATCTCTTTGTGTATTTATACTCAATATCCAAAGCTTCTTTCGACAAGAACTGCTAGGCAGTTTCTTCTCCAATATAGTCACGTTTGCCACCTCCTCCATAAAGCCACGTTTGCCACCTCATGCATGCTCCACTACTCTTTTTTGGAACCAACATTCCATTACGTTGCTATTTATCTCAATTCATGTCATGATAAACTAAATGATTATATTCTGCACTAAACAAAAATAACAATAATAATAAATATAAATATAAATATATGTGGCCATTACTTTATATTTAAAATAATCTATAGTTCAAATTGACATATCAAAATTCACAGGTCACAATTAATAAAATTAGATTTGGCCATAGTTGACAAGCCACAATCAATTAGATTAAATTTGGCCATAGTCGATAGGCCACAATCGACAAAAAAACAATTTATGGTTCACTGCATTTTCTTTCTAAGGCAAGATTGAACTTCATAAGCACTGCTATGTGTTCCTCGTGAATTGTTGACCCATATCTACAAGCCATCTTGCCATTTACAAGCACCAGATGCCTTCTGAAAATTGGCCCATCATTCAACTGCTCGTAATTGATCCACTGATTGCCTTCACCGCATTGCACATACTTTGACCCAAGAAGTAAAACATCTTCAAGCTTCTTTGCCATATGTCATAAGCAACTTTTCACTCCCTGTCAACAGAAGAATTACAAAAATGGGTGCAAACACACCTCTTATAAATATTGTAAATATTTCATGAAAATATATTTATATAAAAAAAAATATATGTGAGACCTAGAAAATTATCTCACATAGATTTTTGAAGATCCAACGAAGAGATGAATTTGACCCTTGTAGATTTGAAAAGATAAACATAGTCAACGCTATCCAACCGGGGTTGCCGACCGGGGACATTCCGATGATGAAGTTAGCAACTTGAATCAAAAACAGAAGATGAAGAAATGAAGAGTGATTGTGTGCTACGTTTACAGAGAGATTATGCATACCTCTATTCCATGGGATGCCTTCCTTTTATAGATGTGGGGTGTGATATTTGCTTGGTAAATATTTGTTTGATGGGCTTTCTTGTTAGTCTTGGCCCATTTTTAAGACTTATTTGGATTGAACCAAATAAGTTGATATTTTTTCTGGGCTCATATAATATATGATCTTTTCAATTTTTTTAACATATATTTTAAAGATCACACATTAATAAAATTCGTTAATTATTATTAGTCTTAAGATTTAGGAGTTACTATTGGGAAAAATCAAAGATTTAACTAGCTGATTTAGTAGATAAAAACATTTTTTTTTACAAAGCCTGATGCATAAGTTCAATGTAGCCTTTTCTTTCCTATTCTTCTTTCGTTGATTGAATAAAGATAATCTTTCATTACTATTGTTTTTATGATTATTTATGATGAAACATTAATCGGTGGTGTGAGTGATGTGAATTTGGATCTAGAAGAAGGATGAATAGTGGACAATTATTGTTTTGTTTTCCAATTTAGTTAATTAGAGAGAGATATTACAAAAAATATATTGGCATTTCAATTTTTTTTGTTCATTAAACTTTGACCCAAAAAAAGTGTGCAAAATAAATAAATATAAAGAATGAAGGGAGATTTTTTACCTTTTTTTAATAGCAAGTGTTCAATTCCTAATGAATGTCTTCTAAATGAAAAATACATAAAATATAATTTATCTAAAAATAAATGAAAAATACATAAAATATAATTTATCTAAAAATAAGTGAATAAAATACAATACATGACTGATTTAAAAATATAAACTCCACTTAAAATTGTATATTGTTACTATTTTACTATTTTGTAGTAACACCTTTTGAATGGGCGGGGCGGGGCGGGGCGGGGCTACCAATTGACGCAAATGCCACGCGTTTTTGACACCGGGGATCCAGTCAACGGCATCACAACAGCATTGAGTGCGTTCAAGGCTTTAAAAGCCGGTTTGGTATTTTTGCTTTCAAATAATTTTTTTAGATTTTTCATTTATTCATTTATTTTCTTTTACCCAAGAAAAGGAAAATAAAAAAAAAAAAAAAATCACAATAAAAGGTATACGTTTTTTTTTGACTGGTTATATTATGTGGTGTTTTGAGAAATTAATAAAAATTTGACTTTTAACTTTATGTGATTTTTTAACATTTTTATGTTAAAAAAGTTAATTTTTTAATGATTTTTTAATGTAAAAAAATTAAAAAACTAAAAAATTAAATTTTTGAAAAAAAGTTTCCAAAACACCCCTATATATATGTATATTTAAGTCTCCACCACTTTTGCGAGTAAAAAGTTCATACTTTTTGTTCACAACTTTTTTTTTTTTTCCCAATTAATCGGTATTCTTCAAGTAAATTCAGGCAATATCAACGCCTTCCAAATAAATAAATATATATATTGAGAAAGAAACCCTTTCAAACTCTTCCGTCCCGTCCAAATCCAATCCAACCCAACCAAAATCCCCATCATTCTCATCAATACCTATCTAATATCTCCACAATAACATATAGATTCATTCAACCTCTTTCTCTTTCTCTTTTTAGATTTTATATTTATATATACACACTGCTGTATCCACTGTTTACTACACCAGCAATTGCTTTTTCTTTTTCTTTTTCTTTTTATTTATATTTATATTTATATTTGTATTTATTTGTTTGTTCGTTGTCTTGGTTGTGTTGTGTTCAAGGGAGTCAGTGTGCGTATATATATATATATAGAGAGAGAGAGAGAGAGAGGGAGGAGTATTATTAGTATTAGATATACATATATGTATATGTATGTAAATGCAATGGAGAAACAACAAAAAGAAAGAGAGAGAGAAACAAAAGAGAAGCCAATGGAAGATTGCATGAGAGAATGCATGAGAAAGTTGTGTCTGTGGGTGACGCGTACTTTCAAGCCAGTTATGTCTCACGATGAGCTTGAACCCATTATGGCTACCCTCGGTTTCGTCGGCCTTCCACCCTCCTCCGCCGCCTCCGGCTGCGACTGGAAGGAGTATGTGTATTCCGCTGGTGGCTGGCGGCGGAGTCTGTCACTCACCATCATCGACCACCAGAATCCGCCGCCTCCGAGCCCTCGACTTCCCTATCCCAGAATCGACGGCCTCCACATCTACACCTACACGGCTTTCCTAGATGCCGTCAACTTCTACCTCGAGATGACCAATATGTCTGACCTCTTCCATATTAGGTACGCTTTCTTTCTTTGCTTCTCTCTTCCCTATTCCTATTCCTATTTTATTTTCCCCCTTTCCTATTATTCATTCGTACTTTTCTTTTTTCTTTTTTTCTTCCTATAATTCTTTCAATCCTTTTTTTTATTTTTATTTTTTTTTGAATAAAGTTGTTTGTACAAATACTAATAGCGTAACAATACTACTACTTTCTTTTTATTTTATTTGATTAGTATTTCTGCAGTTTACGATTCCATTGTTGATTTTGTTTTATATATATATCAATGAGTTCCCAAACTTTGCACTAGCTTGATGATTAAAATTTTAATTTTTTCTTTTTTAAGTCCTCCAACATTTTCAATGTAAATTTCAAATTATTATTTTTTTATTTTTTATTCATTTAAGCATTCTCCCCTAAATAATTTAGGTTGATTTTGTGTTCTAGGTAAATAATTTTAGGGGTTACACTCTTTCACTAACTGGATTATGAAATTTGGGTACATAGAAAAGTTTTGAGTGGAGTAAAGTTGGGAGCATCATAGAATTGGAACATAGATTGCCATTTCTCAAATGTTGATACATAAATGTATTGCTTAACTTAAACCAAAGGGTTGGCCTAGTGGCAAGCCTTTGGTCTTGGGGTGTGTTTCTTTCAAGATTTAACCTCGTAGGTGCTAACAATTTCTTGGGTCATCAGACTGGGAAATTAACAGTCGTGCACTTGCGGGAAACTCATTACAAGGCCTGTGCACAGGTTTTGATCTGGACACCAGTGCCAATCAAAAAAAGAAAAATGTATTGCTGAACTGAATGTGTATATTTTTGGTGATAGATGGTTTCCTTTAATCAACTGAACGTGATTCTGTGATGTTGATTATAGCTTTCTCTCTTTGGTATACAAGAAAATATTTGTCAGAACAGGCAAGAAATTGAAATTGTAGGATTTTTCTTTCCATTACCAGGATTCCCAACTACTTTTGTTTAGACAGGTTTGTTTTTTTCTTCTCCTTTTTGAGAACCAGAGACCATATTTGCATTTCTTTCCTCTATTTTGGTGACAATTATGAAGGGATAAAATGAATTGAGCAACAACTTAAAAAAAATAATTATTATTTATTTTTATTAACTAAATCATTCTCTTAAAATTCGCCCAATGTGTACACAAAGGAACAACAACATCGAAGGAAATAAACTGATAACAAAAATGTGCAAAGTTCAATTGTGTAACCGCTCTTTGTCTATATATTGATATGTAGAGCGATGTAATGGAAAAAGAGGCACTAAATTAGTGGATGTGACAAAATTACAATAAAGCATTATTGGGAATCGGCAAAACCCTTGTCAATTGTAACTTTTTATCATAGAGTGCCCTAACTATTGCTTTTCTTTCTTTCTCCCTTTTTTGGGTAAGTCTTCACTATTGCCATTCCCCAGTGAATATCCACATTTTCTTAATGCACATTTTGTTGATAATTTGCCATGTTTTTTGACATACATTCTCAATGTCGTTTTGGTTTAGCTTCTCATATATTTCTAATTATGCGTACCACAAATTTGGGGACACTCTTATTTGCTCTAGAACAACTCGCTGATCCTCGTGAAAGCTAATATCCTCCAAATAAATTATACAAGCTCCACATCTAGAGGCTTGGGTGCCTTAAACTAAATGTTCTTCAATTAAAATAGCACACAACTGCATGTATGCGCATGCATGCAATATAGCTATCCAATGTCTGGACCTTGGCATACTAGATGCAACAGTTATATAGATGTGTTCAAGACTAAAAGTAGATTCCCAAGTCACTTATATTATAAATTGAGATGGAGCGTTGTGTGAAAAAGCTAAAACTAAATGTGAAACTTTTTTATCAATTCTTCTTGGCGCTACTGTTGTCAGGTTATCTGCATTTTGACAACTTGCGTCCTGCACTTTCGACAATCTGAGCATATTTATAGAGCCATTTCCCTATTAGTTGCAAATGTGTTTGACTTATTTTTTTAATGTATCATTGTTTTCTCCTAACATGTCTATGGTAAGAAAATTAAAGAATTCAATAGCTTTGAGGAGACTGGCAAGTCCTTGTTTGGAAATTTATCTCTCTATGGGAATAATGTGAGTTAAGACAATGAAGGAGTAGAGACCAATACAAGATATGTTTCACTCAGTACCCTTTGAAGGATATTTAATCCGTAGCATATTAAACACACTACGAATTGTCAAAAGATATATGCATGATAAATAAGAATGCATTGACTAATTGATTATATTATACCCATCCCTTCATTTTTTTTTCAATACCTAAAATGGCAGTCTCAAAATAGTTGATTTATACTCTAATTATATTGATTCCAAAGTTAGTGATTCCAAATTGAGATGAAAACAATTAATTAGTGTCTGTCTTCTTTTGTTTCCGTATGAGGAATACTGCTTGTTAGAGTGTAGAACATCCTGCAAGTCAATTATGTTTATTATAATTTTGTTGCTTGATTCCAATATTGATCTGTTCCAATCCTCTTTTTGTGGCTATTATCCTCTTCTTTACCTTGAATACCAAGCATCACCTATTGTTGCATCTACGTTGGTAGAAAGAATGTTGAGATAGTTCGTGTTTTACAACATCGTCAATTAGGATCATGTTCAATTTCTAAAAAAGGGAAAAGAAAAGAAAAGATGTTGAAATAAAACCAAGAAGAAACAGTTTTATATGAAGTTATGGCCATATGCATAACTTAGCCGAAATCAGTCCAGGAGAAGAAAAATAGCAGAATTTTATTTTAGCATGATTCTAGCAGATAAAGCAAGGCCTTTTGTCCCTTTCTTTACATACAAATACAAATACAAAAATGGCCAAGTGTGGTGTGACCCCACTCTTTTTTGGCCTTTTGGCTGGCTGGAGAAGTTTCATACCATCCAGCCCATCCCAATCCCATTCATTTCTGAACCACCCACATACCAAAACCGTCAATTGATTCATCAGAAGAAACAATAATGGGTTACCTTCTTCCTTCACTTCGACTCTGCAATTACTACTGCTTCCTCTTCTCCTGCTGCTGCTTTTTTCTGATTATGAATCCCACCACTGGCACTGGTGCAGGACAACCATCTGAACTAGTTAGCAGTATCTGCAAGAATACTACAAATTACAGATTCTGTGTGGAGTCTCTCTATTCAGACCCACGCACACCAACTGCTGACTCCTACATTCTTGCTTACGTTTCGTTCGACTTGGCTTACCTTAATGCCAGCCATACCGAAGACTACATAGACATGCTGCTCAATAACACCACTGCTGACCGTGACTTATGGTTATTGCAGCGTCTCCAGAGATGTAGTAGCTTCTATGGGGGGGCCATTTCAGCTCTGTCTCAAGCCATCAATGACTTGGACTCTGAGACTTACTCCGAATTAGCTTGATTAGCTGGTGTTGCCGTCCATGAGGCTTGTGACTGCGAAGCCATTTTCCAAGGCCACTCCCCCTTTACCTTGTCTCGCATGAATCACGATTTGAGGGGTCTCTCCAAAATTTGTGTTGTTATCTCTCATCTTTTTACTGTATCTGTGTAATTGGGGTCAGTTTGTGGTGCGAATAGGCACAATTTAGTTAGATTACAAATTTAAGGTGGATTTTTTCTTTTTTTTTTTTTTTTTTTGGGGATAGAAACTTGAGTTGGTTTCATTTTGTGTTTTTGAGCTTGATGAAAAGGCTTCTATCCTTGTAAAATCAATTCTGATTGAATGCTCCACATTGTTGTCACAGCTTTATACCTCTCACAGTGATTTTATTTCATGAACTATAATCCCTGACTTTCTTGTATGTCTAGTTGAAACTATAATCATCTCGTCTTTTGCTGCTAATGAGGCTTGAACACAATGTTATTTCAATCTCAAATTTAGTATGATAATTATCAAAAAATTGAGTGAAAGGGGTGAATGTGTTGCCACTACTTTAGCTTCTCCCATTGGAAAAATTATATTCACAACCCTCCTTTTAACCAGTGTTAATCATATGGAATGTTCCTTGAGCTGTTGGACTTCATCATAATCTTGTGGTTTTTATTTATTTATTCACTTTTTATTTCAGGGGAATGCCACTCCACAGAGTTCTTGACCGGAACAGGAAGTGGCGCCGTATAGAAGAAGATGATAGTGTCTTTGTTTACAGAGAGGGAACGTTGGATCAAGCAATATACACGTACTATCACAAAAACAAGAATGACGTCAACAGTGGTAGCAAAGGGTGCAATTCAATGCTCATCCGCAACAAGGGCAACAGTACACCGACAGGCTGCATAGTCCCGTTGAAAGATATCATAGTGTGATCATAATATTCAGAACATATATAAACATATACAAACCTGCTTCAAAAGCTCCCCCAATAAATAAATCATCATCGAATATAACTGGACATGACACCCTATTCGGTTCAAGTTTGTTATGGTGTGAGAACTCAGTTGTCTCTGTTTTTTTAATATGAAACCCAAAGATAATCTTGTCTGGGTCAAAAATGGCAGACACCGGTAAAGTTGTCACTGAGTTGGCTTTGCTATGATTCAATTTTTCTCCAAGACTGGCCTGAACTGAAACAAATAGGCTTAAAATTCATATC
This sequence comes from Camellia japonica, assembly GCA_030407325.1. NCBI lineage: Eukaryota > Viridiplantae > Streptophyta > Magnoliopsida > Ericales > Theaceae > Camellia > Camellia japonica. The sequence goes on from JAPPVO010000029.1 coordinate 181,602,749, forward strand.
ATGGATGTCCAAAAAAGAGGATCTACACAAGGAAGTATCATATCACTATCAGGCTCTTTCAGATCAGATAGCCAGCCAGAGTACTCCCAAGCACCAGATATTTGTTTGACTTGGTATGGAGAGAATAAATGATTGGCTGATGCTGGGTTTGGCAAACGCTTTTTTGTAGGTTTTTTTTTTTTTTTTTGAAAAGTAAGAGTAGTTGTTAAAAAGACTATTGTTTGGTCAATGTTAAAAGAATTCTCTTTTTTTAGTTGGTGATAAAGTTTAGTGGATTTTTTTTTTTCAATTTTCCATTTTTTTCAGTTAAACATGCATTGCTAAAGAGGGGATTTTTTTGGGGGGTTGAAATAGCCAAAAAGTGGCTAGATGAGAACGGGTGGATGCATGAATTGATCCCTTTTGATTAATTAATTAATTAGTGTTTTTTTAGAAGATTATTGCCTCACTGCGGCTTTGCTACAAGTGTATAAACCACTGATCGGCTATGTAACAAGTCAGCATCTAACACAGTCAACCAATGACAACAATAAGGGGGAGGTAAATTATGTTCTCTCCAATGGCAAATGGCAATACATTTCAACCAATTGGAGAACGATAGCAAACAGCCGCAGCACATGATAAACAAAAAAAACCTTTTCCAATTTTGATAAATGCTATTTACATTATCCAACAGCATGGCATTTAAGAAGGAATAGTGGGCATACATACATGATGATGATAGTATCATTGGAGGTCTATGACACTACAAGACACATTCATGCAACAGGGTCCTCTTCCTTCTCCTCTAAGAACTCCAAAGACTTACCATAGAATTTCTCAGCTTCCTGTCTTACATTAGATGAAAGACCCACTTCTCCTTTTGATTCTAAACCATTTATCAATATTCTAAAGGATGACTTATCTGGCTCGCATCCTAATGATTTCATCAAGTAAAAGCACTCCATTGCAAGTCCCGTCATGTTGAAATTCATCAATTTCTTCAACAGCGCATTAAAGGCCACAGTCTCGGGCTCTAAACTAGTTTCCATCTTCAATTGCACGAAGAGAAGTTCCACCCTTTCATACAACCCATTGCATCCCAGAGCTGATATAATTTCAGCATACAATGAAACCTGAGGCTTATACCAATCCTCCTCCTGAATATCCTCAAAAACCTAGATCAATTTATTGGACAATGTCAGTAAGGACCAAGGCAGTAGTAGTCAGACAAAGACAAGAAAGTATAATGTCATTAATCATGGTGTTTACATCAAACCTTTGAAAATAAAAAAGAAAAGAGAAAAATGGAATAAGCTTTCCCTCATTTATTTGACAACCACTAGAACTCAATTGTTAACTAGACATCTAAGACATCCAAAAATATCCACGACCAAAAGGGAGACAAAAGAAGAGAAAAATGAAAGAGGACAGAGCAACCAAACTGCAAATAAGCCGATAAAAAATCATTGATCCTTAGTTCTGTATCCTTATTCAACAAATGAAAGAATAATATAAAATAAGAATGCGACTACGCAATTAACATAGGTCAGTGCATATACATGTCAAAGATTAACAGAAATGTTATTCCCTAGAAATCCTTCATCTGCACATGTGATCCAAAATCACCAAGAACCTTCTTACATATCCATCCCTTTTTTGGGTATATCATAAATTCACTTCGATTTATGTAAGCATCTAATCTTGTCAAAACATTAATGTGGTGTAATTGGCCATTATATCTCCAATAATTGGTTACTCTTAAGCTAAACGGTTAGGGCAAAAAAAATGCCCATGGAAGACTGACATTATTTTGCAGAATAGTTGGACGTGGCCCCACGCAAATTTATTCACCCAAACAAAAGGCCCCGCGCAAATTCCACTGACCATATTGTGCTAAAGCAGGTTCCTATTCTACCTAGTCATATGGATAAAGAAGATAGATTTTTTTGATTTCCTTCTTCTTCTTCTTCTAATGGCAGTTATTCAGTGGAAAATGTATTGGAAGCTCTTAAGAGAGAAATTGCCTACTGTTATTTGTTCCCAATTATTAGCTACTCAGACAGGTTTTCAGTCAAGGGAATTATTAGGAGAGTATAGTGTTTATTTTTATTTATATATATATATAGATAGATCATAGGTGGTGTCTTGAGATCATTTACTAGCTGACTAAATATTCACCAAAAAGACATTTGGTTTGGAGTTAGGAAGAAATGGGAAATTGAAAAGGATTCCTATGTCTTGTGATCAAAATGTTTGATGGGCCAGTAATAAATGCCAAGGTTCTCCTTTTTCCACCACCTCTGGGTGGCTGAGGATAAGGACTTTTGAGATTACTTATATGTGATTTTGGTAGAATGTAGAAGGAAGATCGACGGGTTTAAAGGATATGAAAGATACTCATGCTAGAAAGACAAGTTTGTGGAAGTTAGGAATTTAGAGATTTGTTAGTTTAATTTGCTACAAGTTGCCGGCACATCATATGTGAAGATTGCAAGTTTATTCAAGAAGTTGTTTCAATCTACAATCAGAAAATGAGAAAAAACAAAAATCAGCAAATGAAACTCTGCTACCTACTACTACGAGCCCTAGTACAGTGCTGTTGATGGTTCTTTCCTCTATTTCTTTGCGGTGGTGTTTCAGTTTCGTGTGCAGTTAAGTATTGAAATTGGGCATTGAAACGAGCAGCCTCTAGTCTATCAAAGCGAATTAGAGTTGCAAAATATACAAGTGAGCTATACAGCAAGTAAATTGCTGGAAAAAGAAGAGAAGAAATAAATAAAAATAAAAATAAAAGAATAGTTATAATAGAAAAACCTTGAGGGCCAAAAGGCATTGGTTCTGGCGGAGGAGTTCACGAAGAACAGCCATCATATCGTTTTTGAGCAAGCGTTTGAATTTGGAAGCGAACACCAGCTCCAGAGAGGAAGAGGAAGAGGAGCCTTGGTGTTGGTGGTTGGTGTAGAGGAGGAGGGCGGCTCGCTTGAGAGATTGAAGAGTATGGATAGCTTCGATGCTGAGATTCCTCCCTCTCTGAAGGGGCTTTCGGTTCTTGCTCCTGTCCCTCCCCATTCTTATCCTACTATGTATTCCGGTGAGTCGCCAGCCATTCCCTTCGCTACAAATAACGCTGCTGCTGCTGAATGACAAAGAAGGAGAACGAGGTGTTCCAATTCCAATTATTGCACAACAATTCATCGTTCCGAATATGTCAAAATAAGAGAGGATGCTCCGGCCGCTGCAACCCCAGCTCCTGGTTGGGTTTGCTATATGGTTTTACAGTAGTGCAATATTTTGGGGGGGGGCCGCGGGGATGCTTCATTCTATTAACGCCCACGAATTTTCTTACCTCAAGAAGAAGAAAAAACTGGTAATTCTTTTTCCAAACATTAAAAAGTCAGTGGTTGATAAGGTTTACGTTTTTTATTTGTGTTTATAAAAATTTTATAAATTAATTTTTATTTATTTTTAAAAAAATATAAACTATAAACGTATTTAATTTGAATAAAATATTTAAAAAAAATTAAAAATATAAATTAAAAAATATGTTTATCCAGACCTAAAATATTTGTATTTATTTTTTATTATTTATGATAATGGAATCATACACATTATAATTGAAAAAAAATTTAATTACAAAAATTAATTAGAAAAAAAATAATTGAAAAAAAAATTTGTTAGTCAAAAAAATAAAAAATTTGTTTAAAAACCAACTTAAACTCATTTTTTGAGTTTACATTTTTTCCTCAAATTTATAAACTGAAACAACCATTTATAAACTAAAAAAATTATCAAATAAGTTTTTATGACAGTTTTAAAATTTTTTGTAAATATAAACTGAAAACGAAATAGTTACTAGTAGGGGTGTGCGCGGTGCGGGTCGGTGCGGTTTGAGAGAAAAATAGAAACCGTATGGCGGGTGACAGATTGATAAAAGTGTCATTAGAATTTGTCATTTTCCTTATCAAAAATCGACGGTTCGGTTGGCAAATAATGGCGGATTTGCCTTGGCGGTTCGGGCGGATTGGCGGTTTATAAAAAATATAATTCAAATTACAAAACTTAAAACAAAGAGTAAAAAAAAGACGAGAGATACCGTGATGTTAAGCATCTTACGAAACTTTCTTCTGATGCAGCAAGTGTAGCAACAACATGATAATATCAACGACTATGCCATCAATTCATTACAAGCATCTGTGGAAGGTACAATGATCAAATACAATACATAAAATTAATATCATTCATGGTTTACAATCTATTGAAAATGTTTACTGTTGAAAAGTATTTAGATTGAAAAGTGAGTTGATGCAAGTTTGCAACATGGCCAGAAAAAAAAAAAAAAAAAAAAAAAAGATTGAAAAGTGAATTGGAATCCAACTTTATTTTGGATTACTGACATCTTGAATTCCCCTCGAGTAGTAATGTAATACTATATTCTAAGGTATAGAACAACAAGCAAACTTAAGTAAAAAAGAATTTTTAGAATCTTATAAAACATGATTTAATAGCGGTGCGGGTCGGTGCGGTTTGGAAGAAAAATAGAAACCGGCGGATTGATAAAAGTGTCACTAGAATTTGCCATTTTTCTTACCAAAAACCGGCGGTTCGATTGGCAAATAATAACGAATTTGCCTTGGCGGTGCGGCTCGGTGCGGTTTTGGCGGTTTCGGCGATTTCAGCGGTATTATGCACACCCCAGGTTACTAGGGTACGTTTGGTTTGGATTTGTAGAGTGATTTTGGGAAAAAAAATTTAAAAAATTTGTTTGGTTTATAAATTTTCCAAAACAATTTCCAAAATCACTTTCTCTCTCTTATTTATCAATCAATCACTTTTTCTCTCTCCTCTCTCCTTCTCAATCACTTTTTCTCTCACACACACAAGGTTCTAAATATCGGCCGGTACGTTCCGTACCGGCCTACCGGCCGGTTCATACTGGAATATTGGAGTGGCGAGTCGGATACTCACCGATATACCGGTGAGAATGAATTTCGCGTCCGTAGCGGCCGATTCCTGCTACGTATCGGCCTGAATCTGATACGTAAGCGATAAATTTCAGATACAGTCCTGTACGAAGCAAAAAATAATCGACCAAAGCAAAGCAAAGCACCTGCAAAAGTGGAGCAAAGCACATGCAAAAAGTCATACTCTGTTTATATACAGAGCAAAGCACCTGCAAAATTTCTGATACAGTTCGGTTTATATATATATATATATTTTGCCTTTGTTTGCTCTAGTCATGCTTTGTTTTTTTTTCCTTTTGCTGAATAGGTCATGTGTTGCTTGCCAAGTTGTGTTCGGTTTATATATATATATTTATTTTTATTTTTTTGCCTCTGTTTGTTCTGTTTTTGTGGTTATTTTTTATTTATATTATGGTATGGTATGGTATGGGAATGAGATATATTTTAATATATATTTATGATTCTTCAATATATATATTGTATTAGTACCTTCAATATATATTTATGATTCTTCAATATATATATATTTATGTGCATGTGGAAGTATTTCATTGTTGAAAATAAGTAAAAAAATATTTTCACATCAATTTTATATTAAAAGTTTAACATATATGCCAAATAAAAGCTTGAGACTAAAATAAATACATATCATTTAGTTAAAAATGAGTCAAAAGTGCCTCTACATATCAAAATTTTGATTAAAATGTGAGAAATTAAGGTTAAAAGAGTCAAAAAAATGCATAAAATTGAGTTTTAAAGAGATTGCTAATGATTTTTGAAATTTCACAGCTGCGACGCTCGATTCTCGATGCGTATCGGTCGATACTAGCGATACTGATACTCTGCAATCGATACCGTTACGTTACCCGATACCGCGATTTAGAACTATGCACACACATCTACTCAATACTCATTTTTTGAGTTTACATTTTTTCCTCAAATTTATAAACTGAGACAACTATTTATAAACTAAAACAATTATCAAATAAGTTTTTATGACAGTTTTAAATTTTTTTGTAAATATAAACTGAAAAACTGAAAACGAAATAGTTATTAGGGTATGTTTGGTTTGGATTTGTAGAGTGATTTTGAAAAAAAAATTTAAAAAAATTTGTTTGGTTTATAAATTTTCCAAAATAATTTCCAAAATCACTTTCTCTCTCTTATCTATCAATCAATCACTTTTTCTCTCTCCTCTCTATTTCTCAATCACTTTTTCTCTCACACACATCTACTCAATTATAACAAAATATCAAATCATTCAAAACTCCAAAACTACTTTCAAAATACACAACCAAACAAACTAAATTTTTTTCTAAACTCTCTCCCTAAAACAATTTTCAAAAACTACTCTCCCAAAACCAAAACAAACGTTATACTGTGTTTAGTTAGAAATTTGAGATAGGATTTAAAAAAAAAGAATTTGGGAGAAAAGGAAAAATATATGTGAAATTAAATAAAATGTAAATATATTTTATTCACATTTTACCTTCCTTTTTTATTTCCCTTTCTAAATCATTTTCTAAATCCCTCAACCAAACACAGCTCATCCGTTTAATAAAAAAAATTCTTAAAACAACCTTATCCTACAATAATATATTATAACATCTTTATCTTTTTCCACCTAATTCTTAATTTTAAAATACTACAACCATCCTTCATCTTCATCTTTATCGCCATCGCCACCTTTTTCCTCCACCATCCTCTTTCGTCATCCATTTCCCCTTCCACCTACTACCACCTTCTGCCACAAACTGTATACTCCCACAAACTCTCTATCACGAACCATCCATTTTTGATATTTGACTGTAATGATTTCGGATGAAAGGGAGTTGGAAATGGCATTGATGGTGGTGATTTAGGGCTGAGAGTGGAGGCAATGATAGCAAATGAAGGTGGGTAGATGTAAGAAAAATTAAGGTTTTAAAATTGAAAATAGGATATTATTAGAATCAAGAGATATGTATTGAGATTTTTTATTTTTTATTTTTTTGATGTATGTATTGAGAATGTGTTCATTAAGCATGTGACAAAAGTATAAGATGAGTAAAGTGTCAATAAATCTTAAAAATTGAACTTAATTTTTATCAAGTCCTATTAAAAATAAATCCTAATAAAATTGTTGCTAAAAATTGACAACTAGTGGCTTTTTTGTTAAGATTTTTTATAAATTGTCACTAAAACTTTCAATTAGTAACATTTTCTGTGATGAATTTTCAAATTGCCGCTGAAAATTAACGATTAGTGACATTTTTTTAATGCTGTTTGATGAAAAATACCATTAATTATCATACGACATATTAGACAATGCATTCACTTATTAGGACCTATATGTAAGTTTTCCAAATTCTATTTGCACATTACTAATCCTCTCAGTACACACCATTAACAGATTAAATTTATATTCCAATATATCCTCAAATGAAAAGACTATTAAGGATAATATCAGGATATATTCTACCCATTCAAAAATTTCATATATAAAAACATAAAACATTCTCACACACTATCATCACCTATAGACATATAAACATCCAAAACAAATTGATTTTGAAGATATAGAATTTAAGCATATTGAAATTAATTGGTTTTAAAAATTTAGGGTTTAAGATTATTGAAATCAATTAGTTTTGAAGATTTACACAATATGGATGACATTGACATTATTGATTTCGAATAATGTAACAATGAAAATGTCAATTTAATCGTTGGGAAGATAACTTTGTGTTGGTAATCAAGCTAGCTGTATGCTGATATCTATTTAATATATATTAATGTATAGTGTATGTTGATATATATTTAATATATATTAATGTATAGATAAATATGTATTGTTTTTGGCCTCGTGGCCTGCTTGTTCGTGCTTTTGGCCTCGTGGCCTCGTGGCCTCCATCTGATCATAATGTTACTTTGTACAACTCCTATATAATGGAGCTCCCATATGGTTTCTAAATAAGAGAAGAACACAGAGTGTATTAGCTCTTTCAATCACTCTCTCAATATTTCTTTCATGGTATTAGAGCAGGTGTAACCCTGTCTCATCATTTTTCGCCTCTTCAGTCAGTATTCGAATTTTTCTATTTTTAATTTTTTTTTTGTCTCTCCCTTCTACTCAAATATATCCTTCTATTTTATGCCTAAATACGGTCCAGCTTTTGGAATGACTATCAACTCATCCTCCTCTTCTTCTGATATTATCATCTCATCATCTTTATCCTCTCATCAAATGGAAACCTCTCATCTTCCGATCACCGCCCATAAACTGAATGGGCAAAATTATTTGCAATGGTCTCAATCCATATTAATGTTTATACGGGGAAAGGAGAAAGATGACTACATCACCGGAGCCTCGGCACTACCAGAAACCACAGCATCAACCTACAAAAGGTGGATAGCTGAAAATAATATGGTCATGTCGTGGCTCGTCAACTCTATGACCACTGACATTGGCGAAAATTTTCTGTCATTTGATACTGCCAAAGAGATCTGGGACATGACAAAAGAAACGTTTTCGGACAAGGAAAACACATCTGAAATCATCCAGCTTGAAAGTTCCCTCCACGATTTACGTCAAGACAATCTTACGGTAACTGAATATTTCAATACCCTTACTCGTCTATGGCGTCAACTTGATACGTTTGAGATTCATAACTAGTAGTCTGCTGCTGACGGTTTGTTGTATAAAAAGATTGTCGAAGGGAAGCGTGTGTTTAAATTCTTGTTAGGATTGAACACAAATCTTGATGAAATCATAGGAAGAATTATGGGAGTAAAACCGCTACCTAGCCTTAGAGAGGCATTCTCTGAAGTCCGTCGCGAAGAAAGTCGGAAAAAACTCATGATGGGATCTCATCAACAACTAAATATGGCAGAAAGCTCGGCTCTTAAGACTCAATTCGCTCTTATCGACAACCATCAGAAAAATAAAGGAGGTAGGCCTTGGTGTGATCATTGCAGAAAGCCGGGTCACTCGAGAGAAACCTGCTGGAAGATTCATGGAAAACCAGCAGATTGGAAGTCACGTCAGCCTCTTGAGAAAGAAGGACGAGGTAATCATGTAGGTACAAATGAACTATCACCACAACCTGAAGCAAGCCCTTTCACCAAGGAGCAAATGGAGATGCTCCAGAAACTACTACAGTCACAATCTGGTTCGTCTTCCAACCACATCATTGGATCCGGAACCTTGGCTCACAAAGGTAATTCTTTGAACGCCTTTACTGTTGGTAAGAAACGTAAAAAACCTTGGATTGTGGACTCAGGAGCATCTGATCACATGACGGGAGATGCAACAATTTTTTATACATATAGCTCATGTCAAAATAATTTAACGGTCCGAATAGCAGATGGTTCACTATCAAAGGTTGCCGGTACAGGTTCAGTTGTGCTGTCTAAGAATCTTATTCTCAACTCTGCTCTCCTTGTTCCTGACTTGGACTGTAATTTACTGTCAATTAGTAAACTCACTAAGGAAAAGAGGTGTGTTACTAATTTTTTCTCCACTCATTGTGAATTTCAGGATTTGGATTCGGGGAAGACGATTGGCAATGCTGAGGAATGCTCTGGACTCTACATTCTTAAGGAATGCCACTATCCACAGGAACAACCTCAAACGGCAATTCGTGGTAGTTCTTTTTCGGTTTCGTGTCCAAATAACGATAGAGCCATTATGTTGTGGCACTATCGATTAGGTCATCCTAATGTTATGTATCTCAAGCATTTATTTCCTTCATTATTTAAAACTCCAAAACTTTTTGATTGTGAAATTTGTCAATTGTCTAAGCATGTACGGTCCCATTTTCCCATTCAATCCTATAAAGCATCTCGTCCATTCTCACTAATACATAGTGATATCTGGGGTCCATCAAGAATAAAAAATGTAACTGGTACTAGGTGGTTTGTCTCATTCATAGATGATCATACTAGATTAACCTGGGTCTTCCTCATGAAAGACAAATCTGAAACAAGTCAAATCTTCAAAAAATTTCAAATTATGATTCAGACACAATTTCAGTCAAAAATCCAAATTCTAAAGTCTGATAATGCTCGGGACTATTTCAACTCCATTCTAGGAGAATTTTTAGCAAAAGAAGGGATAGTTCACTTAAGTTCATGTGTTGACACCCCACAACAAAACGGCATCGCTGAACGGAAAAATAGGCATTTGTTAGATGTTGCTAGATCGCTAATGTTTTCCACAAATGTTCCACAATTCTTCTGGGGGGAAGCTGTTCTTACAGCAGCCTACCTTATCAATAGGATGCCATCCAGGGTACTACAATTCCAAACTCCTTGTCAACTTCTTCTAAAATCCTTTCCAACTACTCGCCTCCTCTCCACCATCCCACCAAAAATTTTCGGGTGCTCTGTCTTTGTTCATATCCATCAACAGTATCGAAGTAAACTTGATCCCAGGTCACTCAAGTGTATCTTCATTGGGTATTCGTCACATCAAAAAGGGTATAAGTGTTACTCTCCAGTCACAAGGAAATTCTACAATTCCATGGATGTAACATTTTTTGAAACCCAGTCTTACTACCCTAAAATTGTTATTCAGGGGGAGACTCCAACCCAGGAATCTCAATTTTGGACTCCTGAGTCATTGAGTGAGCCATCCATCACCACCAACAATCCCACATCTCCTGAGTCATTGCATTAATCTTTACCTGCCGAACATTCCGAGTTCATTGTTGACTTGCGGGATAATGAGCACATCCAAGAGGAAACGGAGGAAGGAGCACTTTCTCAACAATCCCATGAGGCTGAACCGGGTTCTCATCCAAGCAACATTCCAGGTGACAATATTCCTCCCACAGATAGTATTGATAATTTTGAGTTAGAAAATACTATTCTTAATATGCCCATAGCTTGGAGAAAAGGAGTTAGATCATGTACTCAGCATCCCATTGGGAACTTTATTTCTTATGATAAGCTATCACCTTCGTTTCGTGCCTTCACTTCTAGCATCACGGAGATACCCATTCCTCGGAATATTCAGGAAGCTTTCAAGTATCCGAAGTGGAAGGCAGCAGTCAATGAGGAAGTTCGGGCTCTGGAAAAGAATGGTACTTGGGCAATTACTGATCTTCCAAGAGGTAAGAAACCAGGTGGGTGTAAGTGGATTTTCACAGTAAAGCACAAGGCAGATGGTAATGTAGAACGATATAAAGCTCGGTTGGTCGCCAAAGGATTCTCCCAATCCTATGGCATTGACTATCAAGAAACCTTTGCTCCAGTTGCCAAGCTCAACACTGTTCGTGTACTTTTATCCTTGGCAGCTAATCTCGATTGGTCACTTCACCAACTTGATGTGAAAAATGCCTTCCTCAATGGTGACTTAGAGGAAGAAGTTTACATGGACATTCCTGCTGGACTTGAGACGACATCAAATTTCAACAAAGTTTGCAGACTCGAAAATCCTTGTATGGCCTCAAACAATCTCCCAGGGCCTGGTTTGAACGGTTCACTAAGGCAGTGAAAGGGTACGGTTTTGTTCAATGTCAATCCGATCATACATTATTTGTGAAGCACTCCCTAGGAGGGAAATTGGCAATTATCATTGTTTATGTGGATGACATAATTTTAACAGGTGATCATGAAGAGGAAATTGGCTTACTTAAAAAATTCCTAACAAAGGAATTTGAGATTAAAGATCTTGGAAACCTGAAGTACTTTCTTGGAATGGAGATTGCTCGGTCAAAGAAAGGTATATCAGTCTCACAACGTAAATACGTTCTAGACTTACTGAATGAAACAGGGATGCTAGGATGCAAGCCAGCAGAAACACCTATGGACACAACTATCAAACTGGAAGAAAGTGACGGTAGTGCACCAAGTGATAAAAGGAGATATCAACGTCTTGTGGGAAAACTCATTTATCTTTCTCATACAAGGCCAGACATCGGCTTCTCTGTTAGTGTGGTCAGTCAATTCATGAATAATCCAACCGACAAACACATGACTGCTGTGACCAGAATATTGAGGTACCTAAAAAGGACACCGGGAAAGGGTCTCTTCTTCCAAAGAACAACAAATAGAAAAATTGAGATTTTTTCAGATGCAGATTGGGCAGGTTCAGTGACTGATCGAAGATCAACTTCTGGCTATTGTTCGTTTGTTTGGGGGAACGCGGTTACATGGCGAAGCAAGAAACAGTCAGTGGTAGCCCGTAATAGTGCTAAGGCAGAATTTCGTGCTATGGCGCTAGGTATCTGTGAGGGAATCTGGTTGAACAGGCTGTTAGAAGAATTACGAGTTCCATCTGAACATCCCATGGTTTTATACTGCGACAACCAAGCCGCTATCAGTATAGCTAAGAATCCGGTTCATCATGATCGCACTAAACACGTGGAGATAGATCGACACTTTATCAAGGAAAAGATTGAAGAAGGAGTTTTTCAAGTCAGCTACACTCCAACAAACTGTCAAACAGCGGATATTCTCACAAAAGCTCTTGCTCGAGTTACGTTCGAAGATCTGACGGACAAATTGGGAATGATTAACATCTACCACGTAGCTTGAGGGGGAGTGTTGGTAATCAAGCTAGCTGTATGCTGATATCTATTTAATATATATTAATGTATAGTGTATGCTGATATATATTTAATATATATTAATGTATAGATAAATATGTATTGTTTTTGGCCTTGTGGCCTGCTTGTTTGTGCTTTTGGCCTCGTGGCCTCCATCTGATCATAATGTTACTTTGTACAACTCCTATATAATGGAGCTCCCATTTGGTTTCTAAATAAGAGAAGAACACAGAGTGTATTAGCTCTTTCAATCACTCTCTCAATATTTCTTTCACTTTGTTTGTTACGTGTTCAAATAGCCAGAGTTTAACTTTTACACAATGTTCAATTATTTTTATTTGAACAAACTAATTTTTTTAAAATTATCAAGGTTGACTAGATTATAAACATTCATATATTAATTCCTTAAAAATTTCATTTCTCAAATTTAATTCAATAATTTAATTTGTTTTTGGTATAATTTCTTTTATTTTCTTTTCTTTTTTAATTACAAAAAGTAGATGTATTCAACATTTACAATAAATAAATAAATAAATAAATATAATATATGTTCAACATAAACATTTTGAACATATTCAATTTTATTTTTTTGTATGCTAATATTATGTTCCGGTAACCAGAGTTGAGCCAAACTTGAAATAGAAATTGCTATGAAAGTTGAATCGGTAATCAAATAAAAAAAATAGGAGAAAAATATAAAAATGTGAGAATTAAAGGTGTGAATCAAGGTTGTGAATGATAAATCAACATTGACAATGCATCAATGAAATGTTGGCGAGACGATGGTGAAGATAGAAACGACAACAATGAAGTAGCAAGTCAATGACAAAACGATGACAATGATGGAGATCTGAAACGATGAGAATGTACTGAACAAATGAAACCTTTTGTCGGCGATAGAGATTTATGGTGTTATAAAGATTGAGGTATTTGAAGTTCTAAAGATGCAGATATTTGGGTGTGGGTTGTGACGTGTATTCAAACAAACATGTAGTGTGTTATCTTAGGCCAATAATGGAAAGTTAAGATGTGAATTATGATATTTTCAAACTTTAAAAAAATTATTTTGTGTATATACTAAGTAGTGTGTAGCGAGAGAATTAATGATAGGTAAATAGAATTATCTTATAAGAAGAATGGTGTGAGATTTTGTTCCATAATGACACCTATTATTAATGTAGCACTTGTGTCTTTTAAGGCTTTTGGTAAATGTATTTGGACCCTTCATTCTATTTTGGGAACCTTTGGTGTGTTTGTTGGAAGTCCCACATCGGTTACAAGATACATTTTTAGGTGGACAAACTTCTATATGTTTGTTGGAAGTCCCACATCGGTTACAAGACACATTTTAAGGTGGACAAACTCCTATATATAGGTGCAAGTGCATAGGGTTAGCTTATCAACTTCTATGGTTCTTTCTTGGTTTAATAAGCCATTACGAACCGAGCTTGAGTTATAAATTTTAGTTGTGCCGAGCTGGATTTTGGCCATAATTCCATTGGGATTTCGGCCATAGTTCCTTCGCCAAAGTTGTGTTAATTCTCGAGGGCTTTGTGGTGTGTGGTGGAGATCGAGTTTCAACTCTTTTCATCTTCTCCGTTTGAGCTTCGAATTTGAGGTAGGGATAACCTACTCCTCTTTATGAGCTTTGTCTTTAAATTTTAGCATTTTGATATGTTGGGGGTTGTTGTGTAATTTTGGGAAAGTTTGGGGGCTTTTATGCAATTTTACAAAAGTTGGGGTTTTATTTATAATAAACCTATATGCATGTTTAGCATAGAGAAATGTTAGAATTGGGAATATATGGGGTTAAAGGGTGTAGTTAAATTATTTATCGCTCACCTAATTGAAATGTTGATATATTATCCATTTTGTGCATTTATTTTCTGTTTAGAAATAACTGCTTTGGGCTATCGGTGGAGGATAGTCTTGATTGTTGTAGACAATGCATGATGATTAAGCAAACTAAAACTAATCACTGGAATGGTCATTGAGTATGACTGTTGAAAGAATACATTAACTTTATGTATTGATTGATAATGTGTATAATAATTGTTTATATGCATTGTGTTGTGTTGGAGGAGATAGGGGATGTACTCCACGGTTTAGGGGAAGATAGGGGATGGACCTCTAAACCGGATACTGTTTGGGAGGAGATAGGGGATGGACTCCATAGATACAGCTCGTATGCTTATCTAGTGATGTGTTGACACAGCTCGTATGCTTGTCTTTGGAAGTGTGATATATGGAAGTGTTGATATAGCTCATATGCTTATCTGTTGATGTGTTGATATAGCTAGTATGCTTATCTATTGTGAAATGAGGAAATGTTTAATATGAGTTACTGTCTCATATCGGTTATTTGGTCAGGTTCTGAACCATGGTTATGAATTGAGAATTAAAAAGGAATAGAAAATGAAACTGTAATGTGTTATGAAAGAATGTAAAAGTGTTAACCATCTATCAAACTGTTAATCTTTTAGTCATTGTTCATAGCTGGTTTAGTGTATTTCTACTGGGCTGTTAGCTCACCGTATACGGGAATATCATTTTCAGGTACAGGTAGCATGCCACCTCCAAGGGTATAGCTTGGGAGGCTTAAGGCGGGCAGACTTTATTGTCTTTCTTTCTTTTGATGTATTACATGTGAATTCAAGCCATGGGCTTAATGTGTAATTGAGTTAGTACTCTCTTTTTGTAACCAAGTGTTAACTTGGAAAGTTGTAAGCCCGTAGGGCATTTATTTGTTGTTAACATGTAATACTTTTCGTAATGAACTACTCTGATGAATAGAAGGATGTTGATCTTTTATATATCAATGCATGTCAATAATGTGGGTTTAATGTTATTATTTTGAGGGCGTTACAACTTGGTATCAGAGCATACCGGGTTTGAATACTTTGGGTACGTGGGAAGTGATTAGTATCACAATGGGTTCGTCTCGCTTGATAAAGACTTCTGTGTAGTGTCATATGCTATGTGTTTCATTGATAACATGCTTATGTGATTATGTGGGTATGGGATTTAATTTCTAGGATGTTGATTGGATCCTTGGGTTTCTGTGAGTCTTGTTAGAAAAGCACTTGATCAATGCTGTTTCTAACCGGAACTCTAGTAACGCCTCGGGACTATCATTATCCGGAAAGAAAATTCGTAAGTGCTTATGTGTTTATATGCTTACATGGAGTGAATTAAAGTTGTCCATGCATTAGGACGTGAGTGTTTAGTTTCGACACGTTTATGAATATGCTAATGTTCTTCGTTTCCTTTATTAGGATGTCAGGATGGGGACGAGGACGTGGTAGGCGTGGTAGACCTGGGAGGCAGGAGGTGCCTATACTGGATGAGATTCCGGCAGTACAGGAAGGAGTTGGCCAGGCCAATGTGGCCGAACCAGCGGGTCAGCAGGCTATGGGCGCTTTAGCTCGAGAAATGGCAGGGGCTTTGAGGGAGTCTATGAATTTGTTGAGGGCGGAGAATCAAGCCCGAGAGAACACCGTGGAGTCAAGGTCTAGTTTTCTTACTCGGGAATTTTTGCGGGCCAAACCAAACGAATTCCATGGTGGCCCCGAGCCCAAGAAAGCAGATGAGTGGCTCGAGCAAACAGTGAAGACATTCGAGATGCTTCACATTGAGGATAGTGAACTAAGAGTGACCCTAGCTAGTTACTACCTAAAAGGGGATGCGGGTCAGTGGTGGAAGTATGCCAAAAGTAGAGTGGAGCCAACATGGGAAGCCTTTGTAGTTGCTTTCCAAGATAAGTATTTACCTCCCGCTGCTAGGGAGAGATTGAGGCAAGAGTTCAAAGACCTCAAACAGCTCGACATGACAGTGGCCGAGTTCGAGGCAGTTTTCTCTAGTTTATCTAGATTTGCACCGGAGTTGGTGGCAACGGAAGAGCGCCGTTGCATTGAATTTGAGAACAGATTGAAAAATAAAATTTTCTTTAAAATTGTTCGGAACATGATTCGAAACTATGACCGCCTTGTAAAGTCGGCGGCATACGTAGAGGTGTCTGTGCAAGCTGAGGATGAGAGGCTTCGGAGTTCGAGGTCTAGGGGCCAAGAATCTCAAGGAGACTATAGACAGAATAAGAAGAGTAGGGGTAAGTTTTCATCCCAATCCCAACCACATCAGTCTCGATCGACTTTTCCGGTACCAAGTGCAGGCTCCGAGAGAGGTAGTCAGGGAGGCTTGACTTGTTTTGCATGTGGCCAGCTGGGTCACAAGGCTTCGGTTTGCCCACAGAAGGGCGGAGGACAGAGAGCAGCGTCATCTTCGGTTCGATCTCAGAGCCAGAGTCAGGGTAGAGACCAGCCGTTCTCGTGTTATCAGTGTGGTCAGGCAGGGCACATGAAGAGGTTTTGCCCACAGTTGAGTGGCACATCTGGTGCATCTGGTTTGAGACAGACTTGGAGTCATCAGCCAGCTCAGTCAGTTCAGGCCTCGAGGGCCAATCAGGGGGCTTCATCGTCCCAGTCTGTGCAGCAGTCTTATGCTCCTAGAGGTGAGCAAGTGGATCAGGGGACTGCAGGGCGCGTGTATGCTGTTACCGCGCAGGATCTAGTACCGGCTCCGTCAGTTGTGAAAGGTACCTTTCTGTTTTGCAATTCGGTTGCTAGTGTGTTGATTGATACGGGCGCATCTCATTCTTTTGTATTTGCTGCATTTGCATCTGTGTTAGAGTTGGAGTTAGCACTATTGGCATCTCCTATTTGTGTTATGTCATCTATCGGGGGTGAGTTGATTTTGAAACACGGATGTAGAGGTTGTGATATAGAGGTCGCCGATCATAGGCTTCCGTTTCCTTTTGTGGTTATGCCCATGAAGGGCTTTGATGTTATTTTAGGTATGGACTGGTTATCGTCATACCGGGCAGTTATTGATTGCTACCACCAGAGGGTCACTTGTTGTACCGTGAGCGGGGAGTGTTTCCATTTCTTGGGGGACCGGGTTGGTAGTGTTTTACCACCGGGGTATGATCTGCGAGGGCGGAGTGAGCTTAGTGGTCTACTTGCTAGCTTTGAGAGTGGCGAGTGTGATGAGACCCAGATTGTATTGCCGAGGGTAGTTTGTGAGTATTCGGATGTGTTTCCCGAGGACCTCGTTGATTTGCCACCTCACCGAGAGATTGAGTTCTCTATTGATCTAGTGCCCGGCACGGCGCCGATTTCTATGGCACCTTACCGTTTTGCCCCAGCAGAGTTGGTTGAGTTGAAAGTTCAGCTCCAGGAAATATTAGATAAGGGCTTCATTCGCCCTAGTGTTTCGCCATGGGGAGCACCGGCCCTATTTGCTAAAAAGAAAGATGGTGCCTTGAGATTGTGTATCGACTATCGGAAGTTGAATCGGGCTACGGTTAAGAATAAGTATCCTATGCCCCGTATAGATGATTTGTTTGATCAGTTGAAGGGTTCCCGTTGTTTCTCTAAGATAGACTTGAGATCGGGTTACCACCAGTTGAGGGTCAGGGAGGAGGATATTCCGAAGACGGCATTCCGTACGCGGTATGGCCATTATGAGTTTCTGGTGATGCCATTTGGACTTACCAATGCACCAGCAGTCTTTATAGACTTGATGAACCGGATCTTCCGGGAATTCTTAGACCGTTTTGTGGTCGTTTTCGTGGACGACATTTTGATCTATTCACCTTCAGAGGAGGAGCACGAGGAACACTTGAGAGTGGTGCTTAAGTTACCTAGAGCCCATAGGCTGTATGCCAAGTTTGGGAAGTGTGAGTTCTGGCTTGGGGAAGTCAAGTTCTTAGGCCATGTGGTATCCGGGAAAGGGATGTCTGTTGATACATCCAAGACTGAGGCAGTGCAGGATTGGGCACAGCCTAAGAGTGTGTTTGAGATCCGCAGTTTTCTGGGATTAGCTGGGTATTACCGCCGGTTTGTGAAGGATTTCTCCAGATTAGCTTCACCGTTGACTAGACTGACTCGGAAGGGAGTCCAATTTGTATGGAGTGAGACTCGTGAAAAGTCGTTCCAAGAGTTGAAGGTTAGATTGACCACCGCTCCGATTTTGATTATTCTGGAGAGAGGGTTGAGTTATGCGGTTTATTGTGATGCCTCACGAGAGGGTTTGGGTTGTGTGTTGATGCAGGAAGGGAAAGTGGTAGCTTATGGCTCACGTCAGTTGAAAATACACGAGAAGAATTACCCTACACATGACCTAGAGTTAGCAGCTGTGATCTTTGCCTTGAAAATCTGGAGGCACTACCTTTATGGTGAGAGATTCGAGGTGTTCTCGGATCATAAGAGTCTGAAATATCTGTTTACACAGAAAGACTTGAACTTGAGGCAGAGGAGGTGGATGGAGTTTATTGAGGGCTATGACTTCGAGTTGCATTATCATCCGGGAAAGGCCAATGTTGTGGCTGATGCCCTTAGCAGAAAATCCATTAGTGATGTAGCTTGTGTAGCCATCCGGGAGTGGGAGATGTTGGGGGCACTTGGCGAGTTCGATTTGCATCTGGGCGAATCTGTTGAGGCTGCGACCTTGTTTTCTGTTGTTGCGCAGCCTACACTTGTGACTCGAGTGTTGGAGGCACAGAGAGGTGACCTTGAGGTAGAATCCCTCCGAGAGAAGATCTCCAGTGGGAAAGTTGAGAAGGGTTTGACGGTGTATCCCGACCTGAGTGTGAGATACCGAGACCGTCTGTTTGTGCCGGAGTCTTGCCGAGAGGAGGTACTCTGAGAGTTTCACCATTCGCGCCTTGCGGTGCATCCAGGAGGCACCAAGATGTATCGGGATTTGGGTCGCCAGTTTTGGTGGCGGGGTATGAAGAGAGATGTGGCAGTTTTCGTGTCTAAGTGTCTTACTTGTCAGCAAGTGAAGGCCGAGCATCAGAGGCCAGCGGGTTTGTTGCAACCCTTGCCTATTGCCGAGTGGAAGTGGGAGCATGTCACTATGGACTTCGTTGTAGGTCTTCCGAGGACTCAGCGGGGTAGTGATGCTATTTGGGTGGTTGTAGACCGGTTAACTAAGTCGGCGCACTTCATTCCTATGCGCGTGAGAGATTCGGTAGATCATCTTGCCGACTTGTATATTCGAGACATAGTGAGATTGCACGGGGTCCAAGTAACAATCGTCTCAGATAGAGATCCTCGTTTTACTGCTAGGTTGTGGCAGAGTTTGCAGAGTGCCTTGGGCACTAAGTTGACCTTTAGTACGGCTTATCACCCTCAGACTGATGGGCAGTCCGAGCGTACTATTCAGATCCTTGAGGATATGCTTCAGGGTTGTGTCCTTGACTTTAGTGGTACATGGGAGAGGCACTTACCATTGGTGGAATTTGCCTACAACAACAGTTTTCAGTCGAGTATCGGTATGGCACCGTTTGAGGCCTTGTATGGCCGACCTTGTAGGTCTCCGGTTTGTTGGGCCGAGGTAGGTGATGTACCTTTGTTGGGTCCGGAGTTGGTAAAGGAAACGACGGAGAAAGTTGAGCTTATCCGTAAGAGGCTTATTACAGCCCAGAGTCGTCAGAAATCTTATGCTGACCGTAGGAGGAGACCGTTGGTGTTTGAGGTAGGTGATCATGTTTTCTTGAAAATATCACCTAGACGAGGTTTGATGAGGTTTGGGAAGCGTGGGAAGTTATCTCCTCGGTTTATCGGTCCCTTTGAAATCCTTGAGAGGATTGGGGAGGTTGCTTATTGTTTGGCTTTGCCACCGCAGTTGTCCGGAATTCATGACGTGTTTCATGTGAGTATGCTTTGGAAATATGAGCCGGATTCATCACATGTGTTAGATTGGACTGACTTAGAGGTAGATGAGGATGCCTCGTATGAGGAGAGACCGGTTCGAGTCTTGGATAGGCGAGATCAAGTCCTGCGTGGCAAGACCA
This sequence comes from Camellia japonica, assembly GCA_030407325.1. Lineage (NCBI taxonomy): Eukaryota > Viridiplantae > Streptophyta > Magnoliopsida > Ericales > Theaceae > Camellia > Camellia japonica. Next base: position 181,623,079 of record JAPPVO010000029.1, read on the forward strand.
TTCCCTTGGTAAAGGTTTTGTGGAAACATCACGGAGTGGAGGAAGCCACTTGGGAACGTGAGTTGGAGGTCCGAGAGAAATATCCGGACCTATTTGTGGATGTTTGAACGTATGTTATATATGTATTGTTGTATTGTTGGACTTTAAGATCATTAAGTATGTCTTAAATTGTAAAACATTGTAAATGTTTTGGTTTATGGAAATATTGTAGAACTGCCTTGATATGGGAGTTGATTGTAATATTGCATATGTTGGCCATATTATAGAACCGGAGTTGTATCATGAAAATTGTTCATGATATGAAATTGTGAACCATGTATGTTGAAAATGGTTGAGAAGGAAAGGAAATGCATGATGAAATGTATTTGTTATGTCTCTTGACAAGAGATGGAATGACCGGTAATGGGTCGAGTTATTAAATGTTGAAATTTAACATTGTTTAAAAACGGAGAAAAACTTATTTTTCAAAAACTTGTCCTTAATTTCGGGAACGAAATTTCCTAAGGTGGGGAGGTTGTAGCACTTGTGTCTTTTAAGGCTTTTGGTAAATGTATTTGGACCCTTCATTCTATTTTGGGAACCTTTGATGTGTTTGTTGGAAGTCCCACATCGGTTACAAGATACATTTTTAGGTGGACAAACTTCTATATGTTTGTTGGAAGTCCCACATCGGTTACAAGACACATTTTAAGGTGGACAAACTCCTATATATAGGTGCAAGTGCATAGGGTTAGCTTATCAACTTCTATGGTTCTTTCTTGGTTTAATAAGCCATTACGAACCGAGCTTGAGTTATAAATTTTAGTTGTGCCGAGCTGGATTTTGGCCATAATTCCATTGGGATTTCGGCCATAGTTCCTTCGCCAAAGTTGTGTTAATTCTCGAGGGCTTTGTGGTGTGTGGTGGAGATTGAGTTTCAACTCTTTTCATCTTCTCCGTTTGAGCTTCGAATTTGAGGTAGGGATAACCTACTCCTCTTTATGAGTTTTGTATTTAAATTTTAGCATTTTGATATGTTGGGGGTTGTTGTGTAATTTTGAGAAAGTTTGGGGGCTTTTATGTAATTTTACAAAAGTTGGGGTTTTATTTATAATAAACCTATATGCATGTTTAGCATAGAGAAATGTTAGAATTGGGAATATATGGGGTTAAAGGGTGTAGTTGAATTATTTATCGCTCACCTAATTGAAATGTTGATATATTATCCATTTTGTGCATTTATTTTCTGTTTAGAAATAACTGCTTTGGGCTATCGGTGGAGGATAGTCTTGATTGTTGTAGACAATGCATGATGATTAAGCAAACTAAAACTAATCACTGGAATGGGTCATTGAGTATGACTGTTGAACGAATACATTAACTGCATGTATTGATTGATAATGTGTATAATAATTGTTTATATGCATTGTGTTGTGTTGGAGGAGATAGGGGATGTACTCCACGGTTTAGGGGAAGATAGGGGATGGACCTCTAAACCGGATACTATTTGGGAGGAGATAGGGGATGGACTCCATAGATACAGCTCGTATGCTTATCTAGTGATGTGTTGACACAGCTCGTATGCTTGTCTTTGGAAGTGTGATATATGGAAGTGTTGATATAGCTCATATGCTTTTCTGTTGATGTGTTGATATAGCTAGTATGCTTATCTATTGTGAAATGAGGAAATGTTTAATATGAGTTATTGTCTCATATCGGTTATTTGGTCAGGTTCTGAACCATGGTTATAAATTGAGAATTAAAAAGGAATAGAAAATGAAACTGTAATGTGTTATGAAAGAATGTAAAAGTGTTAACCATCTATCAAACTGTTAATCTTTTAGTCATTGTTCATAGCTGGTTTAGTGTATTTCTACTGGGCTGTTAGCTTACCCTATACGGGAATATCATTTTCAGGTACAGGTAGCATGCCACCTCCAAGGGTATAGCTTGGGAGGCTTAAGGCGGGCAGACTTTGTTGTCTTTCTTTCTTTTGATGTATTACATGTGAATTCAAGTCATGGGCTTAATGTGTAATTGAGTTAGTACTCTCTTTTTGTAACCAAGTGTTAACTTGGAAAGTTGTAAGCCCGTAGGGCATTTATTTGTTGTTAACATGTAATACTTTTCGTAATGAACTACTCTGATGAATAGAAGGATGTTGATCTTTTATATATCAATACATGTCAATAATGTGGGTTTAATGTTATTATTTTGAGGGCGTTACAATTAATCCAGAAAAAATAAAAATTTATAAATTTTTGAATAAATAAGTAAATAAATAAATTAATAGCACAAAAGAATGGTATGGTGGGCCTGAATATGGTAAAGGGAGCTAGCTGCGCTGCGATGGATTTGGGCTTGGAGTGGCCCCTCTAGAAGTAGGATACAGTACAAGGCTTAGGCTGGGAGGTGGTCGGAGGAGTAAAGCCGTTTCGTGAGAGGCTTTTCCCAAAATAAGCTCTTTTTGCATTGGATTTCCCAAACTAGGCCAACTTCTGACGGAATTCCAAAACTAAGTTAAAGCGCTATTTCTATTCGCGCTTTTACTGTTAGGAGCGTAAAATCGGATGAACAGTAAACTCGCTATTAGAAATAGCGATTTTGATTAAGAATTCGCTATTACGAATAGCGCTTATACGGTCAAATTTTTTCGAGAATAAATCGCTGTTGAGAACAGCGCTTTTAGCACAAAACTTTTCTCGCATGAAAACGCTATTTCTAATAGCGCTTTTAACACAAAAAATTTTTCCCATGAAAACGCTATTTCTAATGGCGCTTTTAAGAGAAAAAATATTTCCATGAAAACGCTATTGTTAATAGCGATTTTAACAGAAACTTTTTTGGAAGAAAACGCTATCCCTAATAGCGCTTTTAACAGATAATTTTTTGGAAGAAAACGCTATAATAGCATTTTTAACAAAATTTTTTTTGAAAATAAACGCTATTTACAATATAAAACAAAAGAAAAAAACATAAATGGGCCACATGTTTACACTCTATAAAATTGAAATTGGCTTTACTAAAGCCATTGTCATGTTAAAATATATTTTTTTTTCTTTTGTTTTTGTTTTGATTTAGAATGTGTAATTCATAAATTTTACATAATATGAAAAAAAAACCTCTTTTCATATATTAATTTTACATACTATTTTTCATATATATAATTTTAAAATCATATTGATTTAGATATTATTAAGCCAATCATGTTCATTTATTTTGCTTTACTGAAGCCGTTGTCATGTTAAATTTTTTATTTTTTCTTTTGTCTTTGTTTTGATTTAGAAAATGTAATTCAATTTTTTTTTTCGTCTTTACTGAAGTTGTTTTCATGTAAATTTTTTTTTGTTTATTGTTTTGAGTTTGTTTTGTTTAAAAGGTGATAAGGTAATTAATAATTTTTTTTGGCTTTACTAAAATCGTTTTCATGTCATTTTTTTTTTCTTTTGTCTTTGTTTTGGGTTAGAATGTGTTATTTAGAAAATTATTTTGGCTTTACGAAAGCCGTTTTCATTTAAACATACATATATATTTATTCTTTTGTCTTTGTTTTGGGTTAGAAGGTTTTATTTAAAAAATTATTTTGGCTTTACGAAAGCCGTTTTCATTGAAACATACATATATATTTATTCTTTTGTCTTTGTTTTGAGTTAGAAGGTTTTATTTAGAAAATTATTTTGGCTTTACGAAAGCCGTTTTCATTTAAACATACATATATATTTATTCTTTTGTCTTTGTTTTGGGTTAGAAGGTGAGAATGTAATTCAGAAAACCAATTTAGTAAACCAGTTTAGTAAAAACGTTTTGTACCCGTTTTCATTTAGAAAATTTATTTTTTTGTTTCGTCTTTGTTATGGGTTAGAATGTGATATGCATGCTCTACAGTCCGAAGCACACCCACACACTGTGCAGCTCGACGAGCAACGACGAAGGGTGAGACGCGAAGACCACCGCAGAGTAGGCCAAGAAGACGAAGGCCACAGCGAGAGCTCCTAAAATAAATTTTGTCAACATTTTTGTAATAATACTTAATACATAATTTTGCCGAAGTCAGTACTTTACTAAATACTCATATAGGCATGAAAACAACATAACTGAAGTTGCAAATGTAATAGTTTTCAGTTACATAGGTAGTACAGACATAATTCTCCCACAAAAATACATTCTGGACACCATGAACTGAACACACATTACATACATCCTGGACACCCTGAACTGACCACACAATACATAAACATAACAGTTACACAGTCAAACACTTGATTCATGACCTAATATTGCATATTAATAGCCGTAACATTTGACAGACACAATACATAAACATAGACTTAAGCATAAACATAACATAACACCTAATTCGCGCTTAAATCGACAGGTGGCTCCGAGTCTGAACAATCCGAAAGCTCAGTGTCAGAGACAAGTTGAGGATCCTCCATGATACCCTTGATAGCCGCAACATCTGGTTCTGTTCTGTTCTTCTGGGCATCCTTCTTAACTATGAGTAGCTGCATATCGCGGGCCAACCTACGGCCCATTTGAGAAATCTCACGTTGTAGTCTTTGACAGAGTCGATCAACATTTTCAGGATCTTCCTTTTGGATCTCAACAGAACGTGCTTTTGGCACCTTCAGTCGTCTTTCCCGACATAATCTTTCATTTTGCACTCGCTCTATAAATAGTGCGGGCCACTTCAGAAGTCTAGCATTTGCATAACCATATCCTGTTTGATTCTCTGCTGGATCCTCCACCAAACCACATGGATCTCGATAGTACTTGGGCATGACAAAATGTCGCTTCCCAAACCTATCATGATAAGCACAAGAGGCATCTAACAAAGGAAATGGTGTTTCATCTTCAGCATCGCCACTTCCCCTTCCCCCTCCTCGTCGTGAACTTTCACCCCTTTGCAAGTTCCTACCACCTCTGCGATTCCCACCACTCCCTCCCATGAACCATGTAGCCATGCTAATTTTTTAAAGCAAATAAATGATAATTTCGTAGGGCGAAATGAGTTGTAAGGTTGTGTCTTCACCTTTACTTGTTTATATAGTTGGTTATGAACCAAAGCCTCTGCACCAAGTCACATGGCTTGACAATCCATCTGCGTATACAGACAAAATAAAACAATGCTGACTGTAAGGTAAATCAGTGAATTCACTGTTGCCATGTGACTTTCTGAGTTGAGAATCCCACATATATCAATAACAGATGAGTTGTCACTACAATAAAAAATACGAGCAAAAAATCGGGAAAACCAAAGCCTCTGCACCAAGTCACATGGCTTGACAATCCATCTGCGTATACAGACAAAATAAAACAATGCTGACTGTAAGGTAAATCAGTGAATTCACTGTTGCCATGTGACTTTCTGAGTTGAGAATCCCACATATATCAATAACAGATGAGTTGTCACTACAATAAAAAATACGAGCAAAAAATCGGAAAACCAAAGCCTCTGCACCAAGTCACATGGCTTGACAATCCATCTGCGTATACAGACAAAATAAAACAATGCTGACTGTAAGGTAAATCAGTGAATTCACTGTTGCCATGTGACTTTCTGAGTTGAGAATCCCACATATATCAATAACAGATGAGTTGTCACTACAATAAAAAATACGAGCAAAAAATCGAGAAAACCAAAGCCTCTGCACCAAGTCACATGGCTTGACAATCCATCTGCGTATACAGACAAAATAAAACAATGCTGACTGTAAGGTAAATCAGTGAATTCACTGTTGCCATGTGACTTTCTGAGTTGAGAATCCCACATATATCAATAACAGATGAGTTGTCACTACAATAAAAAATACGAGCAAAAAATCGGGAAAACCAAAGCCTCTGCACCAAGTCACATGGCTTGACAATCCATCTGCGTATACAGACAAAATAAAACAATGCTGACTGTAAGGTAAATCAGTGAATTCACTGTTGCCATGTGACTTTCTGAGTTGAGAATCCCACATATATCAATAACAGATGAGTTGTCACTACAATAAAAAATACGAGCAAAAAATCGAGAAAACCAAAGCCTCTGCACCAAGTCACATGGCTTGACAATCCATCTACGTATACAGACAAAATAAAACAATGCTGACTGTAAGGTAAATCAGTGAATTCACTGTTGCCATGTGACTTTCTGAGTTGAGAATCCCACATCTATCAATAACAGATGAGTTGTCACTACAATACAAAATACGAGCAAAAAATTGATAAAACCAAAGCATGTGCACCAAGTTACATGACTTGACAATCCATCTGCATATAAGGACAAAATAAAGGTATGCTGCCAGTAAGGTAAATCAGTGAATTCACTGTTGCCATGTGACTTTCTGAGTTGGGAATCCCACCTATGTCAATAAGAGATAAGTTGTCACTGTAATACAAAAGTCGAGCAACAAATCGAGAAAACCAAAGCCTGTGCACTAGGTCACATGAATTTACAATCCATCTGCATATACTGACAAATCTCCCCACGATTTGACTACTCAATGTGTGAAAAAATGAAACTTATGTAGCCAATGTTGTGTTTCACTTAGCTACGCAATGTTACGACCTACTATTTGTATTTCATTGAAAAGTATGACTATTTGAATTGTTGTTGTCAAGAATTGGAAGGTGACTCTTTCTTCTTCCCCGATGGAGATTGAAATTCGTTGTAAATTCATCCCTATTTCAGCAGCCCCAGTTAGGGGAACCTTTTGTCCGAGTTGCCTGATCTATTTTATGTGTTTTAAGTATTCACATAATTAAAAATACATTAATCCATTCATTAATCCAGAACATTCATTAACTAATTGCAATTCAATAAAGAAAGTCATGAACTCATAAATGTGTAGTTATAAATGTAGTTATTTCATAAACTTCAGGTTCATAAAAGAAATACTTGAAATACATCCGTACGTTAGACTAACAACAACATTGTCTTACACTCCATTAACGAACATATGAAAGATAACGGTGTTTGATTTCTTATTCCTCATCTGACATGTAGTAGTCAGAGAGATATTTTTCATTGTTTAAGACATTATTTCGCTCAACCATTGTCAAATCTCTGTTGCTTGCTTCTGCCATTTCAGTGGCTAGCTGAAGCATGAAATGTCGACATCTCCGCATCAACATTCTGTTGTTCTCCTTCTTAATTCTGCTAACTGCTTTTTCATAGTCACTCACATTTCGTCTAGGCATGGTCAATGAACGACGATGAGGTACTGGTGCCCCAAGGTTACGTAGATCATTATACAATCCTTCTTGCTCCGTTACCCTGAACGCCCATTCTGCTCGGATACCAGCATAATAATCCTTCGGACTCGAGTACTTTTCGCTCTTGTAGTCATACGTAAATAGAGGTAGCAGCCACACTTTCGGATTTCTTTGCTGGCGTGAACTTCCTGCACCTCTTGAAGACATTGTTAATAACACAAAAATAATAATAATAATACTAATTGTATATATATTACTTTTGTTATGACTTCAACAAACATCATACTGGGGTATTTATAGACCTCATAGTGGTGCTACGGTAGTATGGAATAAGTGATACACGTGATATTATTTGCTGTTATTCATTTCATGTAATTTTGATTACCCGTGACTTTGTGTACCTGTGATATAGTCACGGACGTGGTTGTCAGATAAAATCATAATTGCAGGCCACAGAATCACAATGCAATCCCTTCATATTCGAGCAGTGCATAGTCAAATAAAACAAAATGCATTGTCAAATAAATTAGCATTGTTTTTCTCACCAACATAATAAAATGGTCACTTGTTACGTAAACACGATTGGAACTTTGGTGCCTATATTTTTTCTGATTTTCAGTTAATTAACTTCACAGTCATCCGATTTTCATTGTCATTACACAACCGTCCATCATGTTTTTTTACCAACATAATAGCATTTTCTGCTTCTTTTCACAGTCGTAATAATGTGACTCAGATGAATTCTGAAATGTAAAGAAAAAACAAAGCATGTAAGTTGCAATGCAGAAGTCACATGCATCACGTAATGTGAGGGAAAAAGTCACAACGTATACAAGCATGGCAGAGTCAGAAAGTCACATGCATTACTGCACCACTGCATAAAGTGACATGCATCATTGCATCAATGCACAAAGTCACTGCTTTTGCGGCACAATAGCCGATGCTACAGGCCTTTGATTCGTTCATGACTTGACAAAAGTGGAGTCCTGACAGCCGAATGCACTGGATAAGGTCAGTGGCATGCATGTGATCGAACAGGAAATGCTCATAAATTGGTTCAGACAAAATATTATAATCAATTAAGATATTTTAGTACTTCAAATTGTAAGTATATTTCAATGCAATATTTCAGTTATATTTGTCAATTGTTCACAAATTTTATTAATTAATTTATTTATTAAAACAACTGTTAAAATATTTTTCATGACATATACGGTGGTTGACAAATTTAAAAAAACAACCGTTCATGTATTTATTAATTTGTTGAAATATTGTTTTACAATTTTTGTACTTTTTGTTTTCAAATAACAAAAAATTATGCAATTCATAAAAGTCGAAGTGACAACTCCTATCAAGTTGATGCATAGTTGTTCAGGTCATCAAAGTTGATGTGACAACTCTAATGCATAGTTGTCATAGTTGTTTACAATAATTGCATGCATACATACAGCTACCATGTGTATATATGGTATAAATATTGTAGCATACCACAACAAAAGTTTTACAGCTATTTCTAGCGATATCATCATGACATATACGGTGGTTGATCTATATTCAGCAATGGGTCGCTATTGGGTTGCAGATGGAGATGAATTTCAATACCCATTAAATCCAAATTTGCGTTACTCACGTGCCACCGTCAATACCATGAGCGCTGAGTGGGAATTTCGCAAAACTCGAGCAAACGTTCTCGTTGAGCTATGCCGTGAAGTTAATCTTAAATTTCCTCGCCGGTTAGCCATGCGTATGCCAACTGACACTCCACAGTTGTTGCAAAGGGCATTGCATCGTATCCGCGACGAGGTTAATCGCATGACCCAACGTTTGCAAAGGTCCGGACTAATGAAGACCGCAAATGAGCGTGCCGAAGATGGGTTAATGGATGATGCACACCAGTACTACGCCTGGAGCATGGATGTTATGTATGAATCTGATATTGAGATGTCAGATGATGATGATAATGAATGAAATTGTTTGGATGAACGCCCAGGGCATTTCTGTAATGCATGCAATTTGTAATGCTTATCTATGACTTATCAATGAAGCGAGATATTTCAATTATTTTTAGCCTTGAACAAACATATTTTTTATAGCTTCTTTACACGTTTTTATAGCTTGTTCAAACATATTTTTAGCCTTGAACAAACATATTTTTTAATGCAATTAATTTATGTTTTCCTAAAAATAAACATAAATGGTTGTATCAAATTTATTTAAATTTCAATTTTATAAATGGTTGTCTCAATTTGTAAATTTGAGGAAAATTCGTAAATCACTATAAATAATGCACAAACTACGGATAATGAGAGAGGGGTAGAGATGTGAATCTATCGGGCCATCCGTACCAATTATTTGGTATTACAAAACACAGGCTTACCCATCAAAGTGCCAATTTTTTTTTTTTCCCCTTCGTACGTACGAAATTGCGATAGACTATTAATTAAAATAATTTAAGACTCTTTTCATTCATATATTGTAACTAGTCTAATAATGACTTCTAATTATACAAATATAAATAAAAATTATTAAAACATAATGTTTACATTTTCCTTTTCAATGGTAGTGGACAATCACAAAGTGGAAAAGGCGATAAGTCAGTTCGTTCAATACCCATTTCAAAAACTTTTTCAAATTTAGTTCAGTTTTCTGAGGAAATTTTAATTTGTACTACAATGCTATTATATGTATTACAAATGCAGCTCATTAAATTTTTTAATCATATTTTGGGTACCTGACCCCAAATATAGTGAAATAAACCAAACGAAAATAAACCAAATTTTTTTTATTTAAATCAAATAAAGTCAAATTTAAATATTTTGAGAAACCAATAAAAATATTTCTTTTGAATAAAATAGAGTCAAAATTAAATATTTCAGAGAACATGATCTTTTACTTGAGAGAACATGATCTTTTCATGGAGAAAAAATTAAATATTTTTTTAATCAAATACATTCAAAATTAAATATTTTTTGTTTAATAATTATATTTTGTAGAAATTAGACATTAACAATTTCTGAACCATAATTTGATTCAAAAAATATAGACATTTTCATTCACAAGCATAATTTCAAAATTTCAATTTCTGATTTCAAATTTCAAAATATAGACATTTCATAATTCGAATTCAACAATTGTCAATCACATGAATTTCGTAATATGACATTAACAAGTACGAATTATATGAATTTCAATTTTTTCTAATTTTATTCTTAATTAAACAAGATTACTTTTAAAACCGTAATTTCAAACCCTAATTTCCTTTTCATTCCTCTTAACAAGCAAAAAAAAAAAAAAACTCACAAGCATCATTTCAAAATTCCATTTTCTGATTTCAAATTTCAAAATATAGACATTTCATAATTCGAATTCAACAATTGTCAATCACATAAATTTCGTAATATGACATTAACAATTACGAATTATATGAATTTCAATTTTTTCTAATTTTATTCTTAATTAAACAAGATTACTTTTAAAACCATAATTTCAAACCCTAATTTCCTTTTCATTCCTCTTAACAAGCAAAAAAAAAAAAAAAACTCACAAGCATCATTTCAAAATTCCATTTTCTGATTTCAAATTTCAAAATATAGACATTTCATAATTCGAATTCAACAATTGTCAATCACATAAATTTCGTAATATGACATTAACAATTACGAATTATATGAATTTCAATTTTTTCTAATTTTCTTCTTAATTAAACAAGATTACTTTTAAAACCATAATTTGAAACCGTAATTTCCTTTTCATTCCTCTTAACAAGCAAACAAAAAAAAAAAAACTCACAAGCATCATTTCAAAATTCCATTTTCTGATTTCAAATTTCAAAATATAGACATTTCATAATTTCAAATCAACAATTCTCAATTACATGAATTTCGTAATATGACATTAACAATTACGAATTATATGAATTTCAATTTTTTCTAATTTTATTCTGAATTAAACAAGATTACTTTTAAAACCATAATTTGAAACCGTAATTTCCTTTTCATTCCTCTTAACAAGCAAAAAAAAAAGAATAACTCACCATCATCATTTCAAAATTCCATTTTCTGATCTCAAATTTCAAAATATAGACATTTCATAATTTCAAATCAACAATTCTCAATTACATGAATTTCGTAATATGACATTAACAATTATCAATTATATGAATTTCAATTTTTTCTAATTTTATTCTTAATTAAACAAGATTACTTTTAAAACCATAATTTGAAACCGTAATTTCCTTTTCATTCCTCTTAACAAGCAAAAAAAAAAGAATAACTCACCATCATCATTTCAAAATTCCATTTTCTGATCTCAAATTTCAAAATATAGACATTTCATAATTTCAAATCAACAATTCTCAATTACATGAATTTCGTAATATGACATTAACAATTATCAATTATATGAATTTCAATTTTTTCTAATTTTATTCTTAATTAAACAAGATTACTTTTAAAACCATAATTTTAAACCCTAATTTCCTTTTCATTCCTCTTAACAAGCAAAAAAATAAAAAGAAAAACTCACCATCATCATTTCAAAATTCCATTTTCTGATTTCAAATTTGAAAATATAGACATTTCATAATTTCATGAATTTCGGATTTTTTAATCGCAATTCTTAATTAAAAAAAATTACTTTTAAAACCCTAATTTCAAACCCTAATTTCCTTTTAATTCCTCTTAACAAGCAAAAAAAAAAAAAAAACTCACAAGCATCATAATTTCAAAATTCCTTTTTCTGATTTCAAATTTCAAAATATAGACATTTCATAATTTGAATTCAACAATTCTCAATTACATGAATTTCATAATATCACATTAACAATTATCAATTATATGAATTTCGGATTTTTTAATCGCAATTCTTAATTAAAAAATATTACTTTTAAAACCCTAATTTCCTTTTAATTCCTCTTAACAAGCAAAAAAAAAAAAACAATTTCCAATTCAACAAATGTACGTTGGTTTATTCAATATTCAAAATATAGACATTTTGATTCACAAGCATAATTTCAAAATTCCAATTTCTTATTTCAAATTTCAAAATATAAACATTTCGTAACAAATCAAATCTCAATTCTCAATTCTCAATTCTCAATTATATGAATTTCATAATATGACATTATATGAATTACGAATTTCATCACTCCAAATTTCAATTCTCAATTCTCATATTTATGATTTATTTGAAAAATTTAAAAAATTAAAAAAATTCCAAACCTGATTTATGATTCAAAAGCATAAACATTCAAAAGCATTAGAACCGTTAATATAATTTATTCACATTTCTTTTATTTCTTTTTATATCCCTAAGTATATCTCTTCGTATGTGTAATTTGATATAATTTGATCACTTAACTTGAATTTGTATTAAATTTTACTTTTGTATCACATTAATTTTTAATCCTACCATTAAATAAAAATTACGTCAAGTCGAATTATAAATTGAGTTATGATGGGGATCACAAATAATCTACTAAATTTTTTATCAAATTTTTCACATAAGTGTGAGACCAACATATAAGTTTGTATGAATTCTATAATCATATGAGAGGTTTGATAAAAAAAAATTAATAAATTATTTAAAATCTATGATATTTTCCTTATAAATTTTATTAAGATTTCAATTTAATGGTATATCAAAATCATGGCTTGGCCACTAGATACATGTACAAGAGAAGAGGTGGTTACAATCTGATAATGTGATCCTAATTTAACAGAGTGAACAATCAAACCATATTCAACAACCATATCCTAATTTAACAGAGTGAACAATCTGATAATGTGATCCTCATTTATATAGGTGAACAATCAAACCCTAAAAAGTCATCCTAATTTGAACAATCCTAATAATGTGAACAATCTGATATCGAACCCTAATTTCATAACCAAAACCACACTGATAAAGCATAAACAATCATAACCATATTCAATTCACAAGCAACATCCAAAAATTCAAAAGCAAAAAAAATTCCACAAATTCAAATTTCTTATTTCAAAAAATTCCAAACCCTAATTTCATAACCACAATGAAAAACCCTAACACATTTAATAATTCGCATGTAAAACCCTAAATACTAAATACATTAAAAACACAAAAATTAGGGTTAATGTCACATTTTCACAAACACAAACACAAACACTCAATACAGAAAATTAGGGTTTATGGCATACCACGGAGAGAGAGATCACAGACAGAGAGTGAAGCAGAGACCGAGAGCCGCGAGCAGAGAGAGCACAGACCGAGCGGAGAGTGAGAGATGGAGAGTGAGAGATGGAGAGAGGCTGAGAGATGGAGAGTGAGTGATGGAGGCTGAGAGATGGAGGCGAGAGCCGAAAAACCTAAGTCTGAAACGTATGCAAATGAGAGAGGGGGGGGAGGGGCTTCGTATATAAGGCTGATAAAAACGCTGATTCAAAAAGCGTTTTCATTTAAATGAACTCGCTATTAGCAATAGCGTTTTCATGGGAAATTTTTTTTGTGTTAAAAGCGCTATTAGCAATAGCGTTTTCATACCAGAAAAGTTTTGTGCTAAAAGCGCTGTTCTCAACAGCGATTTATTCTCGAAAAAATTTGACCGTATAAGTGCTATTCGTAATAGCGAATTCTTAATCAAAATCGCTATTTCTAATAACGAGTTTACTGTTCATCCTATTTTACGCTCCTAACAGTAAAAGCGCGAATAGAAATAGCGCTTTAACTTAGTTTTGGAATACCGTCAGAAATTGGCCTAGTTTGAGAAATCCAATGCAAAAAGAGCTTATTTTGAGAAAAGCCTCGTTTCGTGAAGTTGACGGGAAATCGCGAATCGTTGGTTGGTGAGAATAAGAAGGGCAAGCAAAGCAAAGGAAAAGGAAAAGCACCCAACCCAACAAGCACGTGACAGTACAAGGGGCCCGCCCGCCCGAGTCTGGAACTGGAAGTGGAAGAAGGAGAAAAAGGGTTTTTATCATCAGGAAAGGACTCAGCAGAAGAATAACAAAGAGGCTTTTTATCATCAAAGAATGGCGAGTATGGTGGTGGGTTCGGCATCGCCATGGTTGAGAAGTAGGATAATTCCAGAGGTAGCTCATCCGATATTCCGTCAATCATCATCATCACTACATTATCGACCTCGTAACAACAGAGCATTCTCTATTTTCCGGAGAAGATTGAGTTTTTCAATGTCAGCATCATCTGTAAATTCTTCTCTTCCTCCTCCTACTCCAGAGAAGAAGAAGAAGAGGGTCGTTGATGATTTAGGACAAGTCCGAGTTCGCTTTGCTCCTTCGCCCACCGGTAATCTTCACGTCGGAGGCGCCAGAACTGCCCTCTTTAATTACCTCTTCGCTAGGTACCCTTTCCAATTATTTCTTCACTTCACGCCATTACTTACTTCCAATTTCCCACTCTTGCTTTTTCTTTCCATCTTTGTTTCTGTTATCGTTTCCCATTTATTCGCCACCTTCTTTCAGGTCTAAAGGGGGTAAATTTGTTCTTCGAATTGAAGATACTGACTTGGAGAGGTCCACCAGGGAATCTGAGGAAGCCTTATTACATGATCTTTCTTGGCTTGGTCTCCATTGGGATGAAGGTCTCTCTCATTCTTTCTTTCTTTCCTTCCTTCCTTCCTTTTCTCCTCAATTTCACTTTTACTTCTATTACTTCTCCAATTGTCTGCTTTTTAATTTATATTTAGGAAGAAGAAAAAAAAGAAAGAAAGTATATTTCTATCTCATTAATTCAACCATAACCAAACCTAGTACACATAATCAGAGACTTGGGTGAGCATGATTTGTTTTTTCCTCTTACAGTTTAGTTGTTTCCACTGCATCTAGGGGTATATGGAGTGTAAAATTTCACCCCAACACCATGGTTATCAAAGCATCAAATTGCAAAATTTGAATGGCCCCCTCCTGGCTCCTACTACAATTCCAAAGCCTCATCTCTCGGCTGCTAAATATCAATGAAATCTGATAATGTCAATATACGTGATTATTTTCTATATTTTACATGCTCAATTGGAAACTTTGCTGCAAGATCCGCAAGCTTTTCCTTTTCTGTCCGGTTCTTCAGTTTTCTATTTTTATTTTCAATATTCTGTCTAAAGCTCTCGGTGGCTGAACTCCTCATTTATTTTGTATGAACAATGAGCATGGAAATTCATCTGTTGGACTATGTAGCTTGAAGGTTCAGCCTTCACTTTTATCCTCACTGAGTTTGTTTGTGTTGGAGTGACTAAGATGTATATAGTATCTGTGAGTGGAATTACCTTTGAAATAGACATGGGAACGAATAACGAATAAATAAGTAGAATCAAGGACAAGTTCAATTCTTAACATTATTCTCAATTTCGGTTCTCATTTGCCATTATTGTTTGTTTGGATTAAGTTGACTAAACTGGGTTACGTGCTTGCTAGACATCCTGTTGGATACTTGGTGGTTTTAACACCCCAACAGAACAGGCAAGCAACTGTAACTGCGGGTTTTGATCTAAGTGGCACTCAGGTGGCAAGAAAAAGATCCATGTTTTGCATCTCTCTCTCTCTCTCTCTCTCTCTCTCTCTCTCATATTTTACATTTTTGTTATCAGGTAATAGTTTGGTTTTATGTATGTTCCAACATTTCAATTTTTACTTGTAGGTTGAGTTTCAGTTAAATTTTACGGTTCATTCACTGAATTGAATAACATGAAATCTACTACAAGTAACGATGATGATCGCATGCTGTAAAAAATATGCAGGTCCTGGTGTTGGTGGGGACTATGGTCCATATCGGCAGTCTGAAAGAAATGTTCTGTACAAACAATATGCTGAGAAGCTTTTAAAATCTGGTCATGTTTATCGTTGCTTTTGTTCTAATGAGGTAATTGTGTTCAATCTTTGGAATTCTTTCTTTATGAACTATGATCATAGCCACAGACATGTAACCAGCGCCTATCTCGTAAAAAAGAAGATTGCCTCAAAAAGAGATGATGGGTACTTTAGTGATCTTTAAGAGTGATTGGGACAAGTGTTTGGATGAATTAGGGAGTTTATCTTTTTTGTTGGAATTAGGGCAAGGCTCTCTTTGTCTGTGGTAGTGGTATGTGACACATTCAAGTTGCAACTTTTTTAAAAAAAATCTGTTAATCTTTCATGTCATGGTTAAAAAGCAATGTACTAGTTTAAGTAAGGAGGGGGGCAAGGGTTAGAGATTGGCATTTGCTTGTTTTTCTTTATGAAATAGCTTTATTTGGTTAAAGTGAGTGTGTTTGTTGAGGATGTGTTGGTGTGATGGGGCTTTTTGGAGTACATTGGTTTTAGTGGGCTTTCTATTAGATATTGAATTACAAGGTTGTGAGAGATTTTTAAAACAAAGTTTTTGGGCTTCCTGTGCTCCTTTAAAGTTGTTTGAGGTATAATTCTGGGAGTGAATTATTTTTTGCAGGGTATGTTGTTTGTATCAGTTGAAAATTGCCGGGACACCTTCTCGTTTACTTTTCTTTGGCCCATGAACTACCGTTATTATTATTATTATTATTATTATTTTGCTCCAGAAACGTGTTGCTTTTTTTATATGAATGATCTGTTCAGAAGAGAAATGAGTGAAACTCTGTCTGTTTCTGTCTATATTATTTGAAGTGTTGCTCTGATGTGTTATTTTATGCATCTGAAAGAGCATAATAGGACTATTTTGAGACTTTCGAACGCCCTGTGCTCAAATGAAAAGTCATCAAGTAATGGTATTTGATCTGAAAGACAAAGATTCAGAAGAGGTTAGACTTGTGAGGAGTCATCTTTTTTTGTTTTTAAATTTTTTGGAAAGTGCTTGGCTCAGTGGTGAAAATTTGGGCTGTCAAGCATGAGAACATAGGGGTTTGAGTTTGAGAGTGGTTGTGTAGTTAATTGTGTTTTAGTCTTGCATGTTTACCATCATATGTTGATGGAAGCAAGCATGGTTCTTCTGTGGTGCAAATTCTGCTTGATAAATTAATTTCAGGGAAATGAGGCATTATGGGTTTTATATGACTATAATTGGTCCTTTCATTTTGAATCAGTTTCCTGATTTTGACAAAACCATTGCCAATGTGATTGTTTGCATCATGGTTATACAACTACTATTTTGTAGACTTATGGCATTCTGCAGGTGTTGTGTCAATTTAGTAAGTTCACTTTTGTAACTGTTAGCGGATGTAATACTGTACTTATGGATCATTCTAAGTTTTTTCAGGAACTAGAAAAAATGAAGGAGATTGCAAAGTTAAAACAACTGCCTCCAGTATACATTGGAAAGTGGGCTGACGCCTCATATGAGGAAGTAGAAGAAGAACTGGCAAAGGGAACACCTTATACATATCGATTCCGAGTGCCCAAGGAAGGGAGTTTGCAAATTGATGACCTTATTCGAGGAGAGGTGAGTTCTGCTTTTGAATTTCATTGGATGCAAAAAGAGTAATGTGTTTCCGATGTTGGATGAAGAGTGTATGATGTGTTCAGTATAGACCATGTTGTGTGTGTATCATTCATGGTTGACTTGTAGCATGGTTTTGTGGCCACCTATGAAATTTGCCAACACAAAAGATGGGTTAATCATTTTAAGAAACTCAGAACTTCAACAAAGTTTTTCTAATTTACTTTATATTTATTGGCTATTTAAATAGAGTGTGGGCATCTAAATAGACACCACTACATGGCCTTTGGCACAATTCAAGCAAAATGCCATATTTTAGCACGATGAAAATTTTACTATATTGTCCCCACAAAATGCCACATCAATTAAATTAATGCCAAGTTGGCATTGTGCCAACTGCCTAGTGTGCTACCAAATTTCACTATATTAAATTCTCTATTTTATTTGATGCAACTTTGAATTAAATTGATGAATTGATTTTTTTTAAAATATTAATTATTGCATTTCAAATGCACATAATTAGGTATACACGATTGCATAATCTTCAATGAAAATTGATTTATAGGTTGATTGTGATAAAAATAAAATAAAATAGCATATGCACTGGTAAAGTGAGCTCGTCAAAATATTACATTTTGGCCTTGTACCATGTCAAAATGTAGTATTGACACGATTGAAATAACACGATCTGTTGGAGGTGGTCTTAACTTTGAGCCATGGCCACCACAGAATGAACCAAAGCACAAGGCACACCGAGGGGCTTGGAGGCTAGCATTAAGCAATTACTAAGATAGCTAGGTTCAGCTGTTGAGGGAGCCCCACCTTGACCGATGAGAGATGTGTGTTATACCAAATACTGGAGCCTCCCCTGATGCAACTCTCGAGATATCATACATAGCACCGTAGTTCTCATGATGTAGACTCCAACATCTGATCTTAGGATACAAAGGTAGTTGAAAAATCTCCATTTTGTTGAACCAAAGAGAATGAGCTACCCATCCAGAGGTTAGTTGGCCTCCATGGTTGGGCCTCTATGCATACATTGGGGTGTCATCATTAGCCTTCCTTAGTTATCTCCTTCACCTCCAGCAAACACGCTCTCTCCGTTGTCATCCTCTCTCTAACTAAGGCTGCGTGAGCTCTGACCTTCACCACCTCCGATTCTCCCCCACCATTTTGGTACCCGCCCTCTTCCCAGACATTCCACGAGGACACGTCAGCACCTACTATCCACACCGAGACAAAGGGGTAGCCCAGTGGTGGGCACCCCTTTACCAGACACTAGTTATGGTTTTCAAGTCTTTCCCTTTATGGTAGAACTTAGATATATATTGTGATGGTCTTGTATCTCCTAGAAAAATAAAAAATTAATGAAATATATAGTTATTTTCACCTTAACTGGTCATCCATCATTATTCTCACTGGAAAAGGCTTAACTAGGCACCCTATCTGTTCTACAAATGGTATGGTCCTTGTGACTCTGGTTGAAATCATATTCATTTATTCTTGTTATTTCTAAGTTTCTAATTTTGTTTGATAGTGTCATGAAGGTTAGTTGGAACTTGAACACACTTGGGGATTTTGTGATTATGAGAAGCAATGGACAACCTGTTTACAACTTTTGTGTCACTGTTGATGATGCTACCATGTCTATCTCGCATGTTATAAGGTAAAATTTACAGCAATACTTGAGTGAATATACCATATATGCTGCCATTCTTTCTGGCTTGCTTCCTGCATTTGTGATCACATACTGCATTATTTCATTTTTCTTTTTAATCTTCCCCCCTCCCCTTGCCCTCAAAACTTTCATTTCAGAGCAGAAGAGCATTTACCAAATACTCTAAGGCAAGCATTAATATATAAGGTAATTTTGCTACCCTGAATTTTCATTTATTTATTATTTATTTTTTTGATAAGTCCTGAATTTTCATTTATGTTTCCTCATTTCCATGGGATTAATCTCTTACATCAATTTGGAAGTAGCTTTTACAGGAATTTAAATGTTTTCCATTGCAGGCTCTCGGATTCCAAATGCCTTGCTTTGCACATGTTTCTTTAATTCTTGCACCTGATCGGAGCAAACTTTCTAAACGGCATGGTGCAACTTCAGTGGGTCAGGTTGTTAACAGTTACATTAGTCCATTGGTGTTTTCCTGATGAAATTAGAGTTTTTGCAAAATATAATCTTTGTTTCAATATCTTTGAGGGTTTTTCTTGTCAAATAAGTAATATAAACAACTTTTTGTGTTTGTCATCGACAGTTCAGGGAGATGGGATATCTGCCTCAGGCAATGGTGAACTATCTAGCACTACTGGGTTGGGGTGATGGTACTGAAAATGAGTTCTTTACCCTCGAGCAACTTGGTTAGTCTATCTACTTTATTTGGTTTTGTTTGTACAGTAAGTGTATGAACTTACGCAGATCATCTAAGTTTCACCAATCTAAGGATTCTTTTTTTTTTCTTTTAAATTTGTTGTTTACAGTTGAAAAATTCTCAATTGACCGTGTCAACAAAAGTGGAGCCATCTTTGATTCTACGAAATTAAGGTGATTGTGGGTTTTCAACTGCTATATGCCCAGAAACTATTATCTTTAGGGAGTTGCAGATGAAATTTATCTGCTATTGGATGATGTACTATTTTCTATCATGTTGTTTGTTTTGATTTTCTTAATGCCATATGAATATAGTTTGGTAAATATCTGAGAAAGTAAGGCCTTTGTGATTTCTGAAGATATTGGTACTCAAATGCTTTGAATCTGTAAAACGTTGTGATGTTCTGTAGCGTCTTGATACTCTTCACCTTTATGTATTTTTAAAGGTGGATGAATGGTCAGCATTTAAGATCTCTTCCCTCAGAAGAGTTGACCAAGCTTATTGGTGAGCACTGGAAGAGCACTGGCATCCTTACCGAATCAGAGGGGCTGTTTATAGAAGTATTATCTCTTTCCATATTTCCATTGAATCTATTGTACTTGAATTTTATACAAACAACTTCTGAGTTCTGTGTCAGTGACGAGATGTTCTGTGATCTTTGCGGCAAGATATTAGTTGAACTTAATACATTTCAATCTAATTTATGTTCTCAGAATAACAGAACCTGGACAAAAATAACCCATACAGTTAAATATACACTAGTAACTGACCTAGTAAGGATGTTCAAAGTGATTTTCTTATGTGTACGAATGGGACCATTGTATTAATCTCCTTTGGGACCTGTGGACATATTTTCTTGATTGTACTAGGAGGTGCTGGTCAGAAATATTGGACAGCAATATTAAACCGAGTTTTACTTTGGTTGTTAATGTCCCTATACATTTGCTTCCAAGATTTTGCTTCTCAAAGAATCATGCAAAGGTATGCACTCACAAATAATCTCCGTATAAACAGGAGGTTGTTCAGCTGCTAAAGGATGGGATTGACTTGATACCAGATTCTGACAAAGCACTATCAAACTTGCTGTCTTACCCCTTATATGCTACTTTAGCAAGGTAATTCTTGGACTTCATATTATCGGGCATCTTTTTGGACTAAAACTCTTCTTCATCCAGGCCATTCAAATTTCATTCATACTAGTCGTATGGGTTTGCTTTTTGCTTTGGCACCTATTAAGGAGTCTTTGACATGATCTTTTTATGACATTATTTGATATGAATATGGGGAGGATGTAAGTTTTTTGAATGAAACTGTATATTCAATTGTTTGCTAATACAAAGAATACATCTGATTATATAGTAAACATAATCCCAAGACTAAAAAGGAAACACTGCCATATATATATACCCAAAACACTGTCATATTTATACACCTAAAACACTATCATATATATACACCTATACAATCTCTCGGAAAAGGAAACACTGCCATATATATACACGCAACCTAATATTCTCACACCCCCGCTTAAAAACACTGCTAGTTTGCCAAGAAGAAACTGAAATTGAGCAATGGTGTGAGTCTTGGTAAAAAAGTCAGCAAGTAGTAGAGTCAAAGAGACGAAAGAAAGCAAGATAGAGCCAGACTGCAGATGTTAACGAACAAAGTGACAATCAATCTCAATGTGCTTTGTTCACTCATGGAAGACAATGTTATGGGCAATTTAAATAGCACTATGGTTATCACAATAGAAGGAGGTCGGAGAAGATTGAGGACGCCCAAGTCAGAGAGAAGACAACGAAGTCAGACAACTTCAACAGTAGCGTGAGTCATATCACGGTACTTAGCTTTGGCAGTAGAACGAGCAACAACAGTTTGTTTCTTACTTTTCTAAGAAATCAAGGAATCACTAAGAAACATACAAAAACCAGAAGTGGACTTACGATTTGTAACATCACTAGCCTAATCAGCATCAATGTAGGCGACTAAAGCTAAGGAAAAAGGAGAGGACAACAGCAATCCTTGGACGATAGCGACGCGAAGATAGCGAAGAATCTGAACCAAAGCAGCCCAATATGTAGAATGAGGAGCAGAAACGAACTGACTAACCACATGAACTGCATAGGCAAGATCAGGACGAGTAACTGTCAGATGGACTATGCAACCCACGAACTCCCAATATAAAGTAGGATCAGGCAGAAGAACATCATCAGTAGTATTAAGTTTTACATTAAGCTCAATGAGAGTATCAGCAATCTTAGTGTCAGTAAGACTGGCACGGTGAATAACTTCATTAGCATACTTAGCTTGAGATAGAAAGTAGCCTCTAGGTGAAGAGGCTACCTCAATACCAAGAAAATACCTCAAGGAGCTCAGATCCTTTATTTCGGAGGTGCAGAAGAGATGTTGCTTGACCTCAGAGGTAGAAGAAGAGTCGGAGTCAGTGATGATCATATCATCCGCATATAGTAACAAGGCAATAAAACCAGTAGATGTGTGAAAGAGAAACATAGTAAAATCCTGAGCACAAGGATGAAGCCCAAGCTGAGTGATAGCGGCCTGAAAGCGATCATACAAAGCACGAGGGGATTGCTTCAAACTGTATAGAGCACGTCGAAGACGATAAACCTGTCCAGAAGAATGAGGAAGGCCGGGGGGAGGACGTATGTAAATCAAAGTACGAACAATAGTCATCTTGGCAACAGGGGCAAAGGTCTCCTCATAATCAACACTATACTCTTGGGAGAAACCTTTAGCAACCAGACGAGCTTTGTAGCGTTCAAGAGAACCATTAGAGTGAGTCTTGACTTTATAGACCTATTTGCAACCAACCAGATTTTTGCCAGCAGGCAACGGAACTAACTCCCAAGTAGTAGTCTTCTACAAAGCAGACAACTCATCTTCCATAGCTCAAACCCAATTAGGATCCTGACAGGCCTCCTTGTAAGACTGGAGTTTTGAAAAAGAGTGAATAGCAGACAAAAAGATAAAGATGCAGTATAAAGGAAAAAAATATGTTTTAGCAAAACAAAGTTTGACTACTTGTTTACGGATGCGAAGAGGATACTTACGGTTAGCAAGATTAGAGTCGTCAGAAGTAGGGGGATTAGCAGCAGGGGCAGAGACAACTGGTGGAGGAGGAGCCTTGCAACGAGAATAGACTAACAACGGAGGAGGAGAAGAGGAAACAAAGTCATGGGGGTTAGGGGAGACTGACTCATCATATGGGTTGGGGGACAAGGAGAAGATGGAACAAGCTCATTGGAAACAACAAAGATGTACTCACCAGGAGGGATTTTAGAAGGAAATAGATCAATATAAACCAATCCAATCCTCTTTGGAACTAGGGCTGTGAGATGAGGAAGTTGAAAGTAAGGTAGACGTTCAAGAAAGGCAACATGGTGGGAGACATATAGGCGACCAGAAACATGATCATAATAGCGATAACCTTTTTGAGTGAAACTGTAACCCAAAAAGACACAAGATAGATCGGGCGCTCAGTTTGGTCCTATCTTTACAGGATAAAAGGACAAAACAAGCAGACCCGAACACACGAAGGAGGGGGTAATTGAGAAGTTGAGAAAACAGAGTCTCATAAGGAGACCAACCAGAGAGAAGGGGAGTAGGCATACGATTGAGAAGAAAAGCAGCAATAAGAACGGCCTCACCCCAAAACGGGGCTGGAACAGAGGCATAGAGAATAAGAGACCTAGCTGTCTCAAGGAGATGTCGATATTTACGTTCAGCGCAACCATTTTGGGCAGATGTATCAGTACAAGAAGTCTAGTGAATGGTATCTAAATTTGCCAAATACTGACATAACTAAGTTTTAAAATATTTTCCATCCAAGTCAGACCGTAATAATTTAATAGTAGATCCAAACTGTGTAGTGACCATAGACTGAAAAGTACGATATATCTAGTAGAAGTCAGACTTATGAGTCATAAGATAAATCTAAGTGTAATGAGTGCAGTCATCAACAAATGACACATCGTATGTAGAATTCCCTTTAGTGAGAATAGGAGGACCCCGGACATCAGTATGAACTAAAGAAAACGGTATATCAGATAGAGAAGTACTTTTACGGAAAGGTAAGGCTGTCGTTTTGGCAAGTTTATACTCCCGACATTCATTAAGTTGACTAAGAGAAACTTCACCCAATATACATGATCGAGCTAATGATCGTAGGCGGTTAGCAAACAAATGCCCTAATCTGAAATGCGACAAATAGAAAGGACTTGACAGAGAATCTAACTAAAAAGAGGAAAAGGCAGTCAGAGAGGTAGTCATAGGCAGATGCAAGCTCTCCACCACATAGAGGTCTCTAATTTTATGAC
Organism: Camellia japonica; assembly: GCA_030407325.1. Taxonomy (NCBI): domain Eukaryota; kingdom Viridiplantae; phylum Streptophyta; class Magnoliopsida; order Ericales; family Theaceae; genus Camellia; species Camellia japonica. Next base: position 181,647,347 of record JAPPVO010000029.1, read on the forward strand.
TAGTCCCAATCTGTCGCTTGGACATCTGATCTTGCATAGAACAGGTAGAAGAAGAAAAGATAACGTCAAAACCAAAGTCATCAAGCTGATTGATAGATAATAAACTGACAGATAACTGAGAAACATATAAGACAGATGGAATAGAGACAGCAGATATAGCAGATGGTAGGACAAACCCAATAGATATAATAGACATATCAGACCCATTAGTAGCATTGACAGTAATAGGAAAGGGAGGAGGAGTACAATTTTGGAGTAAGGAGAGATGATGAGTCATATAATGAGAGGCACCAGAGTCAAAAATTCAGACACACGAAGAGATACCTGAAGAAGACCCAAGTAAACCTGAATGAAGAGAGGAAATAACTGAGGCAGATGGGGCACTCAAGGAAGCTAAGTCAGGATCAAGAACCGGAGTGGATGTAGTATAAGCGGCGGGAGCCTAAAAATTACTCGGAGGTGAAAGGCAAAACTAGGTCTGAGACTGCTAAGAAGACGCGGCAGACAAACATCCATTCTTAGGATAGTGATACTTCCAATGACCCTTCTGATGGCAGAAGACTCATTCATCTAAAGCCAATGACCTATTTTCGGGCCTAACAATCTTATCATCGGACATTGTAATGAAAAAAAGAAAAAGAAAAGAGTTGATGGAACAAATTATAATAAATAAAAGAAACCTTGGGGGTTATAATGTAATAAGCCTGAACCCTAGGGTGTTAAGTATAATACCCAAGCAAAGTCTAAGAACAGTAGTACTGTATCAAATAACAAATCGAGGACTAGAGACAATTTGAAGGAGATGAACCAGAGAGTCTGAGACGAACAACCAAATCGAGAACCAAAGAGAGAGTTTGAAGGAGAACCAGAATCTGAAGTCAAAGTCGAAGACGTATGAGTGCGAACACAATTGCGAACCAGAGGCAAATAGAGAGAGTTGCGATGTTGATGTTCATGTAGAAACCAGATGGGTCAACCACGAAGGAGAGCTACAGAGAGAAGACGAGCTGCGAGGAGTCGACGACTAGATGAGTTGAACCGCTGGATGGGTGTGACTACCAGATAGCACGAACAGAGAGGAAATCCAGATGGGGTCAACTGAGATGAGGCACAATCATGAGCAGATGGGTCACGAATAGATGAGTGATGGGTCACACACCCAAGTCGAACTAGAATGAGCCTAAGAGAAGAAAGCACGAATGCGAACAAGAGAGCAATGGTGACGGCTCTAGGGTTTTGGATCAGAGAACGGCTTTGATACAATGTAAGTTTTCTGAATGAAACTGTATATTCAATTGTGTACTAATACAAAGAATACATCTGATTATATAGTAAACCTAACTCTAAGACTAAAAGAAAATATTGTCATATATATACAACTGAAACAGTACCATATATATATACACCTATACAATCTCTCAAAAAAGGAAACACTACCATATATATAAACCTAACTTAATATTCTCACAGAGGATGCAACAGATTTGCCTTGACACCTCTTCCTTAGTTGTGAAGTAGCAGTACTACCAAAAAATTCTCTTATGTTCCAAAACGGTAAATTTAATGATCCAAATCGTTCCCAATTTTTTTTCAATATATTTTCTTTTATCAAATACAATGAATTAATATCTAGATTAGTGAAGTTTTGACATAACAGAACGTCAAAAATGGTCACAATGCTCATAGAAATGTGTTGCTACATGATTGATTTGAAAAAAGAGTTTACATTTTATTGAATGTCTAATTGTTACAAAAAAAAATTACTCTAGACTAGAAGTACCTTACATTTAATAGTGTAAACTATACAAATCTACCCCTATCGTACCACAATTTTGAGCATGTGTTGTACCGCATTCACGTTCCAATTCCATGTACTAAAATGATCCACATTCTAGGTAACATATTAAAGTAGTATATTTCTTAATTTATTGGATACCAACATGTGAGGAATTTTGTAAATTCCTAGTTCTATTCTTGGGGGAGTGGTTTATTGACACTTAGATGATTGACATGACTTATATAAGATGAAGAAGAGCTACAAGGGAGCAGACAAATGTATTAGGAGTTCGTGAAGGGATTGTGAACTTATGGTTTGGTATTTTGTCAAACTGGCAACAAATTAGAAAAGGCCGTATGTAAACTAGGTATTTAGTTGAATCCTGTTCATATCACAGAAAGCTTCCACTGTGAAAACCAGAGAGTATGTTACATGCTTCAACAGTGTGGTACACCCTACATATAAGACACATTTTTATTTTTTATTTTTTTTAAAAAATGTTTGGATTTTAGTTTTTGAACTGGAAGAAAGAACATATTCTGGAGACCTTGTAGGTAGGCAAGAAAAATAGAACTGTGATGAATCAAACCTACTCTCAAGAGACTCAAATTTGGACCTACCCAAATTCGACTCAAAGTTGGACCTTACCCAAATCCGACTCAAACTTGGACCTATCAAATCCCACCCCACCCCCATACCAACTGAGCAAGGCACTTATAACCTTGGTGATCAGCACCAGAACAGTGCAAGGCATTTATCATGAAAGCCCTTACGCAAGTATACTTCTGTTGATTTATTTATCTGTTCTCAGTACTCTATTGAGGAACTTTCAAGAGGCTGTCACTATTAATGCCTCAACAACCCTTTGAATTATTATGGTTTCTATGATGTCCAAGTCATGTTTCGATCCTCAATAGTTGGACCCTTAGTTGCAGGAATCGTGCAACCAGGTGACGAATCTCCGTAAGAAATGCGATTCCGCGTTTCTTAGAAAGAAACGTGTAAGAATCGCGTTTCTGTAGAGAGAGAAACGCGATCCTGTCCAAGATGGGATCGTTTGGTGGCTATGAACAAAAAACCGTAACTTGTTGGTCAACAAAGAGAGAGAGAGGAGAAAGAAGGTGAAGAACCTGAAGGTCGTCTCTGGATATGTCCTGCTTCGTTGCTTCATTTTTCTTCTCTCTCTGGCAGATCGTCTCTCTCTCTCGCTCTCGCAAATCGTCTCTGGCAGATCGTCTCTCTCTCTTTCTGGCAGATCGTCTTTCTCTCTCTCTCTCTCGCTCTCGCAGATCGTCTCCTTCTTGTTGATCGTCATCGTCTCCTCCTTCGTCTTTGCCTTCTCTCACTCGTGCTCTCTCTCTCTCTGGCCTTCTGTCTGTCACGATATATATGATTCTAAGTAATATATATATATAAGATAAAACATATATAATCTTTATATAAATATATATATTTAAAAAAAAAACAAACATTAACACATTATTATTTAATATATATCATATATATACATATAAATATATAATAAAAAAACATTAATTAAAAAAATAAAAATATTAATATATATAATCTTTATAATATATATAAATAAATAAAAACATTAACACATATAAATATAATATATATATATATATGAGTATATATTATACATATTAATAAAAAAACACAAACAAATATATGTAAAATAAAATAAAATAAATTAACAATAACACATTATTTAAAAAATATAATAAATAAAAAAATAATTAATGTGTATTAAAATAAAAATATTTATAAAAAAACTTCTAATGTGTATTAAAATATATATATATATATATATTACCGCTCCCCGAGGCGCTCCCAACCTAAGAAACTTCTATCGGCTCACGCTTCCCTGCTTCCGCTCCCCCCTCCGCTTCCGTTCCTGCTCCCGCTTCGTGCAACTAAGGTTGGACCTTGTAAAGATCATCAGGTCTTTATTCTGAACCACTTTTCTCTGTTTCAATGTAACTTTGTTATGATATTCTTCATGTTGAACCCCAGTGTTGATTTGTGGTAGATATTACAGATGAATTAGAAGGATAGAATTATACATTTATCTGATTACAAAACAAAACAAACCAAACCAAACCAAACCAAACCAAGTCTTAAGTCCCATCAAATGGGGTTAGCTACATGAATCCTTCTTCTCCATGCAGCCCTATCAAAAGTTATTTCGTTAGTCAAATTAAGTAGATCCATATCTCTATTTACAACGTTAGCCAACGTTAATCTAGGCCTACCCCGTCCTCTAACACTCCCTTCTGTCGTTACAGTATCGCATCTCTTCACTACTGCCTCTGTTGGTCTCCGTTGAATGTGACCAAACTATTTCAATCGATTCTCTCTCAATTTATCTTCTATCGGTGCTACTCCTACTCATTCCCGAATACACTCATTCCTAATTCTGTCTTGTCTTGTCTAGTTTAGTCTTGTCACACATCCACCTTAGCATTTTCATCTTAACCACACTCATCTTATCTATATGTTGTTTCTTGGTTGCCCAACACTTCGTTCCATACAATATCGTTGGTCTAATAACCATTCTATAGAACTTACCTTTTAGTCTAGTGAGTATTCGTTTATCACACAGCACCCCAGATGCACTTCTCCACTTATACCATCCCGCCTTAATCCTATGGGCCACATCCGCATCAATCTCCCCCGCTGTTGTGATAATCGATTCTAAATAATGAAAATATTCACTCTTAGGCAATTCTTGGTTCTCAATCTTCACTTCTCCTCTGCTTTCATTGTTATTGTTACTAAATTTACACTCCATGTACTCTGTCTTATTTTTGCTTATCCAGAAACCTTTAGATTCAAGAGCTTTTTTCCAAATCTCCAACTTTGTATTAACTCCTTCTCTAGTCTCATCCACTAGTACGATATCGTCTGCAAAAAGCATACACTATGGCACGTCATCCTGAATATTTTTCGTCAACTCATCCATAACTAAAGCAAAAAAAGATAGATCTTTGGTGTAACCCAACAGTGATAGGAAATTCATCTCTCTAGTAGGCGATCTAATAGTGGTCACCACCTTTTCATACATGTCCCTAATCACATCAATGTAACTTTTTGTCACTCCTTTCTTCTCTAGCACTCACCATATTATATCTCGGGGCACTCTATCATATGCTTTCTCAAGGTCGATAAACACCATATGAATGTCTCTTTTCTTTTCTCTATACTTTTCTATTACTCTCCTCAAAAGATAAATTGCTTCCATTGTTGACCTGCCGGGGATAAACCCAAATTGATTCTCTAACACCTCTGTTATATCTCGCAATCGGCGTTCCATCACCCTCTCCCACAGTTTCATTATATGGTACATTAGCTTGATTCCTCTATAGTTGTTGCAATTTTGGACATCTCCTTTATTCTTATATATTGGCACTAAAATACTCTTCCTCCACTCATCTGGCATGTTCTTAGTCAACAAAATTTTGTTAAACAACTTAGTCAACCAAGCAATCCCTTTTTTACCCAAGCACTTCCAAGCTTCAATAGGGATATCATTGGGTCCTAAAGCCTTATTTGATTTCATCTTCTTAAGTGCAATATCAATTTCAAAGTTCCTAATCCTGCGATAAAACCTATAGTCTTGGTTTATCGTATTACTAGCCATTTCTTCCCCTATTGCCGTACCTCCATGTTCCTTATTTAATAATTTCTCAAAATAGTTCTGCCATCTTTCCTTAATCTCTTCATCCTTCACCAATACTTTAGAATCCTCACTCTTGATGCACTTAACTTAATTAAAATCTCTTGTTTTCCTCTCCCGTATCTTAGCAAGTTTGTATACCCTCTTCTCTCATTCTTTACTATCTAGTCTAGTATATAGGTCATCATAAGCTTTCAACTTAGCCTCGCTCACTACTTTTTTGACCTCCCTATTAGCTAATCTATAGCTCTTAAGGTTTTCCTTAATTCTATCATTCTATCACTTTTTAAAGCACTCTTTCTTTGCCTTAACTACCGCTTGAACCTCTTCCCTCTACCACCAAGTTTCCCTAGCGCTGGGTCCCGTCCCTTTCGACTCTCCAAGCACTTCCCTTGAGATTCTCCTCGTACAATTGGCCATCGAGTTCCACATAGTGTTAGCATCATCTTCCAAGTCCCAAGTATCTTCTTATCCATTTTATTCTTAAATATTTCTAGTTTATCCCCTTTTAAGTCCCACCATGCTAGCTTGGTATTGCCCTCTAAAATATAAATTTAGTACCAAAATCCTATGTTGAGAGGTCAGGTCTTTCTCTAGGAATCACCTTACAATCATTGCATTTTAGGCGGTCCGCTTTTCTCACTAAGAAGTAATCTATTTGGTTCTTAACTGACCCACTCTTAAAAGTTATCAAATGCTCCTCCCTCTTCTTATACATAGTATTGGCCACCACCAGGTCAGAAGCCAACGCAAAATCTAAGATACTCTCTCTATCCTCATTTCTGTCCCCACAACCGTATCCACCATGCACCCTTTCATAGCCTAGTTTATCTATGCCTACATGGCCATTAAAATCTCCACTTATAACCAGGTTCTCTCCTACGAGCATCTCCTGTAATATCTCATCCATTTGCTCCTAAAAATCCCTCTTAGTCTGATCATCTAATCCTACTTGAGGGGCGTATGTACTAATAACGTTCACTATATTCCCTCCAATAACTAGTTTAACTAACATAATCTTATCCCCTTTCCTAATGACCGCTACTGCATTCTCCACTAGACCCTTGGCAATTATGATTCTTATCTCATTCCTGCGCCTGTCCTTACCACTATAATACAGTTTAAAACCGGCATTCTCAATTTCCCTAACTTTCTCACCCGTCCACTTAGTTTCTTGTAAGCAAGTTATACTAACTCTCCTCCTAATCATAACATCTATCAATTCCATTGTCTTATCAGTTAAGATTCCTATATTCCAAGTGGCTACCCTAAACCTGTAGTCTTGGACTAGTTTCTTTACCCGCGTTCGTCCAGAAAAACGCAAAAACACCTAGGCGTCGATGCGGCGCCCCTTGCTCATTTTTCGAAAAACCAGGAGGCAAGCGCAATGCGTTACTTGAGGGTAACGACCTAGCATTTAAACGATTCAAAGTAGGATTTATTTTCATAAGGGATCCGAACGGTTTTTTTTACGTGTTGGCTGTCGGTTACCTAACACACAACCCTCTTCCTTAGCACGGGCTTGGGACCGGCGGAGTTGTTAACAACCTGTGATAGTGGGATAATTTCATATTATGTCAACTGCAGAGGTATATGTACAGTCGAAAGCCTGTTAGAAAAGCCCACATGTCACGTTTGAAGTATAAGAGATTGAAATTGATTTATGATGGCAACAGATCCATGTGACATCTTTCGTGACTACTTGTGTGCTATATCTACAGTCCTGAAGGTAAACCTGTATTGCAAGACGGGCTTCCAGAAGTTGCAGCTAGCTTGTTAGCTACCTATGATAGTGGTGAACTCCTAGGTGCCCTCGAAGAAGGTCATGCTGGATGGCAGAAGTGGGTAAAGAGCTTTGGTAAATCACTGAAACGCAAGGTTTGTTCTAATTTAATAGGCTCATTCTAAAAAAAACACCACCTATTATTTTGTTGGTTTCTTTTCTTTTCTCTCTCTTTTTTATTTATTTGTTTCTCTTTCTTTTATTGATAACTTGAATTGCGCATTTCCATGGTCATGGGCAGGGAAAATCTCTGTTCATGCCTCTTCGGGTGTTGCTAACGGGAAAGCTTCATGGCCCAGATATGGGGGCTAGTGTGCTTCTGCTCCACAAAGCTGGATCATCTAATGTGGTAGCTGCTCAAGCTGGGTTTGTCACGTTGGATGACAGGTTCAAAATGTTGAGAGAAATCAAATGGGAATCTTTTAACAGCGACCAAACTGTATTGGAGTCTGCTGCAGCTGTATCTAAGTGAAGTTTCCAGTTTTTTTGGTTTTTTTTTTGTTGTCTCTACCCAAGTTGAGTTACACGTGATGATTATTGATAGGAGTTGGTTGGTTAAGTTGTTTTATAGCATGGCATTGGCAATGCTTTTCGTATTGAATTGCTAAAATATTTGTGATTTGACAAATAAGAGTAATAACAATGTAATACACGTTTGAAGTCGAACTCAATTCATATGTGATATACGTGTTTGATTTGACTGTATTTGTTTTGAGCAAGCGCAAGTGCAAGTGCAAACATTTTGAAATGGCGTAGGGCATAGGGAGGGAATTGGACAGCTGGTGGTAATTACAGATGTCGACTTGTTGTATTGCATTACACAAAATTACATTCGTATTCCTGGAAAACTCTTTATGCCACTCTTTTGTTTTTATTGTATGTATGTATTGTTTCGGGAAGTATATTTATATTTTATTCATTTGTAAGCAAAAAGGACACCCAAATCTACGAAAGCTTCTAAATTGCAGCATTTGCCTTGCTAATATATGCAACCAGACTGTATCCCATCATAATTATTAAATGCAGAAAATAGACTTATTTTTATTATATATTCGAGTCTTTTATTGTGCATTATTATGTTACATGACCAATGCCATGTATAGTTTATTTTATTACCTCATTTTTTTAACTCTTAAATACAAAGCAATATGGTTCACATTCATAAATGCATATGTGACTCATTCACTTGTGTCTTGGAGTAACAAAAATATGTAAAAAATATATGTATTATGTAGCTTTTTTTTTTTTTTTATTTTATATGGGTCAATTTGGAAATATGATTAAAAGTTAAATTTTAAATTTTAATTTATTTTGGATCATATTACCTCTATAATTTTTTATATGTGTTTTTTTTTTTTTTTTTTTAAATTTTAAAAAATGAAAAGACAGTTTTTAACCAATTGTGTTACAGTGTTGTAATGTTAGAGCATCTCTAATAGTGAATTATTTTTTTTTTATCAAATATGATGAAAAAAAAGGCTCTTTCTTCAATCTGATACGAGTTGTTCCAACGGTGAACACTCTTGCTTGCATCAAATGACTGGGGACGTCCCGTGGAATGACTAGCCGGACGACCGGTTACACCACTGAATTTCCCCTCCCCCCCTCCATTTCTATTTCGATTTTGTTTCCCTTCATTTCAATTTAATCAACACACCTCACCACTAATCATTCAATTGTTCAAGCTCAGCCTTCAATTGCTCAATTGAGCCCTATAGACCTCTGTATTGCACAATTTTCCTTCTTTGGCAACTTTGCTAGCAACCCTTCATTGAAATACACAGTTTATTTGGTATCCAAGGTCGTCTGTATCTACTCCCTTGCCTCTCTGAACTTTAGGTTGATCTCATCGACCACTTTTCTCGTATCAACACAATATTACTTCGTAATTTGGAAAATCCTCAACTGGGTTGTAAAGTTTGAGCTTATTGGGCAAAGAAAATGACGGATTTTCATGGGATTTTGAGACAAAAATGGGATTTTGAGACGAAAATGAAGGAATGCAGTGTTCTTTGATGGATACTCTTCAATCACAGAGAGAGAGAGAGAGAGAGAGAGAGAGGTGCTTGATAATGGAGGTTGTTGAAGAATGTCCAAATCAGAGCATCAGTAAGAGGTGGTCGACCTAGGGGTTGACCTGTGGGTCAACCTATCAATGTAAATTTTCACAAATTTTTGCTTTAAAGCGTTCATCTGGGAGGAAATTCGGTCGAACGTCCGGTGGGTCCAACTCAATGGCTATGCACAGTAAATTGCTGAAAAGGGCTGACCATTCTCAGTTTGGTGAAACGTTTGATATTTTCTTAATTTGATACTGCTTTGGTGCAATTGTTGAAGCACAAAAAGTACTTTTTTATTTATTTATTTATCAAATTTGAATTTAATGATAAATTTGGTAAATAGTTGGAGATGGTCTTATGTATGTATGGTTTATTAGGCTGATGACAAACAAACATGCATAATAGATATTATTAGCCCTAGGCCAGGTTTGTTTGCGTCATGAAAAGTGGAATACAATGGGGATTTAAAATTTGGGTTCCATAAGATTTCTTATTCAGTGTTTTTGATTGCAGGATTGAAGCTCGGAAATATGTTTGGTTTAGTTTTGGAATTGTAATTCTCTCTTTAAAGTTGTGATTTGAGTATAAAATTGTGACTTGAGTTTTGAAAAGAGAAAATTTATTTGGTTATGAATTTTGAAAAGAGCTTTTGAATTTTAAAATGAGTTTTGAGTTGCATTTTAAGTTTTGAGTTTTTGAATTTTTTGGATTTATTTTTTAAAATATTAAAAAAAATTTAAGAAAATTTTATATTTTTATTTTAAATATATAATTTTCACTTAAATATTTTCAAATTTTTTTATTTTAAACATTTTATTTTATTTTATAAATATTTTAATTTTTGATTTTAATATTTTAAACTCAAAACACAATTTCATACTCAAATTGTAACCAAATATATAACTCAAAACTCAATTTAAAAATTATTTTCAAAACTCATAATTAAACACACAACTCAAAACTCCACATTACTTTTAAAACTCTACATTCAAATCATAACCAACACATAACAAAAAAAATTAAAATATTTAAAAATATATTTATAAAATAAAATAAAATATTTAAACTAAAAAATAAAAAATATTTAAAATAAAAAATAATTTTTTAATATTAAAAAAATACAGTACATAAATGTATAAAATATAGTGCACATTAAAATAAATAATTAAGTATTTAAAATATAAAAATATTTACCCAAAAAAATAAAATTAAGAAATTTTTTAAATATTAACAAAAATAAATCCAAAAAATTTCAAAATATAAATCAAAACTCTTTTTAAAACTTATAACCGAACAAATTTTCTTAATTCAAAACTCATAACTTAAAACACGACTTCACACTTAAAGCTGGATTCTAAAAATAATTTTAAAAAACAAAATGAAAAAATATTTTTAAATTTTTTTTCTTTTAAATAGAATTTTAAAAAGAGTTTGGTTTTAAGTTTTGAATTTAGTTTTGAGTTATATATTTAGTTATGAGTTTTGAAATTAATTTTTAAATTAAGTTTTGAGTAATTTTGAATTGTGTGTTTAATTATAAATTTTTAAAAGTAATTTAAAATTTTATCTTTAAAATCATAATTTCAAAAACAAACCAAATAAAGCCTAAATAACTTTTGGCGGTGTTTGGCAAGATTTGTTTTTGGGTTTTTTTGAATTTTTTCACTAAAAGACAAAAATTTTTGCAAAATTAAAAAAAAAAAAATCCAAACAAAATATCATATCCAACTCTGCCTTCCGTTTGGTTTTCATTGTGGACTATATAATCACAAAAGACAAAAAAAAGTTACAAAATCACAAAAAGACAAAAAAATTACAAAAGTACCAAACTACCCGATATACAAACAAAAAGTAAAAAAAACATCATTCTATATTAAGGGCAATTTTGTCATTCTAAAGCCAAAAAGTCCAAAAAGTCAAACAAGAATACCAAACGATTAAAAAAGTTCAGGCTAAAAAAGTCAATTAAAAAAGCCAAAACCAAACGACACCTCTATAATTATTTCATTTTTTCTCTCACAAACATAACATCTAATCACAAAAAAACTCAACTATCTTTTCAAATATCAAAATTTTTTTATCAAATAATATCCTATAATTAAAAAAACTTATATAAAAATTCACTTCTCAGACACTTACTCAGGGAGAGTCGTGACTCGTGACAGACTCGTGGGTGAATGAGAGACCATTTCTTCTCTTATTTACAATCGAGAGTCGTGACTCGTGACAGACTCGTGGGTGAATGAGAGACCATTTCTTCTCTTATTTACAATCGAACAACAACACAAGGCCGTAACTGTGGTCAAAATAATCATACACTATTTGTAGTATTCTTATTTTTATTTTTTTGGGGAAATTGATTCGAGCAATTGGCTTTATTTTAAAAATTAAATAAAAACAAAATGTGCCAAGTGGAGGAGGACAAGGGGAGGGAAGGGGACCATCCAATTCCAAAGTAGTCAACGCTGACAACACATAGTGGTGGTGATGATCACCGAGGATTCTTTAGAGTGTTTTTTTCTTAAAGTTTTTTAAAATAGTATATTATGTGGTCGAGATTTAATGCTAAAAAATTGATGTGACTTGTCATTAAATCTCAACCACACAATGCACTACTCTAGAAAATTTAAAAAAAAAAAACTCTAGAGAATCCTTACTCGGTGATGATGGGTGAATGCATGGGTAAGAGCATCTCACGTGTTTTAGAAATATGTTTAAAAATTAATTTTTAATTATTTTTAATTTTTTTATGTGAGAGAAAAAATAGATTAAAAGTTGTGAAGTGACTTTTAATCTATTTTTCAAAATGAGCTTTAGTTTAAATTGTTTATTAAAATGTGTTTTATGATTTTTAAAAAAATTAAATGTGAGATTTAATTGTGTGTTAAGTTTTTGTTAATTTAAATAGTGAGTATGTTGAGGTGTGGGTTAAGTATTTAACGGATTTTTTTTAAGATCTCTGGTATTAAAAGTTTATAACATAAATGACACCTAATATTTTTATAATGTTTAAGGTCCCTCAATATCAATTTAGATAAAATTCAACCGAGAGAATTTCTCTAGAGAACTTTCGAGAGAATTTCTCTATATTTTTGACCAATTTTCTCTGGTTTGCTCGTAATTTTCTCTGTATTTTTTTTTATCAAATCACAAAAAATAGTGTTTGTTCAATTTTTATTTTGACCAATTTTCTCTGGACTGTAAGACATTTAGACAACAATAACTCAGGGAAAATTGAACAAACACTATTTTTATTTTGACCAATTTTCTCTGGATTGTAAGATATTCAAAACACCAAAAGCAATGGATATCACAACACAACACTTGACCAGACTAGTAAATTTCACCAACAATGGTATGAAATTCATGGCTTGCTTCCTAATGATGATCATATCGTAAATGTTACTCATAAAAAACTTTAAAGCCTCATAAAATCCAGAAAGCTTGAATTCTTTGAGAAGTCCAGAAATTCTTTGGGTTCAAACCAGAGAAAATTTAATGAGAAAATTTAAAAGCATTCAATTTTCTTTGAATTTCTCTGATTTGAACTCAGAGAAATTTCAATTTCTCTGAGTAATTTTCTCTGTGTTGTTGAACTTTCTCTGGTTTGAACTTAGAGAAATTTGAATTTTCTCTTGTTTGAATCAGAGAAATTGTTGATGTCTACAAGTCAGTCTACATTTCAAAAGATTAAAATGCAGAGAAGGGACTCCATAGATAGCTACATTGAAGGAAAACTTCAATTTTCACAATTAAAATAGAAGATAATAAAGAGAGAATGGAAGAGAAATTCTTTCCAAACTCACATACCAGCAAACTGTGTTGACCTTGGCATCTTCACCAAACTCACATACCAGCAAAGAGTTTTCTTCAGACTCGCATCTATATTGACCTTGACATCTGTGTTGAACATTTTCTTCAAAGGATTTTCAAACCCACATAACGGTGTTGGCGAGGAAGCTCCAGTCTTGATCTTCCAGAGAAGAGCGTTGAATGAGATCATCGATCTGGGGGTTCCAAAATCGTCCATTTGATAGAAGGTTTTGAGGGCATGATCGAACATTCCGGCGACGCCATAAGATCAAATGAGGCTAGAGAGGTAGAGTTCTTGGGTGATTTTAGGGTCGTTTTTGTGGAATTCGATGAGGGTTTTGATGTCGGTCAAATGGCCAGACTTTGCGAGGCGCTTCACGGTGAGGTCTTGGGCGCAGTGAGAGAAGGTTAGAGAAGAGGTTGTGTAGTAATCGGAGAGGAGTTTAGATTGAGAGAGAGAGAGAGAAAAAAAAAATGAGGTTTGATTTGAGAGAGTTAAATTTCTCTGTGATATATGGGTGTGAGAGTTGAAAGACCTTAGACATTATAAAATAATATTGTGAATTTCTTCCATTACTAAACATGAGAGAGTGACCTTAAACTAATTTTTTTTGCAATAGAAAATTCTTTTTATAGATAAATTCATACAAAAAAATTAATAATAATGATATACTAATATTATTATTATAAATAAATCTACTTTTAATTACGTTTTGTTTTGAAATGAGAAGTTGACAATCAATCTATCACTATATAAATTTTTTAGTTATAATATTACTATAAAATAATATATTGTGGACCCACTAAAAATGCCATTTGCAGGCCCCCACTCCTTGTGTGTGAGTGTCTCTTTTTTGCTTTTCCTTCTCACTTTGTTGAGGTGCATTGGACTAGACAAGCATTAATATGAGACAGCAGTAATTAGCTAAGCCATTGGAGAGCAATTTTATCAAAAAATAGGCTCTGGGTTATGTTGGTTTTATGTTAGGCAAAGCAAACTAGGGGCTGGGTGGGGGTGTGGAGTGGGTTGGTCGTGGTGGAACAGCCGCGCTTGTTGGACTTGGTAATCACATTCACATACATACTAGTATTGTATTATATGGCCAGCAGTTTAGACTTTAGAGATTATATTATTATTACTATATATAGATACAGATACAGATACATTATAGGGGCTGATTTGGCGGATGCAGTCAAAATATATATAGGATTGAATTAATGGTGCCTCATTTCTTCAAAACAAGTTCCTATAATATATTCTATTTTAATGATCAAATCGTCTCCCAAAATTCATTTTGCTTTCCCTTCCCTTCAAATAATACACCCTCTCTCTCTTATCAGACCAACAGAGGTGGGTCAAGTTACGCTCCATTTAAAATTTTAAGATTTAAATTTTAATTGAATAAATTACAAACTCAATTTTAATTTATCATCAAACCTTTTGAATTTTCTTTATAAAAATTTTACCCCCCATATGCGAATGGAACCTAACTTGGAATCCTCTATCTCTATTAACTTTTATTTTTCTGAGAAAAATATTATCTAAATTAATCATTATTATAAAATTTTCTTATTTACTAACATGACACCGGATAATAAAATTTTATAATTTGAAAGGAATCTATTACAATATTATGATAGATGTCATATTAACAACAATAAAATAAAATAAAAAATAGTTATAAATTCAATATATATCATACGTGGTGCATTTTTAATTATATAGAGGCATGTAATTAAAATAAGTTACTTTAAATAAATTTGTTGCTCCAACATATAATGAGATTAATTCAACATAGACTTCATGAATCCTAATTAATTTACTCGATAAATTGATATGGTGAACATATTTCAATTTTCTTTTATACTCTGGATGAAATATTTATATGTCCTCCTACTATTAGGGACTAATAAATAACTCCCCATGGCGAGATCCAACGCATTGTGTAAGGTATATATAAAAGTGGGTCTTAGTCCTGCACCTTGACTTGAAGATGGAAGGCATGGGTGGAACCAAAAATGTAAATTAATTTGCATTTGAATAGCTAGGCCTCTTTTTTTGTTTTTTTCTTTCCTTTTTATTTATTTATTTATTATTTATTCAAGAATTTCTAGGTCTTCGTAAGATACATTGGCGCCAACCACTTGAGACTAGGAAGTAGTAGTGAGACTCAACCAATATATTTATTTATTGAGTAATATTTTATAAATTAATAGATATATATATATATATATATATATATATTTTTAATTTTTTAATATAATAGTTATCATATTATTAAAGTGGATTTTGTTTTAGATTCTAAATTTTTTAACATCTTTATGATCTACTTCTTTATTCTCTCTCTGTATATTTATTTAATTATTTTCTTTGAATAATTAATCAAGTTTTCTAATTTTAAAAAAAAAAAAAAAATCCTTATCTCATGACAATGGTGTGGCACTAGTAATTACTTTCACTCCTTGTTCTGGAACTGAAATGATGAAGATGAAGAAGGAAGACTGAGGATCTAGAGGTGGGTTTGGGGGGGGGGGGGGTATGAATATCGTGATGAATGATGGTCTGGTAGCTCATTTTTGAATAACTCCATCCATCAATAAATATTGTGACTAATTGAAGGCTTAAGATCAAGAATTTACTTGAACAAAATATTTTCTTACTGAGTATGATACTTGAGTTTGAAAAGACTAACATACCCAAAAAAAATTTATTTTTAAATATTTTATGTGTATATACATGTATATATCTTTTATTTTTTTAAACAAAATGATTATATGCGCAGACATCGTGTGTTGTTATGATATATATGTATATATTTCAGTGGAAAACTTCACTTCTTCTGTCTTTTTTTTTTTAAAATAAATAAATAAATAAATTGAAATTAAGTTTGAATTTTAAATTTGTGAAGAGTAAAAAAATTAATTTTTTATTTTTTTATTACAAAAAAATCGATTAGTCAAACAATTGAAATAAGAACACTTCGTAATTGATTAGTCAAACAATAAGAGAGACAAAAAAATTGAAGTTTGCGAAATCAAAATTTTAATATATAAATTGGAACCTATTTTAACATGTTCCATTAATTATAACAGGAAGAATGATATGGAAGAAAGTGTTAATTTGAATATTTGAGAGGGTATTCTTGTGATTTTAGTCACAAATCTTAGGAGTAATCCCGTCAAAGATAGAGTTGAGAAAGTTGGTGGAAATGGGGGAATGGATGGCCAAAATGAAAAAATAATTAAAGAGGGAAAGAAACGACCCAACTTATTCCTGCCTACTGCGCTACACCCACACCACACCTACGCACTACACATGATTCACATCACATCACTGGAAAAATGGTTACATATATTATAATTTATTTATTTATTTTCTCATTCTAACCACAAACAAGCAATTAAATTTACAAGTAGGAACAAAAAATTGAGATAAAAATGTATATTTTCGGTTCACATCCTTAAAGGGTGTTATAGAATTTTACATTGTAATAAATTTTCAGTACATGATATGAGATTATTATCTTGTTTAATTTTATATAATAATAATTTCAAACAATGAACTAATTACAAATGTTCAAATATACCATGGTACAAAATAATAATAATAAAAAAATTATAAAAAATAACATCTCTTGTAGGAATCTTAAGAAACATTGCTAATGTGACCACGCTATTAAATTGTATAAACTTCAAGGAGCTGTCAGCCTAGCGGGCAAAATTTGAGACGTAAAAATTAATTAAAGTGTGTATAAATTGAGTCGGAGACTTGGTTATAAAAATATATATATTTAGAAGTGTTTTAATCTAAGAGTTCATGAAAGAATTTTTTACTCACTTAATCTCATATATTTATATTTTTATTTTATAAAGTCTTTTTTAGTTGAATGAAAAAATTTATGAGTTTAACTTTTAATATTTTATCTAAAAAAGACTTATAATTTGTTTTCACTAATATGATTTTTATTTTTATTTTTTTAAATTTTGCCCCACATTTTTCCATAACACCTGATATTATTATTGTGGTGTGGGTCCATATGGGCTTTTGAAGTCTACAGCAAACCATTGTGGAATGAAGGATTTTATTTTATTTTATTAGCACACCCTATAAATATGGGGCCTAAGAAATAGCTATTCGCTCCAACCCAAATCCAGCTTTGTTTAGCTCAGGCAATTAAAAATAAGAAAAAACAAAGCCCTCCAATTGCCTCCTCTTCCGCTTCTTCTTCCTCTTCCTCCTTGCTCGAATTTAGTAATTGAATCGGCAACGGACGGAGTGGTCGAAGAAGAAAATGGAGCGATCGATCAAACCCATCCAGCAGCAGCAGCATCACCAAATCCCCTCCCCAACGGCTCTGAAGCCACTATCCAAGGGCACAAAGGCGTCGGAGGCCGTGCCCCTCCCTCTCTACCTCACTAACGGCGTCTTCTTCACCCTATTCTTCTCCGTGGTTTACTACCTACTCAGCCGCTGGCGCGAGAAGATCCGCAACTCCACCCCTCTCCACCTCATCACCCTCTCCGAGATCGCCGCCATCGTTGCCTTCGTTGCTTCCTTCATCTACCTCCTCGGCTTCTTTGGCATCGGCTTCGTCCAGTCTTTGTTTCTCCGCTCTTCCCACGACGACGTCTGGGGCTCCGATGACGACCTCGACCTTCAAGAACAAGACGTTGACCAGATTCTCCTCAAGGACGACACTCGTTCCGCTCCCTGCGCGGCAGCACCTCCTCCTCCTCCTCCTTCCGTTGTCGATTGCCCTTCAAAACCCAAGGAGGAGGCAGCAGCTTTTGAATCATCGGACGAGGAAATCATCAAGTCCGTAGTTGCTGGAACCACTCCCTCTTATGCCCTGGAGTCGAAACTCGGGGATTGCTACAGAGCCACAGCTATTAGGCGGGAGGCATTGCAGAGGATGACTGGGAAGTCGCTTGATGGGCTGCCCTTGGATGGCTTCGACTACGAGTCAATTCTGGGGCAGTGCTGCGAGATGCCTGTAGGATATGTTCAGATCCCGGTGGGTATAGCGGGTCCTCTCTTGCTGGACGGCAAGGAGTATTCGGTTCCGATGGCCACAACAGAGGGTTGCTTGGTGGCCAGTACCAACAGGGTTGCAAAGCCATTTACGTCTCCGGTGGGGCAAGCAGCGTCGTGTTGAGGGATGCTATGACCAGGGCTCCTATTGTCAGGTTCGCCTCCGCCAAGAGGGCCGCCCAATTGAAGTTCTTCATGGAAGATCCCCTCAATTTCGAAACTCTGTCCCTCATTTTTAACAGGTTCGTGTTGAGTATTTTTTTTTTTTTTTTCTTTTTAAATAAATAAATTCCCTCTTCGGTTTCTTCTTGTTTGTGTTTGTATGTGTTATACTATATGAGTATTATGAGTATTCTAACTTATTCAGGCGCCTCGGATATGCAGGTCTAGCCGATTTGGTAGGCTACAGAACATTAAATGCGCGATTGCTGGGAAGAATCTGTACATGAGGTTCTCGTGCAGCACCGGAGACGCCATGGGAATGAACATGGTATCCAAAGGTGTACAGAACGTTTTGGATTTCCTTAAGAATGACTATGACTACCCGGACATGGATGTGATTGGCATCTCTGGTACTTAGAATATTGTTTTATAACAATCAAATAAAATACTCTCTCTCTCTCTCTTTGTGCAGCACAGCAATCGATGATTGATATGGTTTTGTTGTTTTAAATTTGGCAGGAAACTTCTGTTCGGACAAGAAGCCAGCTGCAGTGAACTGGATAGAAGGACGGGGTAAGTCGGTTGTTTGCGAGGTTATAAGTAAAGGAGGAGGTAGTGAAGAAGGTTCTAAAAACAGATGTTGCATCATTGGTGGAGCTAAACATGCTGAAGAACCTCACGGGTTCAGCCATGGCCGGAGCACTAGGGGGATTCAATGCCCATGCGAGTAACATAGTTTCAGCAATCTATATAGCCACGGGACAAGATCCGGCGCAGAACATAGAGAGTTCACACTGCATCACAATGATGGAAGCAGTGAACCAAGGGAAGGACCTTCACGTGTCGGTAACAATGCCTTGTATTGAGGTGGGGACGGTGGGAGGGGGTACCCAGTTGGCATCACAGTCGGCGTGTCTGAACCTGCTTGGGGTCAAGGGAGCAAGCAAAGAGTCAGCTGGATCAAACGCAAGGCTGTTGGCCACAATTGTAGCTGCTTCTGTTCTTGCTGGGGAGCTTTCTCTCATGTCAGCTATTGCCGCTGGACAGCTTGTCAATAGTCACATGAAGTACAACAGATCTAACAAAGATGTTTCCAGACTTGACCACCACCAGACCACTACCCATAAATCATAAATCCTAATCCTAAATTCTAATCCTAATCCTAATCCTGTCAGCAATTACAATTGCCCATCTCTCTCTCTCTCTTCTATATTATATTTCAGGTATTCATAAAAAAAAAAAAAATAAATAAATAAATAAAACAAAAAGCAAAAACAAAAAAAGAGCCACCCCCACTCACAGCACAAGCTATTACTGTATAAGAATAATAATTGCAGAGGTCAGCTGGTGGTACTAACAAGATGATATGCATGTATGGAGGATAAGCTGCTAACTCGAACAAAACTGTTTTGTGGTTTGTTTGTTTGTATGTTTTGTATTTGTATTACTGAGCAAGGTTGGGGGGTGGCCCGCCATTAGTTCTTAGTCTTGTAATTTTTATTTATTTATTTTTCTCCTCAAAGTTCAGTCTGTTTATGTTGTACTCACTAGTCTTCTTTTGTATCTACACTTCAATAATGAAAAATGATTTTTTCTCCGAAAAATCATTCCCCTGAATCCTTTGTTTTTTTTTTTTCTCTCGTTTACATCTGAAGAGGGGGAAGGCGAGAGAGAGAGAGGAGAGGAGAGAGGAAAACAGAGAGAGAGAGGCCCCTTCATTCTGCCGATCACCCAGCCGATCGTCGGAGAGAGAGAGGGAGAAAGAGAGAGGAGAGGAGTGGGAAACAGAGAGAGGGAGGCCCCTCCATTCTGTCGATCACTCAGCCGATCGTCGCAGCTCGGCCGATCGTCGTAGATCGCCCGGCCGATTGTCGCAGCTCGTCCGCCTCTGCCTCCGCCCGGCCACCGTCTGCCTCCGCCGTCTGCCTCTTTCTTCTTCTTTCCTTCTTTTTTTCTTCTTCTACTTCTTCTCTGATTGAACAAAAAAAAAAAAAAAAAAAAAAAATTTTAAAACGACGAAACGACGTCGTTTTAAAATTTGGGGGGATTCGGGGCCTCCATTCGAGCTACCAATCACTTCTCCTTCACTAATATATTCAATTAAGGACATTTCAATTGGGATGCAAGAGTTTCAGGAGGGGTTTTTCCATGGATCTCCACCAAAGTAAGTTTTTTATTTTATTTTTTTAATGTTTGGAGAAATTTTGTTGACTCGGATCGAAAATAATGAAGGAATTGAACGGTGGAAATTCAGTCATATTTTAAGTAAACTACTTATTTATTTGTTTTTATTTGGACAGAAAAATGTCACTAAAGGCGGTGTCAGTAAAGGCGGCGCCCATTCCAAGATAAACGAGATGAATGTAATTCAACTCGCACTATTGCAATGGCCCCCAAAACCAGGAGAAAAAATAGAATATAAGGTATCATTATTATTATAAAATTAAAGAAAATAAAAAGGAAAGAGTCATAGTTTTTTTTTACCACACTAAGGTCCCGTTTGGGAACAGGTTAATTTAGTAATTTTTTGGTTATTTGGCTAAAATATGAGTTAAAAAAAATTAGTATGTTTGGGATGACTTTTTGGCTTTTTACAAAAAGATGTGCAAAAAGTAGAGAGAAAAGAGAATCTTTGACTTTTTGGTATAGGTTGTTGACTTTTTGGCTAATTTAGTAACTTTTTGACTTTTTGGCTAAAAGATAAGGTTCCTAAACGAGGCCTAAGCTCTATACTAAACTATTCTCTAAACTAAGCCTAGTTTGGTCAAAATTTTCAAACTAAGTTGAAGCGTGTTTATAAAACACGTTTTTAGTAAGTTTCTGGCCTAGCCAGACAAAATCAACAAAATTATGAAAGCGTGGTTAGAAAACACGACTTTAATTAAGAAATATTTGTTGCTATTAGCGTTTTCAGGCTTAATAATAGCGCGATTTAGAAACACGCTTTGAACAGAAAGCGTGATTTGTAATCATACTTTTAACAGAAAGCCGTTATAAAATGGCCTATCTCCCTCATTTGTTACTACGCTTTTAAAGACCTCTCTTTCTTTTCCCCCAAAACCCGAACCAGTTCCTCCCTCTCTCTGTCACTCTCTGCTCTCTTTCTCTTTTTCTGTGGGTCGCTCTCTGCTCTCTATAGGTCACTCTCTGCTCTCTGTCTCTCTTTTTCTCTCTCTCTCTCTCTGTGGGTCGCTCTCTGCTCTCTTTCAAAGTCTGGATTGTCTTTTCAGATTGCCCATTGGTTTGCGGGTGATAAGCCATGGTAAACGTCAGAGTGGTTCCCAAAGCTTCTTGCAATTTGTTCCAGAAGTGAGACACGAAGCAGGGGTCTCTATCGGATACGATTGAAACTGGGGTGCCGTGCAAACGAATGATTTCCTTAATGTATAGAGTAGCGAACTTAGAGAGGGAGTATATGATTCTGATTGGTAGAAAATGCACCGACTTTGTCAATCGATCTACGATAACCCATATTGGATCATTCTTTGAGACTGATTGCGGTAGCCCTACCATGAAATCTATAGTAATGTGCTCCGATTTCCATTCGGGAATAGGGAGTGCTTGTAACATTTCTACAGGTCTTTGATGTTCTCCTTTAACCTGTTGACAACGCAGGCATTTGGAGACATGGCTTGCTATGTCTTTCTTCATTCTTGTCCACCAGAAGTGTTCCTTTAGATTGTGATACATCTTCATATTGCCAGGGTGGATCGCAAACTTCGAGCTATGAGCTTCTACCAATATCTTTTTCTTGAGTTCTGGAAGGTCGGGTACACAAATTCGATTTCAAAATTTTAGCATCCCATTGCTTATCGTAAAGTCAGGATCGGGCGTGCTTCTTTGCTCCTCGTACTTTTTCGTCAAAAGTTTGTCTTCACTTTGGTGGACTCTGATTTCTTCAATCAACTCGGGTTCCACGACTATGTTGGCGAGCAGCTCATTGATCTTATGGGGAACGAGGGTACATGCCAAACTTTTGGTTGTCTTTCGACTCAATGTGTTTGCTACTACGTTAACTTTGCTGGGATGGTGATGAATATCTACATTGTAGTCCTTCATAATTTCTAGCCATCGTCGTTGCCTCATATTCAATTCCTTTTGTGTAAACAGATATTTGAGACTCTTGTGATCTGTGTAAATTTCACACGTTACTCCGTAGAGATAATGACGCCAGATTTTGAGGGCAAAAATTATTGCGGCTAATTCCATATCATGGGTTGGATAGTTCTTCTTATGGGTCTTTAGTTAATATGAGGCATATGCAATGATTTTCCCATTTTGTATAAGAACGCAACCCGAACCATTGTATGAGGCATCATTATAAATTATGAACCCTTCTATTCCTGTGGGGAGTGCTAGTATAGGAGCCGTCACGAGTCTGTTTTTCAATTCTTGGAAGCAATGTTCCTACTTGTCCGTCCATTCAAAGGGTGTGTTCTTCTGAGTTAGCTAGGTCAAGGGTGATGCTATCTTCAAGAAATCTTGCACGAAGCACCGGTAATAGCTGGCTAGACCCAAGAAGCTTCGAATCTCGGACACGTTAATAGGTCGTGGCCAATCCACGATTGCTGCAACCTTTTGGGGGTCAACTGAGATGTCATCTTTGTTAATGACGTGATCAAAGAAGTGTACACTAGTGATCCAGAAGTCGTATTTCTTCAACTTGGCATAAAGCTTGTGATCACATAGTGTTTGTAGAACTCTTCGCAAGTGGTGCTCATGATCTTCTGGCAATTTGGAGTATATGAGAATGTCGTCAATAAAGACAATGACGAACTCGTCAAGATAGGGTTTGAACACTCGATTCATGAGGTCCATAAAGGCCGCTAGAGCATTTGTGACACCAAATGGCATGACGAGAAACTCGTAGTGCCCGTAACGAGTTCTGAAGGCAGTCTTTTCGATGCTTTCCGTTTTGACTTTTAGTTGATGGTAACTAGAACGCAAGTCAATTTTTGAGAATACTTGGGCGCCTTGTAGTTGATCGAACAAGTCGTCAATTCGTGGTAGAGGGTACCGATTTTTGATGGTGACTTTGTTTAGCTCTCGATAATCGATGCATAACCTCATCATGCCATCCTTTTTCTTTACGAATAGTACTGGAGCTTCCCAGGGTGAGGTACTAGGTTGAATGAAACCTTTGTCCAGTAGTTCCTAGAGTTGAGTCTTAGCTCTTTTAATTCTGTCATAGACATGCAATAATGAGCTTTTGAGATTGGTTGTGTACCAGGTTGGGTTTCAATGGTGAATTTGATTTCTCGGTCAACCGGAGTGCCAGGCAAGTCTTCAGGAAATACATACGGGAATTCTCAAACCATAGGGATTGCATCAAGTGTGGGGGCCTCTTGTTGAGTATTGATCACATAACAGATATAACTACAACAACCTTTTCTTAGAAGTCGTTGAGCTGTCATGAAGGATATAACACATGGAGGGGGAGAGACTCCAGTTCCTTCGAAGACAAGCTTGGGTTGGTTTAGTGACCGAAAGAAGACCTTTGTGGCTTCACAATTAATAGAGACATGATTAGCAGCTAACCAATCCATTTCTAAGATCACATCAAAGGTACTAATGCAGAGGGGAATCAAGTCTACGCGTAAGGTTTTCCCTTTTAAGGATACAATACAAGATTTGTACACATCAGCATTAAAGGTTGAGTTTCCAAAAGGAAAAGACACAGATAATGTGTATCCTAAGGGTTCGGGTGTTGGTGCCAACTCGATAGCAAAGTGTGGTGTAACAATAGAATGAGTTGAACCAGAGTCAAAGAGAATATGGGCTAAGTGACCACAAACAGAAAATGTACCTAACACAACATTCTCAGTAACTTCCGGGTTTCAAGCACCAGGGCAAAGGCTCTTCCTTGGCCTTTTTGGTCCTTCCTCACTCCTCCAGGTATTGCAGGTTTTCGGACTGGTTCAGAGGGGCTGGCTGTAGGATTGGCAAGCTTGGGACAATCTCTCAGCAAGTGGCTAACTTGGCCGCATCTAAAGCATGCTCATGTGTCTCGACGGCATTGTCCCCAATAAGTCCTTCCACAGGTAGAGCAAGTTGGAATGACGCCACCTCTAGGATTCATAGGACCTTGATTGCTTGAATTGGTTGAACTGGTTGTGCCTGTATTTACCCTTTTGGGAGGCACGACACCGGGTCTTCTGTTATCTCTTTCCCAAAATCGCTTCCTTTGGCTTGGCTCCTTGGAGCGCAAGGCTTTAATTCATTTTTTCCGCAATGTATGCTCGATCTACCACTGCCGCATAGGTTGGTAGTTTCAAAACCTCCAGCTTGTCCTTGATTTCAGCATCCAATCCTGCTTCAAATTTCCTAGCTTTTCGAGCTTCGATGGGAATGACGTATGTCACAAATCGAGCCAGTTGCGTGAACTTGCTCTCGTAGTCGGCCTTGTCATGGTTCCTTGCCTTAAATGTATGAATTCCGACGCCTTTTGTTCCCACAGCGAATCTGGAAAGTATTTTTCATAGAATACCTCCAAGAATCTGGCCTAAGTCACAATATTTTCTTTCTCCAGGATAAGTAGTCACCATTCTTGTTCATCGTCTTTGAAGGTGAAGGTGGCGAAAGTCACCTTCTGTCTTTCTGTGCAAGGTAGCGCGTGAAAAATTTTCTTCTTATCTCTGACCCAAGCTTCTGCCACCAGTGGGTTTGTACTGCCAGTGAATATGGTAGGTTTCAAGTCCTGGAACTATTTTATTGTAGTTTGTTTTTCTCGTCGTTCAGGCAATCCGCTATTAATGTTGGTTTGTAGGGCTCGCAGAAAACTAGTAACTGCTCTTTCCATGATTTGCTCCATTAGATCAGTACCACTGACCGATGATTCCGGTTCCATTTCCATCATTAGCCATTACTACAAGGTAAAAATGGTTAGTGAACTCCCTTTTTTTTTCCTTTTTTGAATCACTTAGTATACATTTAATTATCTATGGTTCACAAGATACTATAACAGTACATATCACGATATCATATCTATGATTCATAACAGCACTTATGTCATTTTTACTTATGCAAAAGAAAACATATTAGTACAACGTACTTAAAATACGGTCAAGAGTTAGTGTCTAATCCTATTAATACAAAAACAGAAGGATTAGACTGATCATTGTCAACTCAAAAAAATAAAAAAAGTTTGGCAACATCTCTCGGTCATGCTCCTAGAATAGGTCACTGAGCCCTCACAAAAATTGGTTCTGCAAGACTGGGTCGTGGAACAGCTATGGGAACTCTTGCTGCATGAGGGACTCAAACTCCCATCCACTGAGCTCAATCCCAAAACAGCGCCAAACCACCTGGACCATGTAGACCGGTACACCGTGGTCATATCCCCAAAACTGCCGCCCAGTGAGCTGCACAGGTATCTCTAAGTATGTGGTACTGTCAGTGTAGTCCACAGTTGGGATCTGGACAATGTGCTGTGGATGAGGTGTAGTAGTGCGAATGTGGCTGCTAGGGTATATATTCCCTCTCCTCTCGGCAAAGCCTGTGGGTAAGGGAGCAACCAAGAAATGCGGATGTACCAATCCGACAACGTGCGTCAGCCCAATGTATCTCTCTCGGGTGCTAGCCCGGCTAAGTCTCCAAAACAAGTAGTCCTCGTCAGGGTCGGCCTGCAAATATACTGGTCTCCCTATGAGTTGATCAAGGTTGAGGTGGGTCTGTCCAATAGTGCTTTCTGAGTCCCCACATCCCTCCAATAAGTTAGGGGTCAGATTTGCTCCTTGATGCTCAAACCAAATCAATTCTTCCTCGTGTGCCATGTCCTACAACATAGGAAAACTTAGCCTACCCAATATTTATTTAAATCATGTTGGACACAATATTTTATTTATTTATTTTATATTATGACAATATATATATATAATTAAACAATTATGATGCTGGACAAAATATAATATTTATTTATTTTTATTTTATAACAATATATATAATTTTATTAATAGACACTCAGGATTTTGTTTTGTTTTTGTAAAAACTCTGATACCACTTTTGTCACGACCCAAACCCGGTACCCAAAGGCTCGGCGTCGCAACAAGATGAAAATAAAATAATTCAAATAATCTTATAGTCGTAGCGCAAGCGGATAAATTAAATAAATTAAAATAAAATAATTGGGTACCGAATGTTTATTAAAAGGAAACAAACATAGTCATTTGGGCTTTTATTTTATTCCAGATGTCCAATTAGAAATGTAGACAGTACAAAAAAAAAAAAAAAAAAAAGGAAAAAGAACAGAAAGAAAACATTGTGGTTTATCCCCATCTTGATCTTACTAAGTCTCGTCACCTGAAAGGGGTAATAACTATAAGCACATGGTAGAGTGAGAAATATTATACTGTGAGTATAGGGGCACAAAATAGTCATAGATAGTTATTTAAGCTAAAACATTAACATAATTTAAGTTGCATAAATAAATTATTTAAGTGGCAGAAAATGAAATATAGAAATTACGTAAATAACTATAACCATGGTACAGAACGGAACAGAACAGGGGTCACTGGTGTAACAATCAGAACCGGGGTCAATGGATCAATGACAAACAGAGAACCATAGAGTGGCCAAACAGGGGGCCAATGGTTATTTAAGTCCCCCAAGGCATGGGACTCCTATGGTGGTACTTACAGAAAATAATTGTTTACAAGATCATTGTCAAATACTTTCTAAAATTTAAACAAATATATCCATGGGTTTCAATTTAAGTAAATAGGGGTCAAAAAATAATCCACGTAAGTGAAATATTAATATAATTTATAAAACATAAATTACGTAAAATAAATTGTGGTAACTCAAAATATACGTAAAATATATTATGGTGACTCAAGATATGTAGAAAACATATTATGGTAACTCAAGATATAATATAACTCACCTTAATTTTAATTCTTAATTTTCTCTCCAAGCCTTTGTGATCTCCCAAGACTCTTCTTTTCTTACCAATTCCGTTGAGTCCTATGCCATCCACTGCTTCCCTTTTATACTAAGGCTTGGAGGTGACTAATCATCCTAATCAAGTGTTGATTCAAGGGTCTATTCCTATAGCTTCCACAGGTGGCAGCAACAAATCCCTCCAGCCAGCTACTTACGTTTCACTATAATTCTTTATTGGCCCAACTATTTATATTAATTTTATGGTTGTTTTAATTTGGTCCCAAATCAATTTTATTCGATAAATATAATGATTCCTAAAATTATGTATAATTGCGTCTAAAAACCTCACCACCACACTATAAACTTTACTTACCGCTTACTAAAATATTTAATATTAAACATGCGGTGTCCCATAATCTATCCCTTTAGCAAAGATTTCGAATATTATACTAAGGAATTCTATTTATTTATTTAGTATTATTATTATTATTATTATTATTATTTATATTAATATAATTGTGGTAAAAATTCAGGTGCCACAATGTATCTATCTATCTGTAAGATAATAATTAGTTCCATTTTAGTAATTCATGATCACCATAACATTACTCTTTTTAAGAATCTACAAAAATAATTTAAATTTTGTAACGTGAATTATTTAGACCTTATTAAGAATTAAAAAAAAAAACTTATATTAGTAAATTATAAAATTATCCTTATGATAAATTATCGTTATTATTACATTTCATCCAAATGGTAGGCCACATCCAAATAATTCGGTCAAAAAATAAAATCTAATTTATTATATATCTAAAAGGCTAGTTTTAGTATTATAAACAAAATAGTATTTAGTTAGTTTCATTTCTCTCACAATCTCTCCACTCTAGAGATTCAAAATAAATATTTATTCTCATTTCTCTCCTATTTGGTAATTCAAACAAGTGATTGAAATCTATTTCTCCCCATTTCATTTCTTTTCTCTCCAAATCACTCAAACCAAATTCCGATAAAAAATACCCAACAACAGATTTGACCCAAAAACTAAGCAAACAAGAAAGACCCAACTGAGATTTCCAAATCATAGATCCACAAAATCAAGAATCAGAGCAATGCCATCGTAATGTAACAAATAGACAATCCAAAAACTACCCAATACAAAAATTCAGATAGAAATTTAAAAACTTCAGATGCTATAATATAGATATAAAAAATAGAAAGATAAAGAAAATCCCAAGAAAATAATCAGAAGGGTCTTACCATTAGCATCCTCCATGATCAAATTTAGATGAAATACAAGAAAGTGAATAATCAGAAGGGTTTGGTTTGGTTTTGTTTTTGGTATGGAAAAGAGCAATTGTTGTATTATAGAACTTTTCTAAATTAAAATTTCATTTATAAATCTAGTTTTAGAATAAACTAGATTATTTATAATTAGAAGGGTCTTACTGTTGCTATCACTGTTGTTAATTCATTTTGACAAGAGCAACTGTTGTATTATAGAACTTTTCTAAATTATTGATATATTATACTTTTTTTAGCATAATCCTGTCGCATATTTTGCCGATGTAGCAATTGTCCATAGTAATGAAAATACATTTTGGCAGAAGATGACTCTATCTTATCATCAAACTTGCTTTTAGAAGCTGATAATGTTCCATTTGGTTCACATGATCCTGGAAGGGAAAACAAGAAACAATTAGGCTCCTCTAAACCATGATTTACAACTGCTCCTCATTCAAAATCTCGGTTTCCCCATCTTAATTAGGGATTTTTTTTCCTTTTCTCATTGTATAAGGGTGGCGCCCCTTTGGCACCTTCTCTAATGTAATTTTACATATCAAAAAATGTCAATTTTTTTTTTTTTTAAAATGAACACTTAGGCAATCTTAAGAAGTATTTGAGACATGGGCAAAGTGTCCAAAATAATTAAATTTAATTTGAGTTAGGGACACATCACCGAGGTATGCCCAAGAGGTGTCAATATTAAACGCAAGCCCAACAGAGATACAACACCCAATTAAAGTGCCTATAGCTATTAGGGCACAATCTTATGCAAAAGCATTCAAAATAAGTTGGGACAGACTTCAAATAGAAGCTTATAATGTTTGCATCACTTAAAATGTATTTTGACAATACTTTAACAGTTGCTCTTGTTGAAATGAAATTTTCAAAATTAAAATTGTTAAAATTATTATTGAGAGCAATTATGTCAGAAGAAAAATTAAATAGATTTACCATAATATTAATTGAGAAGGATATTAAAAAAAAATATAAAAATTAATTTTACATCTTAACAAGTAAACAAATAAATTTGAAGTAAAATATAAAGTAAAAGAATAAAAGCTATAATGTTCAAATTTATAAATGGCCTATTTACAATTTTTCTTTTTACGCCACTAATATGCTTGAGCTGCTTTTAAGAAGCACAACGGCTTCTCTTTTTTCCTCCACAGTAGTGAGTAGTACCCCTCTTCCTATGCAGATTGGTCACACTTTGAATGAGCACCAAATGTTATAAATGGTTTTTTCTCTAGTGAGTTATCCAATTAGATAGGAATTGTTGGGTTCATTGGATCATTCTGGGATCATCTTGACAAGTAAAATTATTAAATTTCTTAGGTCTATTAGAAGATAATATAAAAAATTAAGTTGATTAAGTAAATATTTGTCTTAGTCAACTTATTTTTTTATGTGTATTTTTCTCGATGAACATTACGAAATAAATAGTTCAAATTATTCAAATAGATTTCAGATGAGCCTTTGTACTTGAGAGTTATTTGGTAAATGTTGTACACGGACAAAGCATCATATACCTTTGTGAGCAAAAAAATGAAAAAATAACGTTAATAATAATAATATAGAAATGTGAATATAGAATGTAAAAATTAGAGAACTATGTGATAGCAATCGAAGATAACCTTAATGTAAGGGGTCCAAAATAAAATCAACACATATTTCCTTTTTAAGTATTTCCAATTTCATATTTTAATCTTGGATTAACTCCTATCTAAAAAAATCCTGGATTAACTAACACATAATAATCAAATTAAAATCTGAATAGAATCAAAATTTGAGATAACATATGCAAGCTACATGTCAATTTTCTATCTATTTATGTAATAAATCATTAGTCGAAGATTTATATTGATACAAATTGATAGTTCTATGTAACAAAGTGTGATAGTTTAAGCAGGTGAAGTGTAATTTGTTTACAGTGAAAGGGTATTTTCATTATTAAAGTCCAAATTAAAGAAAAAATAATAATAAATAAGAAGGGCGGGGGAGGGGGAGGGGGAGTGTTATAATTTTAAGTTCAATGGGAAAAAAGTGATATGAAGTGTAATTTGCCTAAAGATCACTGTGTTACAAAGGTAGGAAGTAAACTTCTTAAAAATTGACTTACAAAATTTGTAATGATAAGTTATTTTAGAGACTATGCCAAAAAATATTTTACTTAGTTTTAATTTAACCAAATAATAAAAAATATGTAATTATTTAAAAGAATTATTTTATGTCAAAACAAACCAACATTCTTTATGTGTTGATTTTGATCCCAACTAATAAATTATCTTTTATTTGATTTTCTTGTTTGGCAATTCCATTTTTTAGTTAAAAAGTCAAAAAATTATTTAAAAAAATAAAAAAGCCAACAAATTATACAAAAAAGTCAAAAATTCTATTTTCTCCCTACTTTTTGTAAGTTTTTTTTCTTAAAAAGCAAAAAAATATCCAAAACATAATAATTTTTTAACTCATATTTTAATTAAAAAATCAACAATTATTGTTGGATTACAATTAGTATGAGACCGTTGGGTCCATAAAAAATAAAAATAATAAAAAATGATCAAACAATTCATAAGATCACTATTTGGAATTCATTAGTGCATCACACTTAATTTTTTTAGAAATAAAATATTATTCTGAAAAATATTATGCATAGACGTAGACAATGTTTTCAATTTTTTGAGTTTATAAAAATATAAAAACTCATGTGTCATTTAATCATTGATTTTATATAATTTTTTTACAATCATTTAAAACCTTCACAATTTAGTTTATAAACTCATGTTATAAATTGAAGATATTTCTAAAAAATCATTTTTCGATTGAAGCAAAAATTATAGCAAGAATTGGGACTTTTGCATAAGTTTATTCATATTAAATAATAATTTATTCTTAAATTTTAAGAAGTTTCAAAATTATCATGAACCAATCAAATTTAAATTGAGTGATAAAAATTTAAAATAATGTCTTTATAATTAATTTAACTTCTCCTACATGAATCAACACTTAGGCTAAATACATTCAAAAAATTGAGTTATTTATGAAAACTGTAAAGATATTTGAAATAATATACTATAAAATCAAAATTTAAGATATTAAGATTCCAAAAAATATTACGATTGTTAGACATGACCCCTCGCCACTCATAATAAATTTTAAACTAAAATTTTTACCAAAAAAAATAATTTTAATTCTTAATGTTACACTAAAAATATGAGTTGTACTAAATTAATCATAATTAAATGATTATGTTACTCAATACCGTTCTAATTAAAATCACATTATATTAAAGTAATGGAATAATAATATTTGAAATTTAATTTCTTTGTTATAACAAAGTTTTTAGAATTTTTTTTTAAAATTATGAAAGGGTTAAATTTAAGAATAAAAAATTAAAATACATGCACAAGTATATAAAAATTAAGGAATAAGTTCATACACGAGTTTTAATTTAATGAATTTATTAATAATGTGCTTACAAATTAAAATTTGTTCTTATTAAACTCATTCCTGAATATAAATTATAATACAATATTCAATCAAAGTTTTGCTACAAATACATAGTTCACTACATTTTTTGTATTGAGAACATTTTTCATAATTGAAAAAATTAAAATTTTAAGTTGGTTAGACTTGAATATTAAAGTTCAAATTGAAAAGAAAAAAAAAAAAAATAGATAAGAGGGGAATAGATAAGAGGGGAGGGGAGGGGAGGGGAGGGGAGGGGAAGGAGGAGTGTTATAATTTTAAGTTCAATGGGAAAAAAGTGATATGAAGTGTAATTTGCCTAAAGATCACTGTGTTACAAAGGTAGGAAGTAAATTTCTTAAAAATTAACTTACAAAATTTGTAATGATAAGTTATTTTAGAGACTATGACGAAAAATATTTTACTTAGTTTTAATTTCACCAAATAATAAAAAATATGTAATTATTTAAAAAAAATTATTTTATGTCTAAACAAACCAACATTCTTTATGTGTTGTAAGTTTTTTTCTTAAAAAGCTAAAAAATATCCAAAACATAATAATTTTTTTAACTCATATTTTAATTAAAAAATCAATAATGATTGTTGGATTACAATTAATGATTACTTGAATAAAGTTCTTGACTCACAAGCAATTGTAATTGAATGAGTTAAAATCCATATAATTCTTTTAGAAGTAAAATCCAATATAAGTATATTGTTAATATTTTAAGTTTTTTGTTTCATTGAAGTAAGTGTATGGAGAGTGTTCTAATTATCTTCTACTAGGAGGGAAACAGAATTTGGGATCTTGATAAAGGTGTGTCATATGATGCTGAGTCGAAAGGGATATATGGGGTGCAACTTGGCACCATGCTTAACAATTTGGAGAAAATGTTCATGTCCAAGGTGGCAAGTTACGGCGAAAGTTTCCAATTGAACTTCAAATGTAGATATCCTTATTGCCAGTGGCAAGCAATTAGCGGATACAAGACATTACTGATCAACGACGATGAGACGTTGAACACTGTATTAAGTATCAGTGTAAGTTTCTAACCACCAAATTGTTTGGAAGTGTACATTGATAAAGAGGTTGTACACAATGTCCCGAATATGACACAGATGGATTCTCGTCCCTTTACTACATTGCTTACATAGGGGATTGACAAGACAGCGTTTCGGTTTCCTATGTATGCATCAGATCAACGTTATTCAGTGGTCTACACACAACAGACATTTGAGGGCCATGGTGTGGAATCAAGTTCGCATGGTGGATATGATTATGAATTTCACAATAACACAAAGATGTGCCCACCTGCAGCCATTATACCACTCCAGTTGAAGTTGATGGGAGTGTGGCGGAAACAGTGAACTATGTGCAGTTTGCTGACAATGACATGTATGGTCCTAATGTCACCCTAGACGATGATGAAAATGAAATGTTTGATGAAGAAAATTTATTGGCCGGATCAGATGATGATGATGAAGAAGATGATGCCAACAGCCACGTTGACTCTGAAAATGTCCCCATTCTACCTAGACCTGAAATCCCTTTCTATGAGAACATTCACATGGGTGGTGGTTTTGACATGAGTAGCCGTGATGTCGTTCCCTGTAACCGAATCTGGAACGCTGAAAATGCAGAGTTGGACAAAGGGATGGTTTTCGTCGATAAGAAGCAACTTGTACATGCTGTGAAATTGTACCACGCAAGAAATAATCGAGAGTATAAGGTCGTAACCTCCAAGCGAGACCATTGGGTATCTGCTTGCAAGCACGATTGCAGTTGGTGGTTGCGTGCATCTCTGAATAAAAAACATGGTCTTTTTGAAATAAAGCAGTACCGGGGTCTTCACCATTGTTTATACCCAAGGATGAACAGGGACCACATTAATATTGACTTCAGTTACATTACTTCTCATCTTTTGGGACAAGTTGTGGTGAGTATAAAATATATATATATATATATATATATATTTATATGTTTGTTTATAGTGTTTACACCCAAATAATTCAACTCATATTTGATTGTCGTATGCAGAATGAACCTCATATGCCAACTAAGAATGTCATCGAAGATATCAAAAAGACCATGAACTACAGTATATCATACAAGAAGGCATGGCATGCAAGGTTAAAGGCAATTAGAATGGTATTCGGGGATTGAGATGAATCGTATAGGCAGTTGCCTAAATTCATGCATGCATTACAGACATCTAATCCTGGCAACATCGTTAAATGGAAGCATAGATATACTGGAGGTACAACCATCATGCCCGTCTTCTACTTTGTTTTCTGGTCTTTCATACCCGTCATCGATGGATTTAGATATTGTAGGCCTGTTATAACCATAGATGGTACATTCTTATACGGCAAATACACTGATGTGTTGCTTGTAGTAACGATCGTCACTGCCAATGACAAAGTATTACCGCTTGCATTCGCTATTGTCGACACAGAGAGTTTGAAGTCTTGCTCGTTCTTCATTTCAAATATTAGGGAACATATTGTGATGGACCGACAGGGAGTGACTTTGATATCTAATCGAGCTGAGAGTATTTTAGCTGCTGTGAGGCGGTATTGGCTGAATCCCTCACTTCAATTTGTTGGATATCATCAGCACTACCTTCGACATGTTTGTAGTAACTTCAACACAAAGTTTAAAAATAAGGAGCTGAAACAACTTCTATGGAAAGCAAGGAGTGCTCATCAACGACGAAAGTGTAATGCCTACTTAGAATAGATACAAGCCACTAACCAAGATGCCATCGATTGGGTCCGCAAGATGAATCCTGTGGAGTGGGCCCTTGCGTATGACGGTGGATATCGGTGGGGGGTATTGACTAGCAATGACGCAGAGTACTTCAACAGTGTCTTGAAAGATGCAAGGAACCTACCTATCTCAGCTATGGTTGAGTTTACATTTCGACGGCTCGTAAAACATTTTGACGAGATGGGAGCCCAAGTAGAAATAGAAGCATGGAATGAGTTCCAATACCCTAGAGAGATGCAAAAAAACTATCGAGGAGGGCATCGCAAAGGGAAATACTTTCCAGTTGATATCGTACGACAGGTTAGTTTGTAATGTAAACTAAATTGTGCTTGTTATGTTGTGAAGTTAATTACACCTACAAACATGACAATTAGTTTGTATTAATAATGTCTGATAGGCCCCACCGCGTCTTTGAGGTGCAAACATCTTTTCGCCATGGAGGAGGTCGCAATACACAGATTGTGCGCATGAATCAACCCACGTGCAGTTGTGGCAAATACGAGATAAGACATTATCCATGTTCCTATATGCTCACTGTTATGTCTAAATGCAGTGACAATCCATTCGAGTACGTTAATCCAGTATATAGGCTTCCTGTACACATGAGGGTTTAGGAAACTAAATTCAACCCAATACTGCATCAAGATTATTGGGATGATCCGCAGTGGACCTTAATGCCTAATGCACTTCGTCTGCGAGAAGTAAAACGGGGTCGTAAATCTATGTCCCGTATTTCGAATGAGATGGATATATTAGATAGGTGTTTGACCGCTTGTTTCAGTGAGTGCCAGCAGACAGGTCATGACAGGCGGACATGTCCAGCGAGGCTTGGTCGATGAAGATTATGTAATGCTTACCTCAGTTTCATGAATTGTGAAATTGTAAAATAGTTGCCCTTTTTAATTGTGAGATTGTAATTGGACAGCCCATGTGAATTCTTAGCTTGTAATGCAAATGACCCCATGTTAAACTATTAATTAATTATATTTAGTAATGTTTTAGAGGCTAGACCAACTGAACATTTTGCAAACCCTAAAGCCATTTTTTTAATTTGAACTCTAAATAGATCATTTTTAATTTTTAATTTTTTATATATTTTAATTGTTTTATATTAAAAAAAAATTTACAACTAATATACTAAACAAATAAATTAAACTAAATATGTATGCAAAAAAAATTTAACTGTAGCACATAGGCCTATGTTTTTTATTATGTATTTGATTGAAAATGTGTATTAAAAAATTCTATACTTCATCAAATAGTTCTTCTACCATTTGAAAATTTAATATTTATGAATAAATTTAATATTTTCAAATACTCCAAGCATTTTTCACATTTAAAATTTATGCATAAATTTATGTAATTTAAAAAATTTATACTTTATTGAAACTTTTGGCATTACAAAATCAATAATTAAGTTTTGTCAAATATATTATAAATCTAATCATCAACCTATTTTGTAAACAAAATTTTCTCGTTCAAATTTTGGCAAATATTTATGTAGGAAAACTATCCACATGTTACTGCACTATGTTCATGGTCATTATTAAGCTCATGTAACTTAGGCTCTAAAATAATTTTGAAAAATATTTCTATATTAATTATAGCATAGATAACGTGACCATTTGAAAGGTTTTTTTATAAATTTTAGATTTTGTTCAATTATTTATCATATTTAATGACACATTGTGGGGAAGTGGTTTGGAAATACTCTTCAGATCCTGGGGGACGCTCGTGATCCTCAGCTAGTCATCTGAAAAGGAATGAACACTCCGATCGGGGGTGCCGGAATTAGCACTCCAACGGATAAGTCAGTGTATACTCTCTTAATTGCTTGTATCTTAAGTTAAGCATACTAGTTCTTACCTACCTCTTCCTGGCTGATGTTCTTCTATTTATATCTTTTCTTTCTTGGGCCTCGGGGCTAGGCCCACTTTCGATTCGCCGTATAACTATTTACTCGGCTCTTTTTGCTACAAACCTCTCCACTCAACCCCTTACTCAACCGGCTATTTGGCTGAATAAGTCAGGATTCAAATGTACAAGACGGGGCCGAATGCGATGTAAATATTTAACTTTCCAGGTCCCATTATTCGGCCTGTTTACGACTCCCAATATTCGGCCCCCACAATTGCCCCCCAAGCACTCCACTAACGACAGTTAGCTGGGATGCTTGGTTTCGAACTTGAAAAGTCAGAACCGAAATTCGGCGGCGGACCTCCTTCCAATGCAGATGTTAGAGCACAAGCCTCTCAGTTAGCATTTCAACTTCCCGCCCCTTCGTACGCTTCCATTTATTATGATTTAAAATCTTGTCGTCTTTTCAAACACGCATTTTTGGATGATAGTTTTTGACTGCCTTCCGACTCAACTCTGCAACTTCCATTCATCCTTCACTGACCTCTCCGTCTCTTGTAAGTTCTCTTCCTCTCTACTTTGAATCCCTTTTCCTGGTTTGCCTTTAGTTTTGTACGCTCCTATAGGCTGACCGAAATGGCAAAGTATCTAAAAGACCTCCTCTCCGCGGACCGAATCTCTGGCTTTCGATGCCATTTTTCCATCCCTGATGACGTCCGTCTGTCGCTTGTGACAGACGGCACCCTCGATATGGAGAGGGTTGATGAAAGCACAATCGTCTTCCCCCTCTTGTCAATTGCTGAGAGCGGAGTCTGTTTCCCGCTTCACCCATTTTTAGAGCTGTCCTTCGCCATTGGGGTCTAATCCCCTCCCAATCGAACGTCAACTTTTTTAGAATCGTAATGGGGATTATAGAGCTAAACCGTCGCCTTAGGATTAACCTCGACATTCCTGCTATTCGGCATTGTTATGCCTTGGCCAAGTCTTCTGGTCGGCATGGACGTTATTTCCTTAGGGCCAAGGACACCGACCACCAATTAGTGACTATGTTTTCCAGTTCTGGGAAGCGAGTCAATGATGTTATGGTCGTTGTCCGAGGCAACTGGGAATTCGGCGAAGGCGAGGATCGCCTTGATCCTATTCCCAGACGGAGGGGCGAACCAGGTGGCCGTATATTTTTTTGCGTTTATTTTTCTTATATTTATAAAGCTTCATTTTTGAGATCTCATGGTTTTGCTTGTGCAGGAAACGATTTGAAGAAAGTCTTGACTTCAACCGACAACGCCGTTCTTTCGAAAATTAAAGTCACCCTCAAGTATTTCGGCCATCCAAGTCTTCAGAAACAAGGGAGGGCGGCTCACGTTCTCCTTCGGTACGAGCCGACATATACGACATTTTCGGCAGCAGAAAACATCCCAATTCTGAGGGGTGAAGAGTTTCTTACGGCCCTTATTTTGACCGACTTCAAAAACTTGCGGCAAGTTGGTTTCGAGGGGTCCGATTCGGAGCGGGCGAAAGTAGTTGAGGCCGTTGAGTCAGACGAGTTGGAAGCCGAAGTAAATGAGGCTTTGAAGTTGGCCTTTGAGGAAGCCGGCCTCAATTCAGCCAATCCTCCGTCCACTTCGAGCCGAGGGGATCTTCCGTTTGACGACATTTTTACCGGTGTAGAGGACCTTCCCGGCGCATATCCTGAAGACATGGCTGGGTTAAGCCTCACACAGCTCGCCAAAAAGAGAAACGCAGAAAGAATGGCCACGCGGCGAAGAGCAGAGGCCATTCGATCTGAAGTGCCACCTGCTGCCGAAAATCAGCCCTCCCTGCCTATTATCGAGGACGAAACGGCTCAAACTCGAAGTGCCGAGTCCGGGACGGCTCTGCAGACCGAGTCTGAGGCAGTTGTGCAGACCAATGAAGAGGCTGAGCGGATGGAGAAGCGTCCTGCCGAGGTCGCGGTCAGCTCTGAAGAAAATTGTGCTGACAAACGGCCGCGTTTAGAGGAGTCGGATGTAATTGTGCCCTTTGTCATTCAACCAAAAATAAAAAACACGCCGATCTCCTCTGACGCGTCGACTATTAAAGACCTAGTCGTGGCGTTAAGCATGGCTACGTCCGTCTCATTGCTGGCTGACAAGGCGGCTTTCCGGGCTGAGCCGGATCTGCTGGCGATAGCGTTAGCCGCTCAATCGGCTCTTCTGGTATATACCTTGACCTTGTCTTTCCCTTTTATGCAAATATTGTGTTGGTTTTAATTTCCTGTTTTGCAGACAGTTGGGAGAATAGCCGAGATAGGTCATCGCCAGCATGACGCCGTCGAACGACTCAGACGTTTACAATCGGAAGTAGAGGGCCAGAGGAGCAGGGCCGATTTTGAAACAGCGAGGGCAAAAATGGAAGCCGCTAGGGCCGAAGCCGAGATGGAGAGGACGCAAAATGCTGGCCAGCTGAGATTGGACGCCGAGAAGAGGGCAGACGCGAGCGAAGATGCGCTCAAGTTAGCCCAGAAGGCAATTTCCAAACTGGAGGCTGAATTGGAAGGATTGAAGGCGGCGAAGGAAGAAGCCGACTCCAAGGCTTCCAAAGCGTATGAGGCCGGGCAAAGAGCCGTTCTCCACAATTATGTGGAAGAAGTCCCCAAATTTGAAAATTGGGAATTCAAACACGGCTGGCTCAAAGCCCTTGCTGTTGCTGATATGACATTGGCTATGCCGATTCCATACGAGCAAGTGGATGTTGAGCCGCTGGAGTCTGACTCCGAGAATTAATTAGGGCGACATTTTTTGTTACAGCTCTTTGTTTTAGTAGTTTTTATGTATTGCTATAGTTTAAGGTTTTTGCTAGGCATTTTCATGCGAACTTGTAGCTTTTTGTTTAGTAGTTTTCAAATATAAAATGGCTACAGTTTGTGCCTAATTTACTAATGAAAATGTCCTTTGTTCTTTGCTATTATTTGTGCTTAATTTTGCTATTGATGAATGTACTTTGCTATTAAATCTCCTTTGTACAGTTTTTGCTTAATTTCCTTTGTACTTTAGATAAAACATTCGCGTACACTTGCCGATTAGATAGCTAGACAATTTAGTAATTTACCCTCGTCGAATAGCCGATCAGATAGATAAATTTGCCCTTGCCCTAGCCAGTGCATGAGCTCCAAAAGCCGAATACTGTTAGCTCATGGAGTGGCTGGGGCATAAATCGATCGGCATCGGGCTTAGATATTTGGCCGATCAGATTAATAAATCTGCCCTTGCCCCAGCTTGTGCATGAGCTCCAAAAGCCGAATACTGTTAGCTCATGGAGTGGCTAGGGCATAAATCGATCGGCATCGGGCTTAGATATTTGGCCGATTAGATTAATAAATCTGTCCTTGCCCCAGCTAGTGCATGATTTCCAAAAGCTAAATACTTTTAGCTCATGGAGTGGCTAGGGCATAAATTGATCGGCATCGGGCTTAGATATTTGGCCGATCAGATTAATAAATCTACTCTTGCCCCAGCCTGTGCATGAGCTCCAAAAGCCGAATACTGTTAGCTCATGGAGTGGCTGGGGTATAAATCAATCGGCATCGGGCTTAGATATTTGGCCGATCAAATTAATAAATCTGCCCTTACCCCAGCCAGTGCATGATTTCCAAAAACCGAATACTGTGAGTTCATAGAGTGGTTGCAGCCAGATCTGTTGGCTCTATGTCCAACCGTCAGTAATTAATGAGACCGCCTCGGGGGCGCTGCATATGTTAAGGATAAATGGGGTGGGTTCTTCGTGTCCATAATTCCACTTATTGTGTTTATACTCGATTGAAACCAGTTTGTTGCAGAAGGTCAGATTAACGCGGATGTCAAGTAGACTGTTCTTCAACAGCAGAGGAGAAGGGCGAACATTGGCTGAGCTAGACATTGAAATGAATCGCAGCAGTGAGCCCACACGCACGGGAGGTAGGATGTCCAAGGAACGGGAAAAACGTCAGCCCCCAAGTCGTTGAAGCAGATCACCCCGAAAAGAAAAACAGCAACGGGGAAGCTCCCCGCGACCGCGACCAAGAAATGAGCTCGACGCGATGCCGCGACCGTTGAGTTTTGCGGTTTTCGTGGGGAATAAACCAATGACAGAGGCGGACTCCATTGTTAACGACCCGGGTGTAGCAGTCGAGTTCGCTCGACAGATTTTTCCACCGGAAGTCCAGCAGTCAATGGTTGGTCGACAGGATTTCGAAGTATTTCGAGAGGGCATCCATGGGGCGGTGAAAGGGCTGTATACCGCTTATGAAGTCGGCATGCGCCTGCGCGCCGCCCGACAAGAAATAGATAAGAAAGACGAACGAATTCGAAGTTTGGAGGCTCGTGTAGAGAAGGCCGAGCGTGAGCTTAGGGAGCTCAAGAAGGCTCAGACCACCAAGCCGCGTGTGGTAGGTCAATCTAACCCTGTCGTGAAGAAGAGAGTGACTCAACGACTGTTAAGTCACATGATTGCCGATCGAGATACGGCAAACATGTTTGCCGTAGAAAATGCAAGGACCATGGGTTATGAAAAAGGCTTCCACGACGGCCGAAAAGTTGGGATAGACAAGACCAAAGAGAAACTCGCGGAGGAGGTTTGCCGATGTGAGAACCGGGGCTTCAGAAGCACTCCGAGGAGCAGGAGTTGAGTTAGCGTCGCCATTATATCAACGTCAGCACTTTTCTTTTGACGCCTTTGAAATTGAGAAGAGCGATGACGAGGGCGATGCCGAATAGAATTGAATATATATTGTAAACGCTCCAACACAGATTGGGTGTCAGCTATGTAACTATTGGCTAATTTAATAAAATATTTTATTTTAAATGTTTGTGTTTCATTTTGAACGTTTACATGCCTAATTAGGGATCTCGCTTTGAATTTTTGCATATTTTAATGTCTATGTGGTTGCGCCGGCCCAACTTAATTAAGCATTTCTCTTTCAATGTTTGTATGCTTTAAAGTGTAAACGGCTTTTGCCAACTCAGCTTAACGAAGCATTCCACTGAATATTTGTATGCTTTAAAGTGTAAACGGCTTTTGCCGACTCCGCTTAACGAAGCATCACTTTCAATAGTTGTATGCTTTAACCTTCATCGTGAATGGCGCTCCGAATCCGGAGTCTTATTTGGCCCAAACGCGTTACGCACGGCTCTGGCTTCGAATTCGAACACTTAAATATTGGCCAATCTTGACATCCATGAATGGCGCTCCGAATCCGGAGGCTTAATCGGCCGAAAGGTGTCATGGACCGATGGGGCTCCCAATTCGGAGACTTTATTTGGCCAATCGTGACATCCACGAAGGGCGCTCTGAATCCGGAGTCTTAATCGGCCCAAAGGTGTCATGCACCAATGGGGCTCCGAATCCGGAGACTTTATTCGGCCAATCGTGATATTGACGAAGGGCGCTCCGAATCCGGAGGCTTAATCGGCCCAAAGGTGTCATGCACCGATGGGGCTCCGAATCCGGAGACCTTATTCGGCCAATCGTGATATCCACGAAGGGCACTCTGAATCCGGAGGCTTAATCGGCTCAAAGGTGTCATGCACCAATGGGGCTCCGAATCCGGAGACTTTATTAGGCCAATCGTGAGATCCGCGAAGGGTGCTCCGAATCTGGAGGCTTAATCGGCCCAAAGGTGTCATGCACCGATGGGGCTCCGAATCCGGAGACTTTATTTGGCCAATCGTGACATCCATGAAGGGAGCTTCGAATCCGGAGGCTTAATCGGCCCAAAGGTGTCATGCACCGATGGGGCTCCGAATCCGGAGACTTTATTTGGACAATCATGATATCCACGATGAAGGGCGCTTCGAATCCGGAGGCTTTTGAACTGAATTGCGCGATAAGGAAATGGGAAACTTTGTATTGCAAGAGTGAAATATGTACATGGTGAACCATTCAAAATTAGTATCATTCCCCACAGGTCGGGTTTAATGATAAAATTTACGCAAGTGCGTTGAATTCCAAGGCCGTGGCAGACTCCTTCCAGACATGTCTTTGAGCCGATATGTCCCTACTTCCACGATCGAATCGACCTGGGCCATCCCAGTTAGGACCCAATTTTCCATCAGCCGGTTTCCTGGTAGCTGGGAGTACTTTCTTCAGGACTAACTCTCCTAGAGTGTAGCGGCGCAGCTGAACACGTTGATTATACGACTTAGCGAGCTGCTACTGATACCGTGCCATGGATGCAAGGGCACGGTCTCTTCGTTCTTCAATCAGAATCAAATCCAAGGCCAGCATCATGTCGTTTTGGCTCATATCAAAAACTTTCGATTTCAAGGTTGGGAGGCCGATCTCCAGGGGTATGATTGCCCGGGTTCCAAAGCATAAAGCAAATGACGTTTCCCTAGTGGATCGCCTCGGCGTAGTTCGATGAGCCCACAACACACTCGGCAATTCTTCGACTCATTTGCCTTTAGCTTTCTCCAGCCTCTTCTTGATGCTGTCCAAGATGGATTTGTTAGAGGTTTCAGCTTGACCATTGTTTTGTGGGTAAGCCGGCGTGGAAAAGTAAGGCCGGATACCATACTTGTTACACAGATCTCGGTAGACGCCGCAATCAAACTAGGCAACGTTGTCTGAGATAAGTGCTCTTGGAATGCCGAATCATGTTATGATATTTCTCCATACAAAGCGCTTAACATTAGTATACCGAATGTGCGTTAGTGCCTCCGCTTCGACCCATTTTGTGAAGTAATCTATCGCGACGATCAAGTATCGCTTGTTTCTTGGGGCCCTCGGCAATGGTCCGACGATATCAAGTCCCCACTGGGCGAACGGCCAGGGACTGGTGATAGAGCTTAACTCTTCAGCAGACAGATGTGTTAACGAGGAGAACTTCTGGCACTGTTCACATTTTTTCACATAACCTTCGACATCAGCTCTCATTGTCGGCCAATAATACCCCTGTGTTATAGTTCGATGGGCCAAAGAGCGCCCGCTAGAATGGGCACCACAGCTACCTTCATGAATTTCAGTCAGGAGTTCCTCGACTTTATCCAGATGAACGTATTCCAGGTATGGACCAGAAAGGGATTTTTTATAAAGCTTTCCTTGCGGATCCAAGTAGTATCTCAAGGCTTTGTTTCGTAGCTTGTGCGCTTCTTTCTTGTTTGCTGGGAGCTGTTTGGAAGACAGGAATGCAGCAATAGAGTCCATCCAACTTGGTCCTGACTCTATGACATTGACCTGGATTTCCTCAGAAGGGCCAATGCTCAGCTCCGGGATGAAACCAACTTCAATGGTCCGTTTAATCTCTGAGTTGATGGCGGAGGCTAG
This sequence comes from Camellia japonica, assembly GCA_030407325.1. NCBI lineage: Eukaryota > Viridiplantae > Streptophyta > Magnoliopsida > Ericales > Theaceae > Camellia > Camellia japonica. Next base: position 181,691,193 of record JAPPVO010000029.1, read on the forward strand.
GCAAGCCAGGGCATCTGCATGTGTATTCTGGTCACGAGTGATTTGGTTCAATTCATGATGGTCAAATTTTGCTAGCACGGAATTTGCCGTTTTCATGTAAGCGGCCATACGGTCGTTTCTTGCTGCGTACTCCCCCTTTAGCTGATTGATCACCAATTTTGAATCGCAAAATATAAGCAGACGTCGAGCACCCAGGAGATGTGCATTCCGCAAGCTGGTTAGCAGGGCCTCGTATTCGGCCTCGTTATTTGATGCCTCGAAGCCAAGTTTGACAGCCTGCTGATTATTGCCCCGCCGGGAGCCATTATCACTACTCCGGCCTCGCTACCGCGTTGATTGGACGATCCATCACAGTACAACTGCCAAATGTCTCTAACATAAATTATCCAGTTCGACTTAGGTTGAATTTCATTAGACTTGAAGTCGGCAAGACCCCCAGTGAATTCGGCCACAAAGTCGGCAAGCACCTGTCCCTTGATTGAGGTTCTAGGAAAAAATCGGATATCGTACTGGCCGAGTTCAAGAGCCCACTTTGAAACGTGCCCTGATGCTTTTGCACTACGGAGTACTGACCGGAGGGGGTGGTCCGTTAGTACCCCGATGGTATGCCCCTGAAAGTAATGCATCAGCTTTCTTGCTGCCATGACGAGGGCCAGAATGAGTTTTTCCAATGGAAGGTAGCGTGTTTCGGCGTCAACCATTGCCTTGCTTACATAATACACTGGCCGCTGCTCCCTCATCTCCTCCTTTATCAGTACGGCGCTGACGGCTCGGTCAGAAACCACCAGATACAAAATGAGCGAGTCGCCTGCCAAAGGTGTTGTCAAGAGTGGGACTGATCGGAGGTAGGTCTTGAGGCTGTTGAAAATGGCTTCGCACTCGAAGGTCCATTCAAAAGCCTTGCCCTGCCGTAGAGTGTGAAAGAATTGTCGGCAGCGATCTGTGGACCGACTGATAAACCTGTTGAGTGCGGCGGCCATCCCCATCAACTTTTGAACCTCTTTCACTGAACGAGAGGAGCCGAGCTCCAAGATTACTGTGATTTCCTCGGGTTGGCTTCGATTCCTCGGTGGTTGACAATATAACCCAAGAATTTGCCAGAGCCGATCCCAAACGCACACTTGGAAGCGTTCAGCTTCATTTTCTATTTGCGTAAAATGCCGAATGTCTCTTCCAGGTCGGCTAGATGAGTTTGCTCTTCTTTGGACTTGATCACCATATCATCGATGTACACTTCCATAGTGTGGCCGAGCTGCTCTTTGAACATGGCAGTGACTAATCTTTGGTAAGTTGCCCATGCATTCTTCAGCCCAAAAGGCATAACCTTATAGCAATAGGTTCCTCTTGGGGTGAGGAATGTAGTCTTGTCTTGGTCCTCTGGATGCAAGGCAATTTGATGGTAGCCTCTGTAAGCATCGAGGAAGCTCATACGCTGATGGCGTGCCGTCGTATCTACAAATTAGTCTATTCTGGGGAGAGGAAAACAATCTTTAGGGCAGGCTTTGTTGAGGTCCGTGAAATCAACACACACTAGCCAAGTCCCATTTTTCTTCTTCACAATCACAATATTAGAGAGCCATGAAGGGTAGGTCATTTCCCTGATTGCCCCGGCTTCAAGCAACCGGTCAACCTCTTCAATTACGGCAGCAGTGTGCTCTGCGGTTGACCGTCGGCTTTTTTGAATAATTGGCTTGCATTTGGGGTCAACATTTAAACAGTGCTGCGAAACAGACGGATCTACACCCGGCATCTTATATGGAGTCCATGCAAATACATCAAGGTTGCCAAGCAGGAAGGAAATCAGCTGTTGCCTGTCGGCTTGATTCAAGGAAGCGCCACCATGAAGAACCAGTCTGGGTTTCCGTCAATTTCAACTCGGTCTAGGGCTTCCGTGGCCTTTTCACTTGGGAGCCGCCCAACATCGTCGAGGCTCTCCTGATCCGTTACCTTAATAGAGTTCACTTGCAATTCCTTTGGCGTCTTTTCAGCAAGGAGATAACATGCTTGTGCCGATTTCTGGGAGCCACGGATTTGCTCAATGTCGCGTTCTGTTGGGAAGCGTAGCAGCTGATGATAGATGCTTGGCACGGCCTGCATAGTATGCAACCAAGATCGCCCCATGATGAGATTATACGGCGATGGCAGCTTGATGACCAAGAATTTCACATCCACTGTTCGAGAGCCCGCTCGAACGGGTAGTGTGATTTTCCCCAACGAGTATTCTAGATTGGCGTTGAAGCTGAATAGTGGGTAAGGAGTCGGAGAAAGGTCCAATTCAGAGAAATTGAGTTTGGTGAATGTCTTGTAATACATAACTTCCGATGTGCTCCCTGGGCCAATGAGTACGCGCTCAACGGTGAATCGGTTTACGCGTAACTCAATTACCAAAGGATCAATGTGGGAAAGTGTCACTCCGGCCAAATCTGAATCATCAAAAGCAATGCTCGCAGCTTCATGGGGCCGTTTAGCCGGAGTGAGTTGATTTTGAGGGTCGGGATTCAACTGAATCATATGCACCACGGATGACATTGGCAGGCTGTATATCATGTGGATCACGCCGAGCAGAGGTGAATCCTGTCTTAAGGCTATTGCTTTGGTTGGGTTGCCTTTTCGGACGTACTGTTGTAGCCGACCATCTTGTACCAATTCCTCCAAGTGATCCTTCAATGCATAACAACTCTCAGTATCATAGCCATGATCCTTGTGGTACTCGCACCGCATATCCCGTCTTCGCGTGTCGAGAGGTCCCACCATTTTCGACTGCCATTTGAAGAACGGAAGGTGTTGGATTTTGTACATAACCGCGCTGATCGGCTCTGACAACTCCGTATATTTATTGTCAACGCGCCTTGTGCGCCTGCTATCGACTTACAGTTGTTCATTTGCTCGGTGGGAGAATTGGTCGCTTGATCGGCGAGAATCCCGTCTCTTGTTTCGTTTAGCCCGATGCCGTAGTTCAGGGCTCTAAGGTGGTACAGAATTTAACAGCTGAGCAATTTCAGAAGGAGCTGTCTTATTGGCCACGTTTCCGGCTTTAACCCGTAAGGCGTCATCTTCCACTTTACAGTATTCCTCAACTTTCTTCATCAACGACCAGACTGTTTTGGGGGGCCGTCTGGTCAAAGAGCTGCGGAGGGCACTGTCAGGATGTAAACCCATCTTGAAGGCGGTAATGGCCATGGAGTCATTGCAAGCATCATCTACCAGATTAAAACACTCCCAATACCGCGCCGAATACGCACGAAGGGTTTTCTCCGGTTGAATCTGCATTGCCCAGAGGGAATCGACTTGCTTTGGCTGGACCTCATTAGTGATAAATCTTGCCCTGAAGGATTTTTGGAGTTGGTGGAAGCTCTTGATCGAAGCTGGCTCCAGTTTATAATACCAATTGATAGCCAGTGGCCCCAAACTGCTCAGAAATATTCTACACATGAGAGCCTCGTCATCTGCATGCAGCGTCATGGCTTGTTTATAATGACGGATGTGATTGGTGGGGTCTAATTTATCGTCGTACAAGGTGAATGACGGTGCTTTGAATTTCTTGGGTAGCACTGCCCTTGCAATCCATCGTACAAAGGGATCGTGCTAGTCTTCTTCGTCTGAACTGTTTCTTCTTCGCTTATGCCTTATACGTGGACTCTCTTCAGAGGAACTGGTAGTTTCGGGTCGTCCCTTCTTCTTGGGCTCCGGGGATAATGAGTTGGAGTCGCTATCAGTGTCTTGCTATCGGGCTCCAGGTCGTCGACTACCTGTCCTCAGAGGTCGTTCCGGATCTTGGCGTACAGCTTGTTTGGACTTCGCCACTTCCAAGGCCAAATCCTGACGGAGACGTTCATTCTCAGTGATCATGTTCTCCAACCTCTGTTCGTTTTGCTTTGCTTGTTCCATGATCGTTTGCATGGTCTCAGGCGCTGAAGTTGAGGGCGAGGCGAAGTTCAAGGCGCGTCTTGCGGTGATAGTCTCCGGTCTAAGCATGTTTGTTGGAGTGAGGTCGTCTCTCTGTGTGGTTTCGTCAGTGACTATCGGAGGGTCTTCCGTTACGCCCGCCATGGATGTATTTGAGTATTCCCACAGACGGCGCCAATTGTGGGGAAGTGGTTTGGAAATACTCTTCAAATCCTGGGGGACGCTCATGATCATCAACTAGTCACTTAAAAAGGAATGAACACTCCGGTCGAGGGTGCCGAAATTAGCACTCCGACGGATAAGTCAGTGTATACTCTCTTAATTGCTTGTATCTTAAGTTAAGCATACTAGTTCTCACCTACCTCTTCCTGGCTGATGTTCTTCTATTTATATCTTTTCTTTCTTGGGCCTTGGGGCTAGGCCTACTTTCGATTCGCCGTATAACTATTTACTCGATTCCTTTTGCTGCAAACCTCTCCACTCGACCCCTTACTCAACAGGCTATTTGGCCAAATAAGTCAGGATTCAAATGTATAAGACGGGGCCAAATGCGATGTAAATATTTAACTTTCCAGGTCCCATCATTCGGCCTGTTTACGACTCCCAATATTCGGCCCCCACACACATAATTTTAAATCTTAAAATAGAAATATATATATATATATATATATATTTAAAAATCATAAATTATGGAATAATTAGAGTTTTTTTTATGATTATAATTAGATTTTAGTGAATTACTTCCATATTAGTGGCACACAAATTTATAATTTTAAAATAACTGAGCATATTTTTCTTTTAGAAGTCGTAATTTATGAAATAATTAGAGTTTAATTGTTATAGTTGAATTAGAGTTAACCAATAGACTTTTTTAAAATAAAAAATAATTAGATTTTAGTGAATTGCTTCCATATATAGTATCACACAAATTTAAATTTTGAAATAGATGAGCATACTTTCCTTTTACAAATCGTAATTTATGGAATAATTAGAGTTTTATTGTTATGATTAAATGAGAGTTTTATTGTTGTGATTTAATATTTCACTTGTACATGCTTCATGGCACATCTACCTGAGGAGGTCCCACTTCTCATTTATCCACATCGAGCCGACAGTATATAGGTGCATCGGGTATGCAATGTTTGTTAGACTTTAGGCTTACAATTAAAATACCCTTCATTTTGTTCTATCTTGCGTGATAATACTATTATTTAAACTAGTCATTCTGTTACGTAGGAGGAGGCATAGACAGCGTTGACACGCCGCCGGGCAGATTCTGGCCTATGGGTGCATCCATTGGACCATAGAGTCCTTCAGTATATACTACGCGTAGGATTCAATGGTGTGTACCGTATTGGTCCTATTAGACTGGACCACTCACTGATCACTGCTCTAGCCGAGAGGTGGCACACGGAGACGCATACATTTCATTTTCTGATAGGAGAAGCCATGGTGACATTGCAGGACGTATCTGTCCTATATGGTCTACGGATTGACGGCCGAGCAGTTACTGGTATTGACCCAACATTTACGAGGGACCAGTGGTAGCACTATGTGGTGAGCTATTGGGAGTAGCACCTACACCTACAGACTTAAAAGCAGGTAGACTGAGGGTGAGGTGGCTAGCAGAGCATTTTGGTCCTCTTCCAGAGCAGATGCCAGATGAGTTGGTACGGTAGCATGCCCGAGCATATATTCTGCGGCTTATTGGGGGGGTACTTCTCCTTGATAAGTCACAGAACCTGATCAAGCTGGGGTGGAGCGAAGGAGAGGATATACTTGCCACTGCTGAGAGACATCGACGAGATCGGCGAGTACAACTGGGGTGGAGCGACTTTGGCATGCTTGTATAGGATGCTATGTCAAGCAACTCAGGTGGGTGCGAAGGAGATCGGATGACCACTTATATTGCTACAGGTTAATAAGAATTTTAGTACATGTCAATTCATGTTGTATGACATATATCAGTATTGTAATTGGGTCCAAACTATTGTAGATTTAGGTATGGGAGAGATTCATTCGTATTGCCCCGTCTAGGTGGCAAGTAGTTGCACCTGGGGAGCTTCCCATGGGGCAGAGAGAGCAGTAGTTGCCACTCGGACCTCGAGGCAGCAGGTGGAGGGTTGACTTCGGCCACGAGGTCGTATCAACCCATGTAGTCATCGTTTATAGAGACCAGTTCGACCGGATGATCAAGGGCGAGGTTTGAAATTTATTACATTGAATGTCTTGTTCATTGTATATGTTTTGAGTTCGCAAGCGAATTTTAATATACTTCTCATTGTTGTAGTTTATATGGCAGCCGTATGCTGGGGTCCTCAGTACGTTCCCAGACTACTGCAGACTAGGCCGGGAGATATGGATGGCGAGAGTGCCACTTGATTGTTTTGACATGGTTGAGTGGCATCTCCTTAATCGTGTCCTTAGACAGTTTGGTCGGGTCCAGTTTGTGTCGGACCAGTTCGGCACCGACTGGTGGTTGCATTCGACTGATAGGCGTGGCCGAGTTGGCACTGACTGGAGTCAGTTTTACATGTGGTATATACAGCAATGGGATGCCCATCGGGACACGATCGTACAGGCTGACTAGAGCAATGAGGTACTTCCGTCATCCGACCCTTACATGTTGTGGTATTGGTAACATACACGTCTACTAGTCGGTAATCCGAGCCACCTGTTAGAGTCTGGATATCAGAGAGTTGGGCCTTCTCTTAAGGCATTGGTGAGTATCATAGAATGTGTCAGATAATTATTAAGATTATAATTTATTTACTTTCAGTCAACTGTAGCCTAATACGTCCGAATTTTTGTTCAGGTGGTTCAAGCTGGGAGGTCATATCACTTGGCAGAGGATGCCCTATTGAGACGTGATGGACAGCATGCCTTGCAGGCCATTGGAGAGATCAGAGTCTTATTATACGAGGTGATCCAGCATGCACATCGGGGAGATCATCTACATTTTGGCCACTATGATGCACAAAGTGCAACAGCTGCTCCAGACACATCAGTGCCATCCACTTCAGCGCCTGCCACATCAGGCCCTTCGACATCAGTGACCCCACCGCATGTTACCCCATACATATCTCCAGATTCCCTCCATGTACATCCTACCCTGCATACTCGCAGACCCTATGTAGCTGACCCTGATTCGACACCTCCCCGATACATGCATGAGGTTGTTACCCCACCCACCCAGTTACCACCACCACACAGTTCAAGTATGTGTAGTGTTGGAGTTGATACATCTACATCACATATTCTCACACTACATACACCTACTTTTGTGGGGACTAGTTCCATCGCGACCACGACTACACATGATACAGTTCTCACTGACATCTCCCAAGCTCATAATGCGGTCTATATTGAGCCCCCGTCCCCCCCCCCCAAGAGCAAGAGGGAGAGGCCGAGGTTATGGTCGTGGCGAACGTCGCAGCCGAGGTCGGAGTGTGAGCAGAGGCAGAAGTTGAGGTCCAGTTGCAAATTGTGATATAGTTGCACCAGATGAGGGAGTTTCACAGCTCACAGCAGTATCCGATGTTGTGCTAGAGGGAGGATCAGAGGCAGCACAGGTAGGAGAGGGAGGGTCACAGTCACAGGCTTCACAGGCAGTCGCTGGAGGGCCACATACGAGGTAGGGAGCGCCACAAAATCCGCATTTGCGATTGGAGGAGCTACATATTCAGAGAGTCTATAGCAAGAAACCGAATGAGGTCCACGGTCAGGGTTATGGGACTGGAGGCAAGTTAGGGCATTAGAGGGTGTGATACGGAGTGTATAGTATTTTTTTTTAATTGTTTTTGTTATAGTTTTTGTAAATCAAACTTGTACAGAGGATGTAAATGTGCTATATTTATTTATTCTAAAATAGAATTTTACAATTTTTGATTCTTACTTATTCTAAGGCTTTACTAAATACTTCAAATATTCAAATCATGATATCACAATGGGTCAAACAATATGACTAAATTACTCGTAAAAAGTGAGATTGTGTTGTCAGCCCCCAAATGTTGTGTTGTTGTGAACCCCCCCATCAGTGCTTGAGAAAAAAGGAATTGAATGGCAACTCTTATTGCTTTATTATGCCCACTTCGTCTGTCTGAACTTTATTAGTCCCCCAAACCCTCCCCCATTTCGTTACTGTAGTCGTCATCTCCATTGGACTTCCTGGAATTGAATGGCGGCTCAATTAAGAGATTGAAATTCTATACCCAGACCATCACTATTTGAAGAGCCCCAGTTAAGGGAAGCTCTTGACTAAGCTACCTGTTATGTTTTTTTAGTGCCCTTAAAGAAGAGACCTCATCTGTCTGAACTGCATTAACCCCCTAACTAGACCAACCACTTGCAAATGAGATTGTTTCTCCAGCTCCCAAATTCTGTTTCTTGCCAACCCCCCATTCCTTCCTTCTCATCATCACTGTGGTCATCATTCTTACTCGACTACTTCCAGGAATCGCCTGGTGAATCTTTCTGCCATCCTGTCTGTGACTGTAATTTAACTTTATTCTGGCCCCTCTTCACTCGAAGAACTCCAACCCCCTCTACTAGACCCTCAGCCATTTGCCTTCGACGTTATGTCGTTCCCCAAAATCTGATTTCTGTCAACAGCCCACTCGTTGCCACCACTGGACTCACTATTTTTATTAGAACTCCAAATATTAGTGGGTGACTTATTCTCATGCCCAGTTTGAGATTCTATTTCAACTTTACTCCCCTCAGTATTGGTAGAACCCTAAGCAACAGAAGTTTTTGACTGAGGTACATGTTCTACATCTTCTTACTGGACTATATGAGCTCCCCAATTGGACCAACCACTTGGTTTGGACACCATAGGCCTTGACCCCCAATTATCTCTTCTATCCACATGTCAACTGGGTTACGAGCTTGCAGAACAGGTTCATCTGGTACTATGAACAGGTTCTTAATTAATGGAAGTTCAATCATGAAAAAGAAATTATTTATTTATGAAAAAGAATTGAGCTTCTCTGTAATTAGGAATGAAGCGAGTATTTTGTCTTTAATGAGATTGTTTCTCCAACTCCCAAATTCTGTTTCTTGCCAACCCCCCATTTCTTCCTTCCCATCATCGCTGTGGTCATCATTCTTACTCGACTTTTTCCAGGAATCGCCTGGTGAATCTTTCTGCCATCCTGTCTGCAACTATAATTCAACTTTACTCTGGCCCTCTTCACTCCAAGAACCCTAACCCCCTCTATTGGACCCTCAGCCATTTGCCTTCAACGTTGTGTCGTTTCCCAAAATCTGATTTCTGTCAATAGCCCACTCGTTGCCACCATCGGACTCACTATTTTTATTAGAACTCCAGATATTAGTGGGTGACTCATTTTCATGGCCAATTTGAGATTGTATTTCAACATTACTCCCCTCAGTATTGAAAGAACCTCAAGCAACAGAAGTTTTTGACTGAGGTACATGTTCTACATCTTCTTACTTGACTGTGGGTTTGTTTCACAGTGCTGTGTGAGAGAGAGAAAATAAATTGGGTTTTATCTCATGTAATTTAGCTCATGGGCATTTCAAGACACTTAAGGGTATTATGGACATTTTAGTATTTTTTTTTGATGACATCAGCAACTTCGGTTAGTTGGGAGAACAACAGTCAAAAAATGAGAGAATCTTGATATTGTCAATTAAAGAATGGGAGATTTCTGTAATTATTAAAATTACAGGAGAGATTTCTGTATTTGTCAAAAACCTCAAGGGAGGTAAGTGTAATTTACCTAATAAAAAAAAGAGGAAGAAAATGCAAAGAGGAGAAAAGGGAATGACTGTGAAGTTTCGTAAAGTGAAAATAAGATAAAATATAGGCTGCAATGCCAATCTTCTTTAGATATCAGGTCGCCATTTTATTATTTTGTCTTGTAGTGGGCTGACAAACGTCATAAAGGCAACTATTTTGTTTTGTTTTGTTTTGAACATTGTTTTGGTGAAAAAATCAACGATAGTTTTGTAGCTCAAAGTGAGTTGTAAGGTTGTGTATTTACCTGCACTCTGTTTCATAGTTGTTTATGAACAATATTGCTTTAAAAAAAAGAAAATTAAAGCCTCTGTTTCATTTTATGATTTAATTTATAATTTTTTGAAAACACCAATTTGTACTAAAATCGTCAGTTTGAAGTGACTACTTAATGTGTTAAAAAAGCAAGCATTAGAAAAAAGCTTACTGTGGCCATGTGAACTTGACGCTTTCATAGCAGGATGAATTTATTTCACACAGTCACTGCATTACTGATTAATTTGACAACTCACTGCTCGAATATGAAGGGATTGCATTTTGAAAAAGACGACCAACAATTATTATTTTATCTGACAACCACGTCCGTTCATTTTGTGCTTTCGTTTCTAACTTTATGAAATTGTAATTTTGGTCTGCAAGTGCATGTCTGATTCGACTACTCACTGTGACACCAAAACAAGCCATGTTACTTAAGCATCTCATAGTGGGATGAGGGGTGTCAGAAAGGCAACTATAATGAATTCGATTCTTTATTAAGTCTGCCAAAGTGACTGCATCACGGGTATATAAACTACACAAAGTCACGGACAACATATTACTCAGGGTTGCATGAAATGAATAAGATAAAATAATATCACGGATATCAATTCTTCCACAATGCCCCCACATCTCAATTATCATAACCATGTCATCTCTTTTGCATATCTATAAATAGCGCTACCCCAAGTATGATGTTTGTTGAAGTCATAACAATAGTAATATATCTACGATTATTATTCTTTTTTTTTTCTTTTCTTTTTTTTATGAACAATGTCTTCAAGAGGTGCAGGAAGTTCACGCCGTCAAACAAATCCAAAAGTGTGGCTACTACCTCCATTTACTTATGACTATAACAATGAAAAATACTCGAGTTTGAAGGATTATTATGCTGGTATCCGAGCAGAATGGGCGTTTAGGGTAACGGAGCATAAACGATTGTTTAATGATCTACGTAACTTTGGGGCACCGATACCGCATCGTCGTTCATTGACCATGGCTAGACGAAATGTGAGTGACTATGAAAAAGCAGTTAGCAGAATTAAGAAGGAGAATAACAGAATGTTGATGCGGAGATGTCGACATTTCATGCTTCAACTAGCCATCGAAATGGCAGAAGCAAGCAACAGAGAATTGACAATGATTGAGCGAAATAATGTCTTAAACAATAAAAAATATCTCTCTGACTATTACATGTCAAATGAGGAATAAGAAATCAAACACCTTTATCTTTCATATATGTTTGTATGTTGTGTTGTATCTTCGTTATTGGGGTGTAAGACAATGTTGTTGTTGATCTAGGTTACGGATGTATTTCAACTGTTTGTTATATGAAGCTGAAGTTTATGGAATCACTACATTTATAAGTACACATGTCAAGATTCGTTACGAATTTCTCTTCCTATTGATAACTCATATATAAGCATTGCAAAGCCATTACAATGATTGAAAACGTTTGGTCATACATGCAACCAAGTTCATTCAGTATCATCATTATATTCCACTTCAATAATGCATAAAATCATGAAAGCGTAGTTCAATTAGCGTTCTTCAAAATAACAATAACGAAGAGAAAACAAAGGTAAACACTAATTTGTAGAATTACAAGAACTATTCAAAAACTATTGAAATTTCTCCCTTCATTGATAAGTCGTGGATAAGAATTACAAAGCCATTACAAGAGAAATGGTTTGGTCATTTATCAAACAATTGCATTCATTATCATCATCATCTGACATCTCAATGTCAGATTCATACATAGCATCCATGCTCCAGGTGAAGTACTGGTGCGCATTATCCATTAACCCATCTTCGGCACGCTCATTTGTGGTCTTCATTAGTTCGGACCTTTGCAAACGTTGGGTCATGCGATTAACTTTGTCGCGAATATGATGCAATGTCCTTTGCAACAACTGTGGAGTGTCAATTGGCATACGCATGGCTAACCATCAAAGAAATTTAATATTAACTTCATGACATAGCTCAACGAGAACGCTTGCTTGAGTTATGCGAAATTCCCACTTAGCTCTCATGGTATTGACGGCGACATGTGAGTAACGCAAATTTGGATTTAATGGGTATTGAAATTCATCTCCATCTGCAACCCAATGGTGACCCATTGCTGAATATAGATCAACCACCGCATATCTTATGATGATATCTCTCGATATATCTATAAAACTTCTGTTGTGGTATGATGTGATATTTATACCACATATGCACAGTTATTGCAACATGCACAAATTCAAAATGGAGATGGACACAAGTATTCATGTCTTATAAACTCTAAACTCACATGCCAACAATGACTTGTCATACTTCAGCAGGTTCACATGGTAGCTGTATGTTTAAAATTATTGTAAAAGAGTTGCCATGTCAACCTTTATGACCTGAACAACTATGCATCAACTTTATAGGAGTTGTCACTTCGACTTTTATTGACTACTCAGTGTATATCTGAACGTTTTAAGCAAAGTTCAAATCCGCTTAGAAATTTAATTTCACTTTTCTACTTACAAATTTAATTCAATTTATTTTTCCTTGACAATATATTTAATTTCACTTTTCAGCTTACATATTTAATTTAATTTAATTGGAGAAATTTAACCAATTTAATTTCTCTATCTTTTATAAGTATTGTGAGCATATTTAGATGCACATGAAGGGGTTTGGATTCTTCAGTTCGGCAAATATCTTTTAACTTGTTCCCCTTCCTTGATTTTCTCGAATTGTTGTTGTATTAACTGCTCTTAAAATCTCTTTGGACTACTTTTTAATGATTTCCCTCAAATTTTTACTTAACTATGTGTTGATTTAAATCGGTGTTGTTCTTGTCTGAATACTAGGCTAGCTTTTATCTATAACACTTTCAAGTTCTGTACATCCAAAAACCCATCTATAAGTACTCTACTACAAATTAATCTTCAATACATTCCAACTCTACTGCATAGGATGGCTTTTTAAACACAAAGGGTCTAATTGTTTTATTGTTTTGTTCTGACCCCCCCTCATCCCGTTATGAATTACTGAAGTTCACATGGGCACAGTAGCTATGGTACGACTTCTTACTTTTTTCATACAGTGAGTAGTCTCGTCAAAGTCATCGCAGTGATACGTCCAACATTTCTCAGTGATGCAGTGACTTTAACAGATGTAATAAATTAAAGGACTCAATGAAATGGCCAAGTTCACATGGCCACAGTAAACAGCGTACATATGATTGGTCTTTTTTGAAAAAATGAGTAGTCACTTTCGAGTGACGATTGAAGTACTAATTGTGTAGAGCGTGTTTAGCATTGATTGTTTATTCCTTACAATGACAACTCATAAAGATGTGTTGGTATATGTGGGCTTTTAATGGCATGTGACTTTGTGCAACGCGACTTAGATGCTTTGTTTTTTCCTCACATTTCAGAACTCATCTAAGTCACATTAATACGACCACATGGAAATAATGTTGACAAATAACTATATAAAGGACTGAAGGAGTGATGATAAACACACAACCTTTCCACTCAGTTCGCCCTAGGAAACTATCATTCATTTATTGAGAGAAAATCAAATGGAGTATAGATTCACGGCAGGGGATAGGAATCACAAAAGTGAGAGTTCACGACGAGGAAGAGGAACGAGAAGGGGACTCGTAGGGGGTAGGAACTTCGAAAGAAGTGAGAGTTCACGCCGAGGAAAAGGAACGGGAAGAGGAAGTGGTGATGCTGAAGATGAAACACCATTTGCTTTGTTAGATGTCTCTTGTGCTTATCATGATAGGATTGAGAAGCGACATTTTGTCATGCCCAAGTACTATCAAGATCCATGTAGTTTCGTGGAGGATCTATCTGATAATCAAACAGGATATGGTTTAGTAGACGCTACACTTCTGAAATGGCTCGCACTATTTATAGAGCGAATGCAAATGGAAAGATTACATCGGGAAAATCGACTGAAGGTGCCGAAAGCACATTCAGTTCAGATCCAAAAGGAAGATCCATATAATATTGATCGACTATGTGAAAGGCTTCGATGTGAGATTTCTCAAATGTGTCGTAGGTTAGCCCACGATATGAAACTATCTATACTTAAGTCGGATGCCAAGAAGAAAGGAACAACACCAAATGCTGAGGCTATCAAGGCTATCAAGGAGGATCTTGCACTTCTCTCTGACCCAGAGCTCTTAGATTGTTCGGACTCTAAGATTGCCAATTTAAGCGAGGATTAGGCGTTTATCTGTCTACTAAATTATATTAGGTTAATATTTTATGTACTGTGTGTGTTAAAATAACTCTTCCGACATTGAGTTTGTGAAAGGTTTGTCTAATATTTGTCTATGTAACTGTTAAGTATTGTACTCGTCGCTTTATTTTATGTACTGTGTTATGTTGAATGTTTCCACAAATTATTTTTGTGGGATACTTATGTTTGAACTAGCTACGTCGTTCTAAAGTGTTATAAGTGTTATAGTCATACCTTTATTTTGTTTCCTTGTTTGTAGTAGTAATTAGCAAATTAGATATTTTGTATATGCTGTGTGAAGTTTTATTTAAATATTTCTTGGCAACAAATATTTAAGGGAACAACAAATATTTAGTTTGGGAAATTCCGCGAAAGTAGACTTAGTTTGGGAAATAAATTAGTATAAAGGCTTAGTTTGGGAGAAGCCCCGAGAAAATCTCTATGAAACTGCACGAAATGTTCTTTGGGGAGAGTGTGTGTCTCGAGGCCATTCTTTTCTTCTTCTTTTTAATTTTTAATTTTTAATTTTTAATTTTTAATTTTTAATTTTTTATATCTTGTTTTTATTTTTGTCCATCATCGATCTCTTTTAAATTATATTTGAATTATAAATTTAAATAAAAAAATTTTTAAAAAAATAATGAGGCAAATTAAGCAAATATTTAATTTATATTTTTTCATATTCTTTTTTACTTTTATATTTTTGAAGTCATAAGTGGTGCTCATTGATTCAATGGTAAAATCTTAGTCTAATAATCTTGAGATTATGAGTTTAAGTCTCCGGACAATCACTTTGTACAGTATGTCAAAGGTTAGGTGTGTACCTAATCTTTTTTCTCTGAGTAATGCTAGGGACCCCAAATGTTTTACCAAATATTTTACTAAATATTTCACATGGGTGTGAGACCCACATGGAACTCACATGGTGTGGGTCCCACACCCATGTAAGACATTTGATAGAACATTTGGTAAAATATTTGGGGTCTAGCATTTTTTTTTTCCTCTTTCCGCTTCCAAACACACATTAATGTTAGGTGGGTATCAAATCTTTTCTCTCTTTTTTCTATGTTTACACATTAATATGTGTTATTGAATCATGTATGTATTCAATTTTTTTCTCTTCTAAATACACATTAAGATGTACTATTTAAACATTGTTTTTCTTTTTATTTAAATTCATAATATAACACATTATGCGGGTACCAACTGGTACAGTTTGGCTACTCAGAAAGTTGTTGAGAGAATCTCTTCATTTTGGGTTTTGGAGTTTTTCAATAAGGGGATTACATTAGGTAGAAAAAAGAGAAAAAAAATTATTAACACAGGGTGGATATAAGTGTGTTTATGGTGGGTTGTAAATGAAAAATTGTAGAGATGTAAGTGTTATTTATACCCCTCCATGTGTTGATTGTTTTTTCTCTAACTCTTATTTGTATATAGTTCTTTCGTTCAATAATAGTGTGACAGTGTCAGAACTGCGTCATTAATCCTTTTACTTTTACTTTCATTTATTTGCAAGACGTATGGTCACACATTTGATTTAGACAACAAAAATGATTGAGAGCTTTAATTTTAGAGCTCTAGGAGGAGCTTTAATGGTGGGACACACCATGTGATATGATGTTTATGCTTGCTTGTTTGTAGTTTTCTTTTTATTTTTTTATGCCACATCATTAGAGCTCAAATTAAAACTCTAGTTTTAGAGCTCTTAATCACTACTCTTTAGACAATTCATGCTGTTTATTTTTTAAAAATTTTATGTATAAATTATTTATGTAAATATCAAATTGATCTGATAATCGTATATATAATTTTATCATTTTTTTTTAAAATAATGGATGAGAAACATAATTTTAAAATTAGATAATTTATTTTTAAATATTAAAATAATAAAATTTGGTAGCTAAGATTGTTTATCAATATGATATTTTATATGAGTAATTTATATATAGAGATCTAAAAGATGACTGAGTGAATTATAGAATGTGGATTGAAGAGAAATCAATCAAAATAATAATAATAGTAATAAACAGTTTGTTACTAATTTCAGATGCTGGACAAACGAAAGTTTATATTAAAAGCGTGGTTACAAATCACGCTTTCTGTTCAAAGCGTGTTTCCAAATCGCGCTATTATTTAAGCTTGAAAACGCTAATAGCAACAGCGGTTTCTTAATTAAAGTCGTGTTTTCTAACCACCCTTTCATGATTTTGTTAATTTTGTCCGCCTGGGCCAGAAACATGCTAAAAGCGTGTTTTGTAAACACGCTTCAGCTTAGTTTGGGAAATTCGACTAAACTAGGCTTAGTTTGGGAAATAGTTTAGTATAGGGGCTTAGTTTGGGAAAAGACCCAAGAGTCATAATAGAAGAAGAAATAAAAGACCGCACATATATATATAATTTTTTTTATATCTTTATTATCATAGAAACTCATTTATTTATAGGTGATAAAACTTTCATTATTTATCACTACACCATGTGGTTTACCACATGACATACCACACTTCTCACATGATAAAACTTTCTCCTATTTTCACTGACTCAAAACTCATTAGAATTCCAATTGCATCTCTTTTGATGATTATCTAAATATTTCACAACACTCCCTCTTGGATAACCATATACTAAGAATATGCCTCATTAAAACTTTATCAAGGAAAACTCAGTGAGAAAAAACCTTTGGTGAAGGGAAAAAAAGTATAATATTCTTATATGTGATTTGTTTAGATTGCCTCGTTAAAATCTTACTAAGGATAACCTAGTGGGAAAACACCTTAGACGAAGGAAAAAGAATACAATTTACAAATTTACTAAGATTGATGACTCCCTCTCAATACTGCATAATAGGTCTTTATGTTGATGCATCACAATATTATGCACCAGCTTCTTGAATGTTGTAGTCAGTAATGCTTTAGTAAATAGATCTGTCAGATTATCACTTGAGCGTATCTGTTGAACATATCACTATCACTATTCTTCTGGAGCTCAGGTGTATAAAAGAATTTTGGTAAAATATGTTTAGTCCTGTCACCTTTGATATATCCTTATTTGATCTGTGTAATACACACATCATTATCTTCATATAATATGGTTGGACTATTTTTTGTTGAAGACAATCTACATCTTTCTTAAATATGATGGATCATGGATCTAAGCCAAATACATTCTCGACTTATTTCATGAATTGTAAGTATCTTTGACTGATTTGAAAAAATAGCAGTCAATATTTGTTTTACTGATTGCTAAGATATAGTATGCCCATAGGTAAAAATATATCTTGTTTGTGATTTGGCTTTATGTGGATCACAAAGATATCCAGCATCTGCATATCTGATTAACCGCAGCTTGGATTTATTTGAATAAAATAAACTCATATAAGAAGTTCCATGAAGATAACGTAATATTTGTTTTACTCCATTCCAATGCCTTTGGGTTTGTGCAGAACTATATATTGCTGATAAATTGACAGCGAATGCAATATCAGGCCTGATATAATTTGCAAGATACATGAGAACATAAATTGCACTAGGATACGGTACTTCAGGACTAAGGAATTCTTCATTATCTTCTCGAGGTCAAAAATGATCCTTTTTCATATCAAAAGATTGAACAACCATAGGAGTACTCAAATGATGAGTTTTATCCATCTAAAAGTTCTTTAAGACTTTTTCTGTTTATGTTGATTGAGGTACAAGAATCCCATTTGGCAAATCTTCAATTTGTAGGCCGATACAAAATTTTGTTTTGCTAAGATCTTTCATTTCAAATTCATTCTTTAAATATTCTGTAGTTTTTGTAAGCTCTTTTGGAGCTCCTACAAGATTCAAATCATCAACATACACTGCAACAATTGCAAATCAAGATTTTAATTTCTTAATAAAAAAATCTCACATATCATTCTTTTAACAGATATGCTTTGAGTCGATTATACCATATACGTCCAGATTGTTTCAACCTATATAGAGATCTTTGTAGCTTGATTGAATAAACACTTACGGGTTTTGAATTAGATGCTTCTGGCATTTTAAATCCTTCAGGGAGTTTCTTATATAGATATATATATATATATATATATATATGGATAAATTACACTGACACCCCCTGAGGTTTATGTTTATTACAGTTTTCCCCTCACCTTTTGAAAATTACATTTCCCTCATTGAGATTTAAAGTTTCATTACAGATTCCCCCCTCAGCAATTTAATTTTTTTAAATACCAATTTTGCCTTCACTAGGTAAATTACATTGACACCCTTCACATTTTAGAAATTACAATCTCCCCCCTAAGGTTTAAAGTAGCATTACCAATTGCTCTCTCGGTTAGTATTAGTTGGAAAAAAAAAAATTCATTGAAAAAAAAAATTCATTGGAAAAAAAATTTGTTAGTAAAATTTTTAAATTTCTGTTTAAAAATCAACGTAAACTCGTTTTGTGAATTTACATTTTTTCCACCAATTTACAAACTGAGACAACCATTTATAAACCAAAAAAATTATCAAATAAGTTTTTATGACAGTTTTTTAAATTTTTGTAAATATAAATTGAAAACTAAAAACGAAATAGTTATCAAAACAGGCTTCAGATGGTAAAAATATCGTAAAATTAACAAAGAATTAAATAAGTTACCAACGTAAGAAATGACTTATCAAAAAATTCTTAGGCTATGTATGGTTTGATTTTTAGAATTTTTTTTTTAAAATTAAAAATTAATTTGGTTAAGAAATAAAAAATTAAAAATAATTATCATTTTTATATAATTTTTATCTTTCGAGTGGCTAGAAATAATTTTTTACAAATAAAATTGAAACAGCTATACGTATGTATATAACCTGCCCAAAAATTAAAATGATAATTATTTTTTGCCGTTAAATGATAATTATTTTTTATTTTTTATTTCTTAGCCA
Organism: Camellia japonica; assembly: GCA_030407325.1. NCBI lineage: Eukaryota > Viridiplantae > Streptophyta > Magnoliopsida > Ericales > Theaceae > Camellia > Camellia japonica. The sequence goes on from JAPPVO010000029.1 coordinate 181,710,252, forward strand.
AATTAATTTTCAATTTTAAAAAAAAAATTCTAAAAATCAAACCATACATAGCCTAAAAATCTTTTGATTAGTCATTTCTTACGTTGGTAACTTATTTAATTATTTGTTAATTTTACGGCATTTTTACCATCTGAGACCTGCTTGGTAACTATTTCATTTTCAGTTTTCAATTTATATTTACAAAAATTTAAAAATTGTCATAAAAACTTATTTGATAATTTTTTTGGTTTATAAAGTGTTGTCTTAGTTTGTAAATTTGAGGAAAAAACGTAAATTCAAAAAATGAGTTCACGTTGGTTTTTAAATAGAAATTTAAAATTTTCACTACCAAAAAAATGTCAACAGCAATCCAACTAGTCCTAGAAATTCAGACTCAACCAGGCAGACCGCTCGAGCGTCCAATCTTGCACTCAAGCGAACAGACCAACAAAGCCGACCGTTCGAGCGACAACTTCCGCACTCGAGCGGAAATTCACAACTCTCAAAATCTCGGACAAACTGCAGAGGTACTAAGAGCCTCACAAGGTCGCTCAAGCATCAACTCTTGCACTCGAGTGGAGGGAAAAATTATGGGGTGTTACAACATCGATAGGTCTTCCACGCTTCTATCGTGCCTTAAACTCATTTGCCACTATACCCACTAGTATGTAAGATTTTATCACATTTTTTGTGTCAATAAATGCATCAGGTAACTGATTTGCAATACTTTGCAAATGAATGATCCTTTGAACTTCTAGTTCACATTGATTAGTATAAGGATCAAGATGAGATAACATCGAAGTATTCCAAGTGATTTCCTGTCAAGCTTTAGGCTGCGACTTGTCTCCTCCTAATGATGGAAAAATTGTTTCATCAAAATGACCATCCTCAAATTGTGGCTTAAACACATCACAAGTCAAAGGTTCTAGATATCTAATGATTGATGAAAAATCAAAACCAATATAAATTTCACACCTACGTTGTAGACCCATCTTAGTGTGTTATGGAGGTGTAATAGGTACATAAACCACACATTCAAACACTCTAAGGTGACTAATATTTGGTGGTTGACCAAATACAAGTTGTAATGGCGTGTAATCATGATATGCAGTTAGTCTGACATGAATCAAAGATGTTGCATGCAATATAGCTTGACCCCATGTTGAAACAAGTAATTTGCTTTTCATAAGCAAAGGTTGAGCAATCAACTGAAGCCTCTTAATGAAAGATTCATCTAAACCATTTTAGGTATGAGTGTGTGCAACAGGGTGTTCAATATTAATGTCAATGGACATGTAATAATTATCAAATGATCGGGATGTAAATTCATTGGCATTATCAAGACGAATTGTCGTGATAGGTTGGTCTGAAAAATGTGCTCGCAATCTAATTATTTGAGCAAGAAGTCTAGAAAATGCAACATTACGTGTAAAAAGTACATAAACATGTGACCATTTGATTGATGCATCTATTAAAACCATAAAATAACGAAATGGTCCACAAGAAGGGTGAATAGGTCCACATATATCCCTTTGAATTCTTTACAAAAATGATAAAGATTCAACAAATACTTTTGTGGGTGATGGTTTGGTAATTAATTTCCATTGTGAATAGGAAGAATATGGATAATCACTTAGTAAAAGAATCGTGTGGTTCTTTAACTGATGTCCATGTGAATTTTTAATTATTCGACGCATCATAATAGATCACAGATGCCTGAGTCGGTCATGCCATAGCATAAATGTTTTTGGGTTAGAGCACTTGTGGTGTATGACAATATGTGACTCAATCATTTTTATTGTCGTATAATATAATTTAGATGAAAATGCAAGAAGTTTTTCTAATACTAATTTCTGGCTAGAATTAGTTGAAGTGATCAATAAATAGTCTTCCTGACTTTTATTTATAGTTTCAATATGATAACCATTACGACATATATCTTTGAAACTTAACAGATTTCTTCTTGATTTAGTAGAATACAAAGTTTCATCAATACATATTTTGTGTTCCATTTAGTAACATACTATTGGCTCTTCCAAAGCCCTCAATTAGGTTTGCAAAACCTGAAATTATATTGACATTAGCTTTTCTGATGATTAATTGTATAAAATATGTTGCATCATGTAAGATTGTGTGTGTGGTTGCACTATCCACTAGACAGATATCATCACCAATCATTTTGGAGTTAGTCAATGCATCAATGAAAGTCATGCCTATAAAAAACTAAAATTCAATATTCTCAAGACTTAAAGCAAGAAAATACAAACTATTAAACCTAAAAATACAAATTTCAAAATCATAATCAAAATAGGACAATACATTATGATATCTAGAAAAATCAAATTAATCAATGTGAACATTTCCATCACCAATTAAATGATCAATTTTTCCTTTAGAATCTTCAAAGAAATCGAAAACGTCAAGATGATAATATCAATGGGTTCATAATGATCTGTGAAATGCATCTCAATTACTTTTCCTTTTTTTTCTCCTCGAGGCTTGATAAAGATCAACCAAATATTTAGGCGTGCAACAAGTACACGACCAATGCTCTATCATGCCACATCTGTAACAAGTATTTTCATGATTCTTGGTAGGTTTATTCTGTAAACCTTCTCCCTTTTCTTGTGATGTTTTAGAATTATTCCACTTCTGGTGGAATGGCATGATATTTTTCTAAACATATCCCCCACGGATTCAGTAATTATTTCTACCTCAGCCATGTCCAAAACCATATCTTCTCCCTCGTCCCTAGCCATGAAATGTAACATCATTCACTTTAGGGAATGGAGCAGAACCGGTTAGACGGGATAGATGATTTCTCAGTAACAATCGATTAGTTTGTTCAGCCACAAGAAGACATAAAATTAGTTCAAAATACTTTGAAAAAATGACACTCTCTATATTGCTGCTGCAGGAGCACATTATCAGCATGAAATGTGGAGAATGTTTTTTTAAACATATCTTCTTCAGTAATTCTTTCTTCACATAATTTTAATTGAAAGATTATTTTAAATAAAGTAGAGTTGTACTCACTAATTGATTTATAATCTTGCAACCTCATGTGCAACCAATCATAATTGGCTCTTGGGAGGATTACGGTCTCCTGGTACTCGTATTTCTCCTTCAAATTATTCCATAAAATTAGTGGATCTTTTACTGTAGGGTACTCATTTTTTAAGGTACTCATTTTTTAATTCTTCTTGGAGATGAAGGTGAATGAATATCATTGCCTTTGCACAATCCAACAGGGATGTTTCATTTTCATGTTTTATGTATCTCTAAGATGTTAGATAATGTCTCAATGGGACCACATAATTAAATGTGGTGTTATCATTTATAAGAAGCCTACAATTTAAGTGATTCAATTTAGTTAATAGGCTTAAGGGTATATGTGTTATGGACCTAATGTGTAGATACTAGTTGTATAATTTCTATTTCTATGAGGGGCAGAAATAGAAATTAAAACATATTGGTTAAAGTTGGTTTTCATTCCTTTTGAACTTCCACAACCTTTCAGTTTTGAAAACCAATTATAACCTTTAAAAGGTTATGGTCCCTATTCCTTCCCAAGTGGAAAAAGAACACTGCCATTTTTCTAAATCCTCTCAAGGACAATTATAACCTTTAAAAGGTTATGGTCCCTATTCCTTCCCAAGTGGAAAAAGAACACTGCCATTTTTCTAAATCCTCTCAAGGAGAAACATAAGGCACCAAAGGGGAAAGGATTAGAAGGCAATAACATAATCAATAACAAAGAGTTTATTGATAATCACGCTTCCGTTTAACCGTTCATCAATGGATTCAGGTATGTCATTTTGTCTTGATTTCTTGATAATACACATGGTAAATGATCCGAAGTGTAAGGTTTATGTTCTGAAATTTATGTTGACATAAGATTCATTGCCTTAATGTGGATCTCAACATCAAGAATCCATGATAAATATTTTTTTTTTCAAAAATATCAAGAGCTAAGAATTCCAATTTTGAAAGATTTGTTTACTAAATTTAACAAAAATAATATATTTAGTATCACGGAAATATATCAAGAAAATATAAAATTAGATTTAGAATTTGTTTATACTTACTACAACCACCCAGTAGCTTTGTCTTCTTAGCGGGTTAGAATTTCGTGTTGATAACGTATTATAAAACTAAAGAAAATAAAGAAAAAGAGTCACAATGGAAAAAGAAATAAAAGACCACACATGTAATATTCATAATTTTTCTATGTCTTCGTTACCATCTAAACTCACCTATTTATAGGTGATAAAACCTTCACTATGCACCACTGTTCATCCCACCATGTAATTTACCACATGGCATACCACACTTCCCACATGGTAAAACTTTTCCTTATTTCTACTCTAACCCAAAACTCATTAGAATTCTAATTGCATCTCTTTTGATGGTTATCTAAATATTTCACAACAATTATCCAATTATTAATTTTTATTTTTCATTCTACATAAATGTGGCATTCTAAAATAAAATAAAAAAGGTTTATCCTTTCCATATACATTTTTATTTATCAGTAATATCACGTGTCATTAATAACGTGATATCACCATGCATTGAATTTTTACTCCAAAACGTGGCTACGCCAACTTTCAAATGTGGAAAAATATTATGTAATGCCCCCAAAATAATACAAATAATCTAACTCATAACAGAAATGATTATAATAGAATTGGTGTACCTCCATATATCAGAGTTCGTATTACAACAGATAATACATGCAATATACATTCACAAATGTTAATCATGAATCTATAGCCTGTAACGCCAGTTAACAACAAATAACTAAATGTCCTACGGGCTTACATCTTTCCAAGACATTGTTTGGTTACAACAAAAGGGAGTCTTAAGCTCCATACATATAAAGCCTTCAACTTGAATAAACATTTAAATACAAAATAACAAAATAGAGCCTCCAGCTCCTAAGTCCTCCCAATCTACATCCTTGGAGGAAGCATGTCGCCGGTACCTGAAAAAGGTTTCCCAAGTAGGGTGAGTCAAAGCCCAATAGAAACAATTTATCATAATATATGAGGTTTAACTAAAATATAAGTGTCAGATAAACGTTCAATATTTATGACCAACTCACATTCTTTCCATGACCATTCAATACTGATACTCACATCTCAATCCATTTCCATCTATTCATTTCAAGTTAATTCATTTCATTTCAAGTCATTTGACAAATGTATAATTTTCCAAATAACCCTACCGAGACTACAACTCAGGGGCTCTCAATCAACATAACTATCATACAAGCACTTCAACATTGCCACGTTACGAAAATTTCGTCTGCGAGATCGACACCCATGTATACATAAGATTTCGGGACTTTCACCTTGGACACCCCGGCCAACTTAATTTCAATGGAGTCCATCCCCTATCTCCTCCCAAAACGTTATACATATGCAATGTATTTAAAAGCATCGTCAAATTCAATGACTATCAACTATACATACTCAATGCATTATCATACCGTCATATTCAATGACACAATTTAAATGATTAGTTTCAATTTACCTAATCCTCATGCAATTTCTACAACAATCATAGCTATCTTCCACTGATAGCCCAATGCAGTTATTTCTAAACAGATATACAATCTTTATAACAGATAATTCATCAAATTTCCATAGGTGAGTAATTAAATAAATCCAACTATACCATTCATTCATACACCCTCCCAATTTCACATTTCTCATACCAATTCCATTATTTATACAAAATAATTATTTAACACATATTAGGGCAAATTTTTCCCTTTTTTCAAATATCAATCCAAAGGTTAAAATTCACCATTCTAACCCAAGATAACCTCATATTCAAAACCCTATATTCATTTATAGAAGACAACATAGAAACCCCTCTTTTCAATTTGAATCTAAACCCTAAGTTTTCTCCAAACATCCCAAAACTCACCATTTATACATAACAACAAATAACTAGGTTAAAGATCATAAAAAAGTGTAGAATATTCTTACCTCAAGTGTATAATCCCAAAAGAGAAGTGGAGAAACCTCAAAAACGCCCAAAATCAACTCTATTCAGATCAGATGAAAGCCTACGGAATACTCTATATTTTTATCAAAGAGAGTAGGGTTGAGAGATCCTTAGATCTAGGTGTATTTGTAGAGAGAAGTCAAATTTTAGAGAGAGAAAGAGCCGGTTTAGGGTTTTTGAGTGAAAGGAAATCAAAAGTGATGTAAAAATGCACTACTGCGAACTGATATACGCGAGGCTCGCTCGAGCGAAGGAGTTGTCGCTCAAGCGACCAGACACAACAAGTGTCCTCGCTCGAGCGCAGAATACAAAGTCCTAGAAATTTTGCAAACAGAAGACCGTCGCTCGAGTGCAAAAGTCCTCGCTCAAGCGAACATCAACACCCTCCCAGAAACTTTGCAGGACTGAACAAATGCTGGGAGATCACAAAACTCGCTCGAGCGAAAGCCAAAATCTGGGCAACAACATTCTAGACCAACTAGCAACCAACCTGTTCCAAACATGCCCAAGACATCCCAATACTCAAGCTTAAAGAATGGAAGGAAGAAAATACATGGATAACAATATTAACTCATAAAACCGAAGTCCGGGATGCAACAATAGTCGGGTCAAAACCGAGATCGCTATATGTTATAAATAAGTTAATAATAGCTAAATTTTTTATAAAACTTTGAAACTTTGGAAAAATGTTGTATATTAATTAATAATAGTTAAATTTTTAATAAATGAATATATTGTGTAATAAAAAAAAATTAGAAAATCAACTTTAATAGTTGGATAGGATTACATGAATAAGTATAAAAAAAAAAAGAAAATTGTTGAAAAGTCCAATCTAACAATTACGTAAGGCATTAAGTTCAGTAGATATTTTTTTTGGTAAAAGGTCTACCCTTTGTGAAATAATTTGGTGAGAAATTCTTTTATTGTTTTGGAGAACATTTTATTTCTAATTTTACCTATTAATTAATTTGTTGAATTTTTTTAACTTTCAATTTAATTTTTTTTATCTATTCAATTTTTTTGAATCTATCTGTTGAATTTTTTTTGGATCTGTTTGTTGATTTTTTTAATCTCTCTATTAAAATTTTGTTCTATCTGTTAAAATTTACCATGTATATTTTTAATCTATCTGTTCAAATGTTGATCCTATCTGTTTATTTTTTGATCTTCTCTGTTCAAATTTTGATCATATCTTTTGATTTGTTAAATTTTTGTATCTTTCTGTTGAACCTCTTTCTCTCTATTTATCTGTCTGTCAAACCAAACATATGGACCAGTTCTTTGATCCTATATATCTTTTCAAGTAAATTCACTTAAATTAAGTAACTATAATGAAGAAATAAAACATCAACACATGCACACACAGTTCAAAAAACAAACAAAAAAAAAATCAACCCACACATATAAGGTTACAAAAATTGAACCATTTTAGCCATGGCTGAGAGTTCTGAGTTTGTCACACCAAAAGATTTTTTAAAAATAAAAAAAAATAAAAAAAAAAAGACTAGGAGTGTTGATCAATAGTTGTGCTAGTGTACCCAAACAACCACACGGAGAGAGAGAGAGAGAGAGAGAGAGAGAGAGAGAAGGGGGTTCACAACAGATCTGATTCTCGTCATGCACAGATTTGAGTCTCTTCACCTCTGGCGAGTCAGATTGGAGTCCCCGTCACTGCCGGTGACTTCGCGAACTGGCTAAGGGTCAAAGTGAGCTTGACCGGCGTTGGCTATGGTTCAGCGACGAATAAGATATTTGGAAACTAGTGCCGCGTTCGTGAATCTCAAAGAAAATGGTGACAGTGAAGCGAAGAGCGGTGGAAGCGGAACGCTATCATCGTTGCTGATACACGTACCTAATGAACGGCAGCGGTGTTGCTGATCTAGGTCTTTCATTTCTCTCTCTCTCTCTAAACATGGATCACCGTTTTTCTCTCCCTCCTCTCTAGGTCTCCAATTGACATCTTAGGCGGCGCAGAGTCGAGGACGGCAACGGCAGGACGGTGGTGTTGGGGGAAGGACGGTGGTGTCGGGACAATGGTGGTGGTGTCGGAGAAAAAGTAGCTTTGATTTGTTTTTCACCATATGTATTTGTCTCTAAAATGTGAATTTTTAGTGAAAGAAAATTTAAATTTACAGATCGAGTTTTCTAAAAAAAATTAAGAAAAATTATTTATAAATCCCCCTTTGGAGAAAAGTTGTTTAGTCTTAGAAATTTTCTTTCAAACCAATCAGTCTTTTTTATTTTGGATATGTTGTATTTCCTTAATTTGGGAGTTTGGGAGTTTACTTGTTTGTTGTGTGATTTTGTTTGGATTTTTTCTCTAATGTTAGATGTGTGTGGGTAAGATAGATTTTTACTTTTCTATTTTTTTGTGAGGATTTAGTGGAGTGATTTGTGAGTGGATAATGTTACCTCATTTATGGTGTTACTAGTGTTCGTTCTTTTTTGTGGTGTTCGTCCCTATTATAACATTGACATTAATTAACATCTAAATGACCCAAACCACTAATACTACTATATCCTTAATAATCATAACAACGTCAAAAAACAAGGGCCATTTCACGTGTACAAAATACATGTTAATACAAATATCACAATAACAAAATACGACCAACAAAAACCACAATGTTACACAACACAATCATTGTTCAGCAATACAAAGTTACACCAACTTGTTAAATGACATCTACACATACAAAACCTACAATAGAACAATGACCAAACCACCAAAACCTCAATGTACTCTAAACCCACATTACCATTCACATATAATAACAATACAATACGAACCTATAACATTACTGACCTAACATTATATATAAAAATAGACAACTATGTTTGACAACACAATCGAAATATTTATCAAAGAAGTAAAATAACAACATAGAAACATATACCTAACGCCATTGCCTACTAACACAATTGTCGCCAACGACTCAATGAAGAGTGTACACACGCCGGTTATATGTTGGTAACGTCAACCTAACGACGGAATGATGTAGTTTTCGATCCTAATCGCTGTATTGACAGAAATGGAAATTTGTATTTCTAGGGTTTAGAGGGAACCAACGTCAAAATTGGCAATACAAAGATAGGATTTGACGTTGCTAAAGCCAAATAAATAACAAACAAAGCAATCTACACCTATTAACATCAGGAATCCACAATGTTTCCATCTTTGTCTCTTCTATTTTGATCGGGATAGAGAGAAAACATAAAAATAATATAATAAGCATTTTTGTCACAAACGTAATTTTCACATCACCGAATCCTTAACTTACTCATAATATTTAGGATAACACACGCCAACACCATGTACGAAAGCGTCATTACCACTCAAATAGGACTTATCAATGTATAAAATAAAAAGTAAGACTGGTTTAAAAATTTATGATTTAAGATTTATTGATATATCATATTTTTTTTAATGTATATAAAATTAGTTTTCAAATATCTATCCATTAATAAAGACGGATAATATTTTAATGTTAATTTTTAGTGAAAGGGAGGCAGCAACAACCACGGCCATCTAATGGAGTTTGTGTTTCCGTATTTGTTTTTTTTTTGGGGTTTCGTTTGGAAAGAAGAGTTGGAATTATTTTAATCACAAAAAAATAAAATAAATTTTTTAATTTAATAAGATAAAATATGAAAAAATTATTTATAAGTTCTATTAGGGAGACTTATGTTACATATGGTCCTCCTAAAAAACTTATGTTCCCATAAGTCCTGTGGGAAATTTGTTGACACATTTACCCTCAATATTAGTTGTTAATATCATAAATAATAGTAAAACCATATATAGGAAATTGAATGTTATCATGGATCATATCTATGTAAACATAACGTAACGTGACACCTACATAAACGTAACGTGACACCTATACGTAACGTGACACTTACATAAACGTAACGTGACACCTATGAAATTGCATGTTATCATAGATCATATCTACATAAACGTAACGTAATGTGACACCTACATAAATGTAACGTGACACCTGTGATCTATAGCAACATTCAATTTCCTATGAATGTTACCATAGATCATATTTATATGAAACGTAACGTAACACCAACATAAACCAGCAACATTTTCACATTCAATTTAAAAAAATAAAAACTCATTAAGTTTGCGAAACGTAACGTTACACGTTACGTTACGTTTATGTAGGTGTCACGTTACGTTTATGTATGTGTCACGTTACGTTACGTTTATGTAAATGTCACGTCACGTTATGTTTATGTAAACATCTAGGATCTTATAGAATACATTCCTATCTAAATAGGACTTGAAACTATATAAGAAATTACACAGGACTTAACCTACCATAAGTGTCTGAAAAAAGACTTATAAATAAGTCTCCCATAAAATATCATATTTAACCTATAATTATTATATTCTTTCTCTCATAAAAAGTTAAAAAAAATTAAAAACACATTCCTAAACAGAATTTTTTAATTTCAAATTAAAATAACTAAAATATCAAAAAATTAAAATACCAATCCGCTTTTCAAACGAAACCTTTTTACTCCTTTTTACTTCGACAGAGTCTCCATCCATAAATGCTGAATGATTCTCAATTATGTTACATATGAAAAATATGGAAAAATTATTTATAAGTCCTATTAGGGAGACTTATGTTACATATGGTCCTCCTAAAAAACTTATGTTCCCATAAGTCCTGTGGGAAATTTGTTGACACATTTACCCTCAATATTAGTTGTTAATATCATAAATAATAGTAAAACCATATATAGGAAATTGAATGTTATCATAGATCATATCTATATAAACATAACTGTTGGCTTTTTGGCTGTTCGAAGGGTAATTTTGTAAATGCGAGCGTGCCAGCAAGGATCAATCAGTCCTTACAGAAATTATAGTTGCCAACCAATTATCAGACGATTGTGTTTTAGTTCTTTCAGCCTCAATGAAGAGGACTTTCACTGGTGGCTTGACTTAGGAGAAATTAAGAGAAATAACAGTTAATATGAAGAACAATCGAAGGATTTCATTAAAATGAACACTTACAATAGTTCAAACTCAGCCTCGATGAGGTTTACAGCAACAGTCTACTTGAATCTACTTGAAACTACTCCTATGAATCGAAGTGCAGTGCTGGTATTAAAGTGCAGGTATTTAAAGAACAAGAACTGTAAAACTGGAAAGGAAAAATATGAAGTAAAGACTGGTTTGTATGATCTGAGTCTGGGGGTTTTTTCTGAGGGCTTCCCTGCTATTTATACTTGTCGAAGATGACCTTCGAACTGCACTTCGAACCGTCGAACTGCTCCTCCATGATCGATGATCATGCTGCCTTAGAAGTAGCCCCACTACGCCATCTCTTGCAGTTGAGCTTCCCTCCTGTATTTGAATTTGAATATCAAGTAACTGTTGAAGCCACGTCACTTTGTATTTCTTTACTGATCTAGTGCTACTCAGATCATGTAAGTACCAATGTTCATCGCCACGTGTTCGATCAGGATCGAAGACTTGAATTATCTTCCCATAATACCCTTATTCTGCCACGTGTCAAACTATGATTTGGTTTTACAAAATATATAGCCAACATTACCCCCCGCACTAATATACCCAATACTTGGAAATATTAGTGGATCAAAAAGCTTTTCCCGCGCTTTTTGGAATGTGCATGGGATCTATCTTCAGGAAACACAACCGTCATCTATTTGATGATCATTCGCATTATCATTCGCATTAACTCTCAATTTAACGAACATCCCAATACCTTCAGCATTCGAACGGACTATGGCTCAATCAACTTCGCACTCTACTGATCAAGCATACGAAGAGCCACTGAGTAATGCTATTTCCCCTCGAAAGAATCTCCACGCATTCATTAGCCACCTTTACCCACCCTTCTATATTCAGGTCATGGAGGCTTTTGCAGATTATCAACCTTTGGACTACGACCACATTGCCCTTAACCCTTCGATTTACAAATTTACAGATACAAGAAATTCTTCCTCTAAACTCCCCTTGTACCTTGAACGAACTACTCTCAAGCCTTAAGTTGCAAATATGGACCTAGGGAGTTCTTCTTCACAAACCTCTACTTGGGATGAAGCTACAACTTCTTCATCTTCTAGGGTTTCCGGATGGACAAACTGGTCAACACCTGAGTCCTGGGACTTGAGGGAACGAATTAATCACCATTTTGTTGAGTTCACTGACCCTTTACATTTTCCTTCTTACGCTCGAAGCTCTGTGGTCTATCCTTATGTGCCTATTGACCTTCGTCGTAGTTTGGAGGAGAATCTGCTTGTGGCCTGGTACACATCCTCTATGCCCACAAGGACAATGCACACTGCCCGTCATCTGGAAGAATCACAAGGGTATACTCCTTCATTTTTGGCCAAGAAGGCAAAAATTTGCTCTTCTGACTGGCTCGACTATATTAATGCCTTTGTTCCTTCCGCTCCAGTGCCCAATCCCCCTTCTTCACCTTCTGGAATAGAAGCATCCACACCTTCTCCATCTTCTGAAGCAGAACCATCTACTCCTTCTCCATCTTCTGAAGCAGAACCATCTACTCCTTCTTCTCCTCCCACTCTTTCCTGGACAGAGAAATTAAGGCTTGCCCTTCCCATGGACAAGATCTTTCCACCTTACAAACCTCCATCAACTCCTACTCCATCTGAGCGGAAACAAGCTCAACTTCTGCTTGCGGCTTTCTCTCACTTGCCCTTCAATGTTCTTGAGGATGACATCCCTCTCAAGAACTTTCGATGGGCCTGTGACATTCTGACTAGGGGCCATGTCCTCAATCCCATTGCCCAAGCAGAACTTCACTTGTTTTTAGACCAACTTCCGCTACTCCTCCATTGGCATCAAAATTCCGAGGCCACCACCCAATCTTTAGATCAGTTTTCATCTCTCCGAATTCATGCCCAGTACGAAGCAGAAAACTTCATCGAAGACTTCGATGACTTCAAAAATAAAGATTCTGCGTATTGGGATGATTTGGTCATAGATGAATCGGAACGAAGTTTGAGGGAAGAGGCTTTCGAGAAAAAGGCTGAGGAGCTCTATTATGAAGTGAGAGCATATCAACTGATGCAGCCAACATTAGAGGAGATAGAAGATATAATAAAGAAAGAACAAATATTCATTGATCATTGTTGGACAAAGTTCCATGATCTTGTTATTTATTCTATTCCTTATTTTTATGAGCTCGAATTTGTACCCAAATGAGGATACTCAATGTAATTGTCTTGGCTTTAACACAAACAGAGTCTTTTTGCATTTGACATTGTTTGCCTTTGTTTCCTTTCTGTCTTCAAAAGCCAACTTATAGCTTCGAATTGAACAATCTCACCTTTCGAATCTAGACTCAATTGTTCAATGAAATGTTGAAAAAACCAACATGTCTTTCTCCAACTTATGGAGTATAATTGACAATTTGGCTGATATCATCTGGAATTACCGCTTTGAATTTTAACAATATTACTCCTCAAAAATAACTATAACCAATATATATGGTCATGGTTAATATAGCCAATAAATTCCAAATTGACTATTTTGCTTCGAAGAGTAATCCACACTGTTTTAGGTTCAAAAAGCAATTCCTTCTTGTATATATGGAAACCAACAATTGGTTTTAATGCTTCGAACAGTGCTCATCCTTAAAGGATCCAATAACCCTCAAACAGGTCTTTAAACCCTTTGAAGCGGACCAATATTCGAGCATTCTAGCACTTATGTAGTACGCTTCGAAGCTGACTCATGTATTTCGAAGCTTGTTGTTATTTGATTTTTTGGCGCCAAAATCTCATTTCGAAGCCAAATATCTTGCTTCGAAGCTGACGTTAATATCCGGAGTGTGTTTTTTCCCTCCAAAACTATCAATATTGGAAGAGGCTCCTCGTATTCGTACTTTTAGTACTTAACGACTTATGCAATATATCTTCGGACACAAAAGCTTTTCTTTAAAACCCTTTTGCTTCGTGTTTCTGAATACACTTGCTCTTTTAACATTCAAACCCTCATATCTTTCATTTCTCTTTACTTCCTCCTTTCCTTTTCGAACATCGTACCATCCATGGCTTCTTCTTCACCAGAAGTTCCCATCATAGAACGTGTGAGCTCATCCGTAGCTTTGAAGAGGCTCATTGATGTGGAGTGCGAGAAGTATAGGGCTGGGGGAAAAAGCGCCATTGATGGGCGTGTCTTTATCCCTCGTCGTCATGAGCGACAAGACTATGTGCTCGGGCCAATCTTCAAGGAGATCCCTATTGAACTCCCAGCTCTGTACCCTCGCCTGGAAAACCAATGTCTCCTATATGAAGGTGGTCTTGATTGGAGGAGCTGGAGGATCAATCGCCCCCACCGATGTTGGCCCACGATGAGACCAGAGTGGCAAGAGTGGTATGATCGGGTTATCCCTGCGAGGACACTGGACCTTCAAGAGCTCTGCCTTCTCGACGCTCTTCGACTATCAAGGGTAACTATCACAGAGGACCCTTTTTTAATCCCTGCTGCTTTATGCTTTTGGAACCCTATCTTTAATTTCTTTCAATTTAAATGTGGGATGATGGCTCCTACTGTTCTTGATATTTGCCATTTACTAGGAGTATCCCCCATTGGTACCATTATTACACCCGATTTCCCCGATTCTACAGTCTCTTTCTCCCTCCCCTCTCTTAACTTATCTTACAGCGATTTTGTTAAAGCTGAAAATAAAAGAGAGGGCCCAGTAACCGATAGGGAGTTCTTTTCCTTCTTGTTATACTGGCTTTGCAAATTCCTCTTCTGCACTTCTTCACAAAGAATTATGCCTGAATTTGCTCCACTTGCCAAAGCCTTTGTTTTGCAAAAAAGAGTAGCCTTAGCCCCATACATTCTTGGTCATGTATACAGAGTTTGTTCCCTTTTTTGTGAGAAGCCCTTAGATGCTAATCAAGGGGGGCCATTCTGGATCCTTCAGCTTTGGCTTTTTGCTTATTTCACTGAACTACAATCCAAATGTCTTAAATTTTCTGGGGCATTAATTCTCTTACCCATGGCATAAGACTAGCCAATGCTGCCCTCTATCCTTCTTCTTTTGCCTTTTATTTCTCTTTTTTTCATCAACTACCAGTCGAACTTCCTGCTCATCGCTTTCGTCCTTTCGAGGACCAACATAGGTCCCACCTTGGTTGAGTCACTTTTTAAGTGACAGGCCCTGTACTTTCGCCAATTCACAAAGACATATGGGCCTCCCTTTTGCTTCCTAGGGAGCTGTTTATTGGGACTACAAACCCCAGGGCTTATAAATGTATAGCTGAACCTTATTGTCCTGCTCAATTCGCTAGACAATTTGGTTTCACACAAGGGGTCCCAATACCTCTCTGCAGCAACACCAACCTGAGCCTTACCAGAAGAGATCTGAAAGTTAGGAAATCAAGGTTGGAGGAGGCAACCTTCAAATTTATGGATGACTTGGCTAATTTTGAATTCACTCCATTCCTTCCTGCGGGCACTGCATTGAAGAGATACCAACAGTGGTGGGACAAATAATATGGAAATCTATTTAGCCATTGCACCAAAAAACCTATTTGGAGGTATTAGATGTGTCCAAGCCCAAAGGAGCTGAGACTGTCCCTTCTTCTACTGTGCCTCCTACAGCTCAGTCCATCCCTGCTACCTCAACTCCTTCGAAAGCTACTCGGGCTGCTTCAAGAAAAAGTATATACTTTCAACTTCTCTTTTTCCTTTTGAGTCTCTTGTTTGTTTCCTTTATACTTATGCTCTTTGGTGCAGGGTCTCTTCAAGAAGAATCTCCTAAAAGAGCTGAGACTTCAGCTATTCTCAAAAAGGAACAGCAACAGAAACAAAAAAGGAAGCTGATCCTCCTTTCTGAGGAATCTGAAACTTTGGGGAGAAGAAGCAGTCGAACAAGAGCAAGAGGTGCCTTTACAAAGAACCAAGAGACAAAAGGTGGCTACCTTTCCTTCTGATACCTCTGAGCATCCTTCTCTCGAGGCAGACATTATAGTATTGGAGAAAGAACTAACTTTAGAGAAATCTGAACCCCAGATTAAAGAGAAGGAGATTGAAAAGGAACCAGTAGTGTCCCCACCAAGGGGGAAGAGGAGAAAAAAGACCACTGTCTCTCCTTCTGACTTTGCTGAAGACTCTGATTCTGAAACAATCGCCCAAGTCATAGAAAGGAGGAGGAAGGTGACTGTTTCGACTGATGTCTTGGTTGAGGATCCCATTCACGAATCTGTTGTCAAGATAGTAGAGCAGGAACATCCCAAGGCAATAATTGTTTTTGAAAGGGCCGAGAAGAAAAGACAGCAACAGTTTTTGAGAGATGAAGCTACTGCTGCTGATGCATTACACAAGAGAAGCTGCACGAAGACAACAAAAAACGAGCATCCTCCCCTTCGCAGTTCTCCCATCAGTGCCAATACCTCTGAAACAAGTAATTTCTTTCATATTTCTACTGTTTTCCCTTTGTCAGCCTTTGTATTGAAGTTTGACATTGCTTTGCATTTCTTCCTTTTGCAGCGACAGTTATCTTCCCCAGGAGGCCTATTCCAATTTCAGTTGAAGTTGATCAATTGCAACATGTGAAGACCATCCAAATCATGCTTCCACTCCCCAAGCCTATATTCGACACACCTTCTTTGAGTTCAAGCATCCCTGCATCCCTCTTCCTTGGTTTAGAGCCATTTCTCCCTTCTTTGACTTTTGATCTGCCTCAATTTACCTCTTCTTCGAGCCTTGCTCTTCCTCCTCCCGTCTCAGAAATTCCAACTGCTGCTTCATTCCCAATGGCAGTTGACTCTTCCATAGAGGGGTGCTGGTAGTTCCCCAATTCATGGTTCATCGCCTGTGCCTACTTCCAGCCCCTCTTCCCTTGATTCCTTGGTGACAAAGACCATAAAGGCTGCTAAAGATGCCCCACCTATTTCTCCTATCCCCATGCAGTCTCCTATGTTTTCCACCACAGCACTCTCTATGCCTTTTATGTCTAGGGATGAGGTGGACATCTTCGAGGGAAGACTAGCTAGTCTATTTGACACATCCTCTACCTCCCCAACTTTCAGTGCTGAAGCTGAACCATTAACCTTGGCTGACTCCTTGCTGAAAATCTTTGAGAGCTCTTCTTCTACCAGTAGCAAGCCTTTTGCCCCTTCTATAGACTTAGACACTTGCTTGGAACTGCTGATCTCCTTTTCGAGGATCCCCTTCGAGGCTCTACAAAGGCCTATCATCAGAAATGGGTTTCTTCAGTGCTGTAAAATCGTGGAGCAGTTCGGCATGGATGTCTCAAGTCATCTATCCCAGGCTGCAGCTACTATTGATTTCTACATTAACATCTGTCATGCTGCCAATGCTGCGAATGAGAAATTGGCTAGGGATCAGAGTTTTGTCTCTCAAGTGCATACTGAAGTATCAGACCTCAAGGAACAACACTCCTCTGCCTCCCAGTTTCGAATTCAGTTGCTGGAGAAGAAAGCTCAACTTGAGGAGGAGCTAGCTGCAGTAAATCGAGCCTTGGTTCGAACTGACACTAAACTGCACATCACCAACCAAGAGCTGGCTGATCGAAAAGAGGATATGGCTGCAGCTATTCCAACTGTTTCCAGCACTTAGCAGTAGGAAATCTATTGTACAAAAACAATTAAGACATTGTAATGATTTCTGGGCCAATTTGTGGCGCAATGTACTTGATTCTTTATAAAAGAACAAATTTTGTTTTATCTGTCGAGCAGTCTTATGTTTTTGTATGTTTATGTTACCCCTTGTGCTTCCCAAATGGTTGGAAAATAAGTCTTCAAATATCTGCCATTGATCTTTTTGGGATGTACATACCCATTCAAATTTCTTAAATGGTAGGCCCCAAAAGGCAGAACTCTATGAATTTGATATGGTCCTTCCCAGTTAGGTGACCATTTGCCAAATTTATGGCTTTTAATTCCTACTGGGAGTATTGTCTTCCATACCAAATCACCTTCATCGAAGCCAATGTGCTTGACTCTCTTGTTGTAATTCTTAGCTGCTTTCTTCTTTTGGAAAAGGATGCTATTTAATGCCAATATTCTGGCTTCATCTATGCCCTCTAACTCCAAGCACATACTTTGATGGTATTGCTCAAGATCTAACTGATCTTGACATCTTACCCTCAAGGATTTAACATTAATTTCCACAGGTAGAACTGCATCATGCCCATATACTAGGGCATAAGGAGTAACTCCTGTGCTTGACCTTGGGGAAGTTCTGTAAGCCCACAAAACATCCAACAGAAGGTTATGCCAATCCCTAGGATTATCCTCCACAACCTTTTGTATTATCCTTTTTTCAAGGATTTATTGGATGATTCAGCTTGACCATTGGCTTGTGCATAATAGGGTGTGGAATTAACAAGGCTAATTCCGAATTCTGCCACAAAGGACTTCACCATTTTCCCATCGAACACAGTTCCATTATCTACAGTAATGGTTTGTGGGATGCCAAATCTATGGATCAAGTCTTTAATGAACCCAATGACTTCTGTTTGGTCTACAGCTTTATAAGGTTTGGCTTCGACCCATTTAGTGAAGTAGTCAGTGGCCACTAGAATAAAACAATGATGTTTCGAAGAAGGTGGGTGTATTTTTCCCATCATATCCATGGCCCACCCTCTGAATGGCCAAGGTTTCACTACTGCATGCAGGTCAGTTATGGGCACATGCCTTATTGTACCATGTTTTTGACATGCTTGGCAACCCTTTGCATATTCTATGCAGTCTTTAAGGATAGTTGGCCAATAGTAGGAATGCCTTCGAAGCAACCATCTCATCTTTACGCCAGGCTGATGAGCACCACAGATGCCTTCATGAACCTCAGCCATAGCTGTTAATGCTTCTTTTGGGCCTAAACATTCCAGCAATAAGCCATCTCCTCCCCTTTTTGTAGAGAGCGTTGCCATATATCATATATTGCATAGACTGCAATTTGATTTTCCTGCTGGCCTTCGAAGATGGACCAGCCAAGTACTGCATTATTGGATGCCTCCAATCTTGTTCTTGTAAGTCATTATGATTAACTTCCAAGACCATATTCCTTTTATTCAAAGGTTGTATTAATTTTTGATATGTTGTCTGACTGATGTCCCTTTGGGTATTATCCCTTCTCTTGAAGTTCGAAGCTTTCTGAGCCACATCATTAGCTCTATTATTCAAGAATCTTGGAACATGGGTTACATTTGCTATTTGAAACTGAGAAAGCAGATGTAATGCAACAACATAATATGGTAGGATGCTTATGCTTTGACACTTGAAAATCCCTTTTACTTGGTTAACCACCAATTGAGAGTCTCCAAATATGTCAACTGCATGTACTTGTAACCCAATGAGGATTTCTAGCCCTACTATTAAGGCTTCATACTCAGCCTGATTATTGGAACAAGTGGCTTCATCCACTCTGAAACCATGTGTGGTTTCTACCCCTTGTGGAGACTTAATCACAATACCAATTCCAGTTAAACCATTGGCTTTCGATCCATCGAACCACATCTGCCATGGCTCAACACTAGCCATACCAAGCTCCATTATCTCTTGGCTCTCTGTTCGAGATGGATGGTCTGCCAGAAAATTGGCTAAGACTTGTCCTTTTACTGCCCTTTGAGGGACATATTCTAGATGAAATTCTGATAAGGCTAGTATCCACTTGCCAATTCTTCCCCTCAACATAGGTCTGGATAACATGTACTTAACCAAATCTGTGGTCGCAATTACCAAGACAGTTGTAGGTAAAAGATAATATCTTAATTTCATTGCAGCAAAATACAAAGCAAGACACAGCTTTTCAACAGCTGAATATTTACATTCACAAGAATTTAAAAACCTACTAAGGTAATAAATAGCTTGCTCCTTGCCTTCTTCATTGTCTTGGGCCAAAAAAGCTCCCAATGAATCTTCTGCTGCAGCTATATACAACTTCAAGGGCTTGTTTCCCTTTGGTGGCATCAGCACTGGAGGGTTGGCCAAGTAGGCTTTAATACCTTCGAAAGCACTTTGATGCTCTGCTGTCCACACAAACTCTTCTTCATCTTTTAGCCTTAACAAGGAAGAAAATACTTTAGTTTTCCCTGCAGTGTTAGAAATAAACCTTCGAAGAAAGTTAACCTGCCCCAGGAACCTTTGTAATTCTTTCTTACTTGATGGAGGCCTAGCTTCAATGATGGCTTTAGCTTTATTCTGATCAATCTGTATTCCTTTCTTGTGCACTACATAACCCAAGAAGTTTCCAGATGATACACCAAAAGCACACTTAAGAGGATTAAGTTTCAACTTGAACTTCCTCATTCTTTCGAAAGCTGCTTCTAAATGAAACAAATGCTCCTCCATGGACTGGGATTTCACTACAATGTCATCAATGTAACATTCTAAGTACCCTCCAATGAGATCATGAAAGATAGTGTTCATAGCCCTCTGATATGTAGCCCCAGCATTCTTCAGACCAAATGGCATTTTAACCCATTCGAAGGTGCCAATATTCCCAGGACATCTGAATGCTGTCTTGTGGATATCTTCCTCTGCAATGCATATTTGGTTATAACCAGAGTGGCCATCCATCATCGATAAAACTTGATGTCCTGCTGAACTGTCTACCAGCAGATCCACTATAGGCATAGGGTACTCATCTTTAGGAGTTGCTAGATTTAAGTTTCTGAAATCGATGCATACCCTCATTTTGCCATTCTTCTTAACTACAGGCACAATATTAGATAGCCATTCAACATACCTGGCTGTCCTAATAAAGTCTGCCTTGAGTAGTCTAAGAATTTCTTCCTTGACCTTCTGAATTACTTCTGGACTCATCCTTCTTGGTTTCTGTTTGTATGGCTTGAAATTGGGCTTCATAGGGAGCCTGTGTTCCACCAAAGATCTATCCAATCCTGGTAGTTCATTATAAGACCATGCAAAGCAATCTTTGTATTTCTTTAAAACAACCAATAACTGGTCTCTGTCCAGAACATTCAAGCAAGTACTTATATAAGTGGGCTGCTGCACAGAACCCTCCCCTAAATTCACCTCTTCTAAGGGGTCTTGCGTCTGAGGACTTATCGAAGCTTCTTCTCTGGTTTCTTCAACCTTCGAAGCAAGCTGTTCGCCTTGTTTTGCTCCTAGGTTCTTTAATTCGACATCTCTGCCCTCCTCCTCATAGACAAAATCTGTCCATAAGGCGTCTTCTTCCTGTATCTCCTGGACTTTTGTTTCAATGTCCAATGCACAATATTTATCAAGGGTCAAACTTATGACCTGTTGCTGTTCTTGTTTGCAGCCAATTTTCATGGCCTCTCTCTCTTGCCTCTGTACTTTCTGGACTATTGCTTTTACGTCCAATGATGAGAATTTAATCAAAGCCAAGGACTTGGCTTCTCGCTCCTCACTTTTTTGCCTATAACCAGGCATCATTGTCATCTTTCACGACAACCTCTTCATCAGCACTTTCTTGGACTAAGTGCTTCAGGTGTGTCACTTCCTCATCAGCCGTCACTTCGGCTGAGCCATCAGCTTTCCTCAGTATACTGAGTGGTGTTACTCCCTCAATATACAATTTGGCCTCTGCAAAGTCTGCACAGGCTATGAAAGGTTGAGGATCTGCATCAATCTCCTCTGTCTCTCCATTGCCCAGGGCCATCATGATCTTCTGATGCAAAGAGGAAGGCACACATTTGTTGGTGTGGATCCAATCTCTCCCAAGTAAGGCATTATATTTGGCATTGCTGTCGATGACGAAGAAAGCTGTCATACAATCCCTGGTCCCCACACTCAAATTAATAGGCAGAATCCCTTGAGCCATCTGCTTATCTCCAGCAAAGCCAGCAATGGTTGTACTGGTTGGGATCAACCTGGGATTCTTCTTCCCTAGTTTCTTCAAGGAAGATTTCGGTAATAAGTTTACCGCAGCCCCATTGTCTATTAGGACTCGGTTTAGCTGTATTCCATCAAAGAAAGCCTTGATGTACAAAGGCTTGACATGTTGGGTCATGGAGTTTGAGGGGTATTCAAAAGGATATGAGAGGTTGATGCTCACCTCTTCCTCGCTTTCATCCTCAGTTTCCATTGGAGTAGCCATTTCAGGAGCATCCTGTACCATACTCACTTGTGACTCCTCGCTAGAGACAGGAATTGGATCCATGTCTTGGTCACCCTGATCCTCATCTTCAGCCTGGAATTCATGAGGTAGTATGTGTACCATGTTGACTGATACAGGGGGAAATGAGCCAAACTGAATGGCTGGCTGAACCTTCTTTCCCTCTTGGCTACCTTGCTCAGTGTCTTCAGCAGCATCCTCCATGCTGCATTCTGGTATTTCATTGATAACTGATCCCTTCGAAGGATCCTTCCCAACTGGTTCTTCAGTCAAGAATGCTTGTTCAGCCATGAAGGCTTCGAACATTCCTTCTGCCATTTCCTTCTCTTGGCTCATGCCAATCTCTTCTTCCGTTTCACTGTCACTTTCCATTAGAGCCTTTTCCAGCCCTGCCAAACTAGACTTCTCCCTGGCCCTTAATTCAGAATGAACTTGGGCCAATTGTTCTCTGCTACAAACCACTTTACTTTGTAAAGTCGGTTTTGGAGCATGGTCTGACTTCGAAGTTTTCTTTTCTTCTGTCTTGTCCTGTGAAGAACTCTCTCCACCTTCTTTCAGATCTTGCTGGTACTGGGTATACCTACGCTGAATCTTCCTCCTTTGCGATCTGGAGATAACTGGAATCATATTTGGTTCCTTTGTCTTTGGGTGTGTTTCAGCAATACCCAGTTGTTCGGAGCCACCAAAGGAGGTTTGACCATCCTTCCTGTGATTCCAACTTCTCTCCTGGCAGACAATTCCCTAGGTTTGTTTTGCATTACAAACCAATCTGGGAACTCCAGGCACCCAAGAGCTTACTGATTCAGATGTCGAATCACCTTTTTCCACCTTCGAAGCCATCTTCGAAACTGGCCGTGGAGGTAAGTGCTTGGTTCTGATCGCATGCCTTGAGCTTGATTCTGGCCTCTGATGGAGATGGCCATTTTCTGTTCTGTGTGAGGTTGGTCTGGGGGGCCAATCTCTGGCTTTAGTCCCATAACCTGAACTCCTCTCTAATCTTCTTTCGGAATGGCTACTCTCCATTCTGTAGTAGTTAGGTGGCCTAGATTCATGCAAAGGCCTCTTGCCCTTATCACGCATTCTGTCCACTGCAGGCTCAACCACTAAAGGTCGCTGCCTATCACTAGCCGGATACGGCCTTTTGTTGTAGGCATTGGTTGACTTAGGGCGTCTCTGAACATCCCTATAGTATTGCTTCCCATCAATTGGAAGCCCCTTCAACCATTTGTAGCTTAGTCTGCATCTGGGACACATCCTCTGCATTACAGCTGCTTCCAAGGAATCGTCATCCAGTACTTCTTCATCAGAGTTTTCCTTCTGATGTGAGAAACCTTGTCCAACAACTGGCGGGTTTCTAGTCTCCTTTTTGGCAGCTGTCTGGATTGGCAATATGCATTTGCACATTGACCTCTCCCAATTCCTGCAGAGATAGATTCTGAAAGTTTGGTACAACCACATTAGCCGCGCTTTCTCCAACTTCTGGAAACGGGTTACTGTCAATTCCCATGGCTTTCTCTGTTTTGGCTGGGAACTTCAGACTTCCTTTCCGGATTTGCTCTTGGATCCTGTCTCGAAAAACAATGCAGTTTTTAGTCGAGTGAGACCAAGAATTATGCCATTTACAGTATGCTTTTCCTTTAAGTTCATCAAGAGACGGCAGTTTTACCCCTTTTGGTAACTTAAGGAAATTGGCTGCAAGCAAATGATCAAAAATGTCATCTGCTTTTGTTAAGTCGAAAGAGTACTTTCTGTGAAAGTCTTTCTTTTTAAATTGCTGGTCGATGGTTGTGTCCTTATGAATTAATGCTTCACAGATTACGGGTTCTTTGCCCACAATCTCTGCTGCATCGATTTCATAATTGGGATCTCTATAGTATGTCTTATATGAAGCATTGTTTCGATCTTGTTCTTCTTCTAGTAACGCTTCATATCGAGACACCTTATAGGTTAATTCGACCAAATCCCTGAATTCAGTTGAATCAAAACTTCTTTCGAAGCCTGAACTCTAAACCGTTTTGAGCCAATCTTACAAATTCTGGCTCTGGAAGGATGACTCTACATTTATTTCGAGCCCTTTTAAATCTGGCAATGAACTGAGTAGCCTTTTCTTCAGGCCTTTGACTCAATCTTGCCAAGTCTGCCATGGACACTTCTGGCTCTGATTGGAAGAATTGGGCATGAAATGCCTCTTCCATTTGTTGCCAATTTTGAATGGAGCCAGGTGTAAGGTTGATATACCATACAAATGCTCCCCCAGTTAAAGAGTTTGGAAAACAATCTCAATTTTATGTAATCATGATTAGTGAATTCACCACATTGAGCAGCGAATCTGGCAATATGCTCTACTGTCGATTGATTTCCAGTTCCATAGAATAGGGTAAAGTCTGGTATTCTGAATCCTCTTGGGTATTCATGTACCCTATCTACCCATTCTGGGTATGGTTTTCTGTATACAGGAGTCTGGACCCCCCGAGCCATCGGTCCACACATCTCCCTAACAATATCAGCAATTTGGTCTCTAGGGACCATATTTTGGGCTTGCTGAGCCACTACCGGAGGGACAAACACAGGGTTTGGTGGACAAACTTGTGCCTGTGGTCCTCTTGGTCCAAAAAGTGGTATATTTGGGACTGGTTGCCCCTGTGGTGCAGGTTGCTGTTGAGGGTATGGTAAACCCCTTTGAGCCTGTCCTGCGAAAGGACCTGTGAAAGGTGCTGGAACAGGTATTGTGTCCCTTCCATTTGTGGGAAGACCTTCCAACCCCCCGGGTATAAATTCGAATAAGGGGTTATTGTACCCCCTAGTGCCAGGTATGGCTTCGAACATGGGATTTGCCACCATTCTTATGCCATTTTCTTGTACTTGGCCAGATCCACCACCTTGTGTGGCTTCACTGTTGAGTACTGAGGCATTTTGGCCTACTACAGGCCTTGAAATGGGTTCATACCAAGACTGAGGCGATGGTCTTTCATAGTTCTGAGTACTAGTCTGACCATTAAATTGTCCATTAACTTGCATAGGCTTTTTTTCTCTAGCCAATCTTTGCTGAGGGACATTTAAAATTTCCTCTGTGTGTCTTGTATTTGTTGGTTGGTGATTATTCATTCGATCCAAAAAGGATGTTGCCCACCTTTCCATTGTGTTCATTAATTGTTGTCCCATAGCCTCTACCAAGCCATCCCATGGGTTTGTTGGCTGGGTAGATGGGACGGTGGATGGTCCAATTCCTTGGTTTCGTCCAATATTATGAACATAAGGTTCTTGTCCAGAAGTACTGGTCTGTTCGACCAAAGGTTCTGATAGCATAGGAGTTTCCACAGGATGTGTTACAACATTCTCCTCTGGATTAGGTATCTCTACCTCTCCTTCTACGCCTTCTTGCCAGGCGTTCATTTTCTCCTTGTCGTCTTCGTCTAGCCATTTTAACAAGTCCCACTGGGCGTGCCAAAAATATATGTTGGCTTTTTGGTTGTTCGAAGGGTAATTTTGTAAATGCGAGCGTGGCCAGCAAGGATCAATCAGTCCTTACAGAAATTATAGTTGCCAACCAATTATCAGACGATTGTGTTTTAGTTCTTTCAGCCTCAATGAAAAGGACTTTCACTGGTGGCTTGACTTAGGAGAAATTAAGAGAAATAACAGTTAATATGAAGAACAATCGAAGGATTTCATTAAAATGAACACTTACAATAGTTCAAACTCAGCCTCGATGAGGTTTACAGCAACAGTCTACTTGAATCTACTTGAAACTACTCCTATGAATCGAAGTGCAGTGCTGGTATTAAAGTGTAGGTATTTAAAGAACAAGAACTGTAAAACTGGAAAGGAAAAATATGAAGTAAAGACTGGTTTGTATGATCTGAGTCTGGGGGTTTTTTCTGAGGGCTTCCCTGCTATTTATACTTGTCGAAGATGACCTTCGAACTGCACTTCGAACCGTCGAACTGCTCCTCCATGATCGATGATCATGCTGCCTTAGAAGTAGCCCCACTACGCCATCTCTTGCAGTTGAGCTTCCCTCCTGTATTTGAATTTGAATATCAAGTAACTGTTGAAGCCACGTCACTTTGTATTTCTTTACTGATCTAGTGCTACTCAGATCATGTAAGTACCAATGTTCATCGCCACGTGTTCGATCAGGATCGAAGACTTGAATTATCTTCCCATAATACCCTTATTCTGCCACGTGTCAAACTATGATTTGGTTTTACAAAATATATAGCCAACAATAACGTAACGTGACACCTACATAAACGTAACGTGACACTTACATAAACGTAACGTGACTCCTATGATCTATGATAACATGCAATTTCCTATATAGATCATATCTACATAAATGTAACGTTACGTAGCACCTACATAAATGTAACGTGACACCTGTGATCTATAGCAATATTCAATTTCCTGAATGTTACCATAGATCATATTTATATGAAACGTAACGTAACACCAACATAAACTAGCAACATTTTCACATTCAATTTAAAAAAATAAAAACTCATTAAGTTTGCGAAACGTAACGTGACACGTTACGTTACGTTTATGTAGGTGTCACGTTACGTTTATGTAAATGTCACGTCACGTTACGTTTATATAGGATCTTATAGAATACATTACTATCTAAATAGGACTTGAGACTCTATAAGAAATTACACAGGACTTAACCTACCATAAGTATCTGAAAAAAGACTTATAAATAAGTCTCCCATAAAATATCATATTTAACCTATAATTATTATATTCTTTCTCTCATAAAAAATTTAAAAAAAATTAAAAACACATTCCTAAACAGAATTTTTTAATTTCAAATTAAAATAACTAAAATATCAAAAAATTAAAATACCAATCTACTTTTCAAAGGAAACCTTTTTACTCCTCTTTACTTCGACAGAGTCTCCATCCATAAATGCTGAATGATTCTCAATTTTGTACATACACACACGCGTGGCACGCTGCTACCCCAATTCACGTGGGATAGGATATGGACGATCTACATACCTCCCCCCACCGCAATTCTCATTTCGTCCATAACCAATGATAAAAGTCATGCAAACTAGTTACATACATATATGAATATATATATAATTTAATTAATTAATCTATCAATGAAGGAATAGAACCAAACATAGACCCAACAAACAAACAATTTTGATTGCAACTACGTATATGTTCTCAATTTTGTACATACACACGCGTGGCACGCTGCTACCCCAGTTCACGTGGGATAGGATATGGTCCCCCCCGGCAACTACGTATATATACACATATAAAGCATCAAATTAGGTAATCATAAACATAATAGTTGTCAATATCGTGTCATATCGTATCGTGTATTTAATCTGCTTCTTAGAACAGTGATATGTATGACTTACTATCTTCACTAGTGCAATGCCAATGCGATTAGTGTTCTATATTCACTGGTTAATTAGAAACACTACAACAAAAAACACCTTTGGCGATTAAAATTAACGATTAAAACAAATTTAGTTGTCAAAAGTTTTAGAATTGCCGATTAAAATATTTTTTTAGTCGCTAAAAGTATAATATTTAGCTACTAAATTTTTTTAGTCGGAATATATTGATTATTGGCGACTAAAAAATAATTTAATCACTAAAAACACTAGAATTAGCGACAAAAAAAAATTTTAGTGGTCGTATATTGAGTTTTGGCTACTAAAATATTTAGTTGCCGAATGTAAAATTAAAATTTTATTTTTTATCTTTGGCGACCAAAAATTAGTTTAGTCGCCGTATATTAGGTATTGGCTACTGAAATATTTAGTCGCCAAATGTAAAATTAAAAAAAAACTATCTTTAGCGACCAAAAGTTTAGTCGCCAAAACATATTTTCAGCGACCAAAAATTAGTTTAGTCTCTGAAAAATAAAAAATAAAAAAAATTGGAGGGAGACATTTCTAATTTAAATTTGAGGGATTTATAAAAGTAATTGGCGACAAAAAAATTTAGTCGCTAATGGTATATAATATATATATATATATATTTGGTTTCCAAAATTTTACCAGCGCCTCTGTCTCTCTCTCTCTTCAGCGTCTCTCTATCTCTCCGGTGCTCCTCTCCCTTCGGAACGGAACCATGCCCGCTCTCTCTATCTCTCCGGTGTAATATGTATTTACACCACCCCAAATCCGGAACGGAACACATCACAACCCCCCGTAATTCGATCTGCCAACACAACAGACAGAGGAAACATTTTCCACTATTAGAGAGAGAGAGTGAGTGAGAGAGATGGGGTTGGGGTTGCTAGCTTCCAGAGCCCTGAGTTTCAAATCTCCAAACCCTAGATATGCCATCGTTCGAACCATCGTCTCCACAGCTGAGCTCCAGAAGCCAGAAGCTGCTGCTGTGAAGCCCAGCCTCCGCTAGATGATCTCCAAAATCGAACCCTAGTGGGAGGAGCTAGGGTCCATTTCTCCAACCCCGGAAGACGCGATCGAGGTGTTCGTGGATGGCTATAAAAATCCCAAAGGGGATGACCGTTCTACAGGCCTGCGAGGTCGCCGGCGTCGAAATTCCCAGATTCTGCTACCACAGCCGCCTCTCCATTGCCGGAAACTGCAGTTCGTGCCTTGTCGAGGTCGAGAAGTCGCCCAAGCCCGTCGCTTCTTGCACCATGCCCGCTCTTCCAGGTTTTCATTTATTTTTTTACGGATTAGTAGTGCCATTTGCTTAATTCATCTGGGTTTTAGTATTTTGTTGGGTTCATTATCTATGGTCTATTATTATTTTTTTCTGGGTTCACTTGATTAGTTCAAAATTTGGTTTTTGGGTTCTATATATTTATATTTTTAATTTATTACTATTTTCATGGTTATATTTTGTTAGGTAGGTGTATTTACACTGTTATCTCCTGTCCTGGTATATATTAGATCATGATGGGCTCTAGGATTATAGATTTGTTTGCCTAAAAAGTGTTCGACAAAATGACACTGTTGGTTTATCTTATTTGATGGGTTGTTACTCTCGATCTTTTTCAAATTTCAGATTTTGTTTATTCTTTTTCAGTTAATTTGTTGATTTTGCAAGAGGGTTATGATTAAATCAGTCTGGGAATGATTGTGGGATTAATTAGATGATGTTCTTTCTGGGATTGTGCTGAATTGTTGATATCTCATGAATCTATGTCCTCTTAAATGATTTGTTGATCTTCTTTGATTTTTTTTAATAAATTATTGTACTCTTATTATTTTTGTTGCTCCTCGAAACTCAGCGATATGATCAATCACAAATTTGATGAGTTGATTGAGGAAAGATCCTTGTTTGTTGAGGGAGGAAGACATTGATAAATGAGTTTTCTTTTGAGAGATTTCATCTATGCGTTTATCATATAACTTCCCTTATATTAATTTTTACGCCATTGCATTTGAGGCCCTTCCACTTGGTTTCTCCACTCCTCTTGACAAATGTAAAGCTCGAGCTGCAACTCCCCTGAAAGAGTAAATCTAGCATAATCCATCATGCATCTTTAATAAACCAACATATGAAAAAGACACCACTAAGGATATCTCCAAGAAAAAGGTAGGGGTTCAAGACCCTTTCACTTCTTAATAGAAGTGTTATTATGATGATGTAATCATGTTTTTGATGAAACCAACAAGACAAAAGGCCTCAAGATTTAGTTAGTGTTGAAGTCATTGTAATGTAGATCTACTTTGAAGAAATTGATTGTAAATTGTTTGAATCTGCTTTCACAATTGAACATGGTCACCGATATATGTACACCATTGTAACTCTGTTACAGAGTATTGTGATTTTATTGAAAGATAGACATTAATGAAGATCATTAGAGAGATAGACATTAATAGCAAATCAAACCACTGCATAATTAGCCAAGCCCCATGGAGTCATAAAAGAAGACAAATTTCTGTAAGGTTCCTTCAATACAAAAGTGGAACATCATCTTAACTAGGTGTCGGGTTAGGTAGGGTTTTAGGATAACCTTATGTGACCAAAAGAAAGGATGCCTACAGAAGTACAAGTAATCACTCTCAGTGCTCAAATTATTACATATTAGCTGTAAGTTACAGAGAAATCCAATAGACAATTCTATAGATTGGACTTGAGTTCAAATATCCAGTGACAAGTGCTCTTGACTTGAGCAACATTTAATTTTCTTTTTTCTCTTTTCTCCTGGGGAAGAATTACTGGTGGACCACAAAAGAAATTGATCATTTTTTACAACTTCCGTTTCATTCATTCTAATAAGGATGGGGTTCATCAGAAAGCATAAGTTATAATGTGAAAACTCCAACTAGATTTATGATCTTACTATGTGAGAACACCAATTGGTTCTATTCTATGAACATGAGGAAGCAAGCTAGCTAGCTCTATTAAAATGTGCTCTGAACCTGAAGAACAGTGTAAAATTTCCAAGCCTATATATAGAGATTTTGTTTAAATAAAAGAGATTAAATTTTGGTACGCTTACTACACAAATTGAAACAAAGCAAATGGGGATCCCTAGACTTGTATGATGCCAATGTGGCAAGACCAGAGGATGAAATCAAATCAAGTAATAGAACAAATGAAATTCTTTACTTACAACAGAGAGAAACCAATCCCAAAACCAGATAGTAATCCAATTAAATGGGCCCTAAAACCTACAACAGCAGTGATATTTGCTCTTGATATCGCAAGGTTCATTTTCTGTTTTGTACTGGATTACCATTGCTCAACATGCCTTGTTTAGAAGATTTTGTCAAATGATTTGACTTTTATCTTCGATGTTTATTTCCATCTTTTAACTAAATTTTATCGCCATTGGCAGATATAATTACATATTCAAAATAAGTGGTTTGAGCTTGTTGAACTTGACTAATAGTACTAATAGGTTGCAACAGTAGCTTTAGAATTTTATGTAATTTTTTTTGATGTAGGGGAAAACAATGCTGACTTAAAAGTTAACTTTGACAGGGATTATGGATATGGTTGATACCATTGGTGCAAAACATAACAATCGATTAGTGACAACAACTAAATAGTAACACCAATGTATATGTTGTGGTTGGTAGAAATGATTTTTGGAGTTGGGACACGTAATGTAAACAGCTCTGTTTTATTAATAGGGTTGCAAGTAACAAGAGTTGAAAATGATTGAAGGGGCTGAGATTTTGATGCATTTCTGCAAGAGACATTGCTGGAATTGGGAATCTTTTGTGAAGCTTGAACAACTGTGAATCTCACACCCTACATTTGTAGTTGTCATCTAGTTCCTCGATAGAATTCACTTTAATACAAATGACCTGGACAGGTTGATGTGGATCGAACTTTGACAACACTTTTTAGTAATCTATCTGAAGTTCTGAACAATTGATTTTGTTTATTTAGGCGTTGCTGTCTTTCCTTGAGATGTTAAGATGCCAAAAACCTCTTTTGAGGTTCTAGATTATTTGTTTGAGAATGAAAAATTACTTTTCAACATTATATCGGACTAGGACATGTGCCAAAGGTTCAATCAATTTATGGCTCCCTCTTTTTTTCTTTTTCTTTTTTCTTCAGCTCATTGAATGCTGAAGATTATATTTATTTGGTGTTACCTGCAGTTGACTTCAATACTTGTACTTACATAATTTTTTGGTGATTTTTGCAGGGGGATGAATTACTTGCATGAGAATAGACCTGAAGCAATAATTCACCGTGATCTTGAACCTTCGTAAGTTATCTGGATAAGCTACTATTTTTTTTTCCCTTCTATTCCAACCCCCTCTTTTTTTGTTTTGTTTTTTGTTACCAATCTCTGCCTGTATATACATGAACAAATGTATATACTGTCATGAAGATCAGAAAGAGGAGTCAAATGTAGAAGAAAAGGGTCCTGTTGTTTAGGTTCTATAGCTTCAAATGAAACGAAAAGAAAAGAAAAAGTTATTTTACGATTTTATTGTTTAGTGTCTAAATATGGGCAAACTTTCTTATGTTGTTTGAGTAAGATAACAGAAATATATTGCGGGATGATTCTGGGCATCTGAAAGTTGCGGACTTTGGAGTTAGCAAGCTGTTAAAAGTAACCAGCAGAGTCAAAGAAGATAGGCCTTTGACCTGTCATGACACTTCTTGTGAGTGTGCTGATCTTCTGCATAGCTTTCATATTACTCACTGCTCAAATTGTACTCTAGTTTCTTCAATTGCAATTAATTAAGGATCATATCATGGTTTCTAATAAATTGTGTGGATATTATTGTTGATATGGTGACATTTACATATATCTGGTGCATAAATGTAGATTGCTTTTTGGCAGTGAAATTTTTGTTCCTGGTCCCTCTTCATTGTATTTCTTCCATGCATTCATTTTTTTGGGGTCAAATTCATTTGATTATTTATTGCTCTGACACACTAGTTATCGTTACCTCTTGAATTTTTATTAGATTGCCAAGGGGCTGCATATTAGAAACTGGCATTCCATGATAAACAAATTGAGAAGAAGGCATCTTTGCCAAAACGTAATGAGTGTAGATTGTTGTTTATTAATGGAAGAAAAACTAGTAGTAATTGAACCATGGTTTTCCTTATTCTAGTATTCTACCATATGAAGTAACCCTCATTTTCTGTAAATTGACTCGGCTATTTATGGAATTATACCTGTTTAGCTGACACGAATAATACTTAATGAACAGGCCGATATGTGGATCCGGAGGTTTTCAGAAATGATGAGTATGACACCAAAGTGGATGTATTTTCGTTTGCTCTGATTTTACAAGAGATAAAGGTTTTTCATCCTTTATTTCTGCACTAAATACATGTGACGACCCAGAATTTTTCCCTCCGCTCGAGCGGAGGAGTTGACGCACGAGCGGACTTTTGGGGTTTCCAGCAATTTTGCAGACGACCTGAGATTCTGGGAGTTGTGAATCTCCGCTCGAGCGGAGAAGTTGGCGCTCGAGCGGACTGCGTTATTGGTCTGTGCGCGCTCGAGCGGTTGAAGCGACGCTCGAGCGTGGAAAGTAAGATTGGCCTTGGCGTTGTATTAGTGTATTTGGAACCTTCTTATTTTATTTTGGTGTATTGATTGAGGTGGTAATATGATAGTAAGGTAAGATTGGACCAAGAACTTTAATTCGAACAATTCGTTTTCGTTCAGCAGTCACTCTTTTGCCCCTTTCTTTTTCCACACTTTGAATTTGAATGTGAGGTTAGAACCATTGGAAAGCTTATCTCCGGGGCTTCAATTTGGACACAAGAACGACCTAAAACGGAGTCCGGATGAGAGAGTTACGCATGTTTGAAGTTCTGGAATCTGTGCTGGGAGCAGGTCCGCTCGAGCGGGAATAGGGATGCTCGAGCGGGTTTTACGAGAACAGCAACTTAAAAACGGGTTTTTTGGATCTTTTCTCACATTTTCTTTTTCATTCTTCTTTCCTCTCACTCTAAGTCCGAAACCCTAGCCCCAAAACCTTGACTTCCTCTACTTTGATCAACAATCCACCATGGTTTTTGCATCAAGGATGGAGAACAAGAGAGGATCAACGTTTTTACCCGATTGGAACTCGGATTTGCGAAGAATTCTGCTCAAAGCTTGCTCCTTTGTTGATTCTTGAGGTAAGGGTTCTAATACTCTTCAATACTTACATCCATAGATAGATTTGAGGTATTTTCATTGTATAATTGTACAAATTTTCATTTTATAAGTATATAGAAGAAATTATGAGATTTTGGGAATTTCGGGTTTGAACATTGGGGATTCAATTGATGGGTTAAGGTGATGGAGTATGACCCTTAGATGTATAATCAAGGAGAAAATTTGGATGTAAGGTAATGGTATGAGAAGTTTGAATATTTATGGAAATTTTATTTTTCTTGGAAACCCTAGGTTAATTTGTAATGATAAATAATGATTTTGCCCAGATTGATAATAGAATCATGGAATTGATGGGTTGAATTATACGTGTACAAGTTTAATTGGATTTTTGAGATGTTTTGAAATAATGTTAAAAATTTGCAAATGAACTATGTTATGAACATTGTAATTCATGCTGTAATGTGAAGGGAAAATTGGGGAAATAATCTATTAATGATATGGATGATATGAACTCGGTTTTGGAATGTTGAAATGGAATTCAAGGATTTATTTTAGATTATGTTAAATTACAAATGGTGTTGATGAACTAAATGTTGACTTTTGTTGAAGTTATGTTGTGTTGAATAATGTTGAATTGAATGGGGATGTACTATGATAAATTATGTTTGAATTATGTGAATTGTGTAGGGTCAGCTACAGGGGCGGACCAAGCACCTGAACACTGTGAGTAATAGTACGAAGATGTACATTTTATTTATCATTGATGATTATTATCACTAACGCTCTGTTTCTTATAAGTGTTACACGAACATGTTACACGAACATTTATGATGATTGAAAGTCAATGAAATGTTGAAAAGATATACGTACATATTTGTACGTTCTGTTATTATTGGGCCGATGACCGTTCTATATCTGTTAGGCCTATGGCCGCTCTGTACATTAACAGGTTTTAAGCCATTCTGTTAAGAAACTGGACCCACGGCTGTTCTAGAAGTAATTACAGATTGTAGTTAATCATATGCCTCTACAGTTATACGCTTTATCATTCAAGTTAACCATTACATTATTTATGTACCATTATTCACCGAGTTTTACTCACTCTGTATTTTGTCTGTTTCTGTAGGCACTCAACCTGGAGGTCAACCTTAACCTGTGGCTTCCGCTACCCAGTTGTCAATTCCTGAGTATCTAAGCTCTTAGGTGTTGACCGTTCAAGTTATGGAGTTTTGCTAAATTTTTAATTTGTACCCTAAATGTCTATTAAGATTGATGTGTATATAATGTTTATAGATATATGTACATAGCTATTTTCATGTATTATGTTCTGTTTGTGATCCTGGCATAGTAGTGGTAGCTCAATGGATATTATTTTACGCTATTATATGATATTAAATGTTTCCGTTCAGGTCCCATAAATTACATTCACCAGGTTTTATGTCCGTTTCTGAAGTGGTCATGCCCAAACTTTTAGTGGCGAGTTAGAGGTGTGACAATACATCTAGAGAGAGCTTGTTTCACACACTGTTCGTATTTCTGCCTATTGTTCACATTTTTTTTGGGTTCAGTATGTACTGATCATGGAAGAGTAATATTTAGATATGTAATTATATGTTGTCCTTTCTACTAATTACCAGAAACATTGACCTTCACAAGCCTCAAATGTCAACCTGTCAGCCATCGTGCTCTATATGTGATGAGATATTAGTTGCATACAATTGAAGTTCTTAAACTGACAAGATTAATGGGCACCAGGTGTCTGCTCATTACAACGCTGATTACAACTTACAAGTACAAAATAATTCAAATATATATGCAGAACTAGAAAAAATAGATTTATGTTGAAGTTGGTATTTTGTTAGCAAAAATTCCTCTGGGGAACAGAAGAAGTTAAAATTACTGATTATCGGCACATGATTCTGTTGTTTAATGTAACAAAAAAATTGACGCCTGTTATGCTGGTCATTAAATGAGTTTAACATTGACCAATTTATTTAGAAAAGGCTCTCAGGAAAAAGAAAATACCTTTATTTATCAAAAAAAAAAAAAAGGCAAAAGAAAACACCTTAACCTGTAGCAAAAATAGTTAGAATTCTGGTTTTAGGGAAATTGGTAATTATCCCTGGTTCTCTGTTATCTACCAATTTGTTGTACTCCTTGTTTTGAGTATAACTTGTTGAATACTTGCCACTTGTTATTATTTTTTGATTGTATTTCATGTACTTTGGATCTCTGGTTGTCAAAACTATTTGAAGTTTCATTGTGTAAATTAGAGAAGGAAAATGAAATTTAAAGTATTCAACGATGAGATTGAAATTCTAGCTTATGCATTTTTGACATTCAAATGGTCTTAACAGGCTTATAACTTATAAGTTGATATTTGTTAAGTGATACGTTAGATGATTGAAGGCTGTCCGCCATTTTCTGCAAAGCAAGAAAATGAAGTTCCTAAAGCATATTGTACAAAAAAGCGCCCTCCGTTTAGAGCTCCAATTAAGCATTATTGCCATGGACTTAAAGAGTATGCTATATCTATATCTTTCTTAAAATTTTGTTTTAATCTTGCGATTTGTTTAATATAAACTTTCTTTATTCTCTTAGCTTTATCTCAAATGTGCAGCTTTTGGTACACTTCTTGGTACTATTTGTAATCTTTTCATTATTGTCTTCAAAAAGAGTATCTACTATCTTGTTATCTAATATGATCTAGCCAAAAAAAGAAGAAGGAAAAAAAGAAAGAAAGACATAATATGAAATCTCTGACCTTAAGTACTGTAAATGAAGATAATGAGATATACTGTGAAGTTCATAAAAAATTGTGATTGAATAGCATTCACACTCTTCCATTGATTATCAGTTTCTATTTGCGAGTCAATTGAGCTGGATAAACATTGATTCTTAAAAAGGTTTTGCAGCATTTTTATTTTTCATGACCATAACAATAGTATGCTATCATACTGAACAGAATTTGATTGAATTTTTATTCTTTCGTTACTAATACTTCTGATATGCTAGTTAGAATGAAAATTAAATGCCTATTAGACATTTCTGATACCTATGAGTTCATAGCTAATTCATAGTCAATATCGTTTATTCGATTGCTAAAAAACTGTTTGATACGATTAATGATTTAAAAAACCACGACTGAAACCCTTCTTCCAAGTTTTTTGTTTCATTTGCTTGGTGCATTTGTTTGTCCTACACTTAACACATGTCCTTTCTTTCTTTTTCTCATTTTTCAGGTTTGTTAAGGTCTGCGAAAAGTTCTAGACTTCGATGGGTGAATTATCTAATGACTTATTTTCGTATTGTAGGTATGGGACCTTGTTACTGGAAGACTTTTACAAACTCGAGCTTTTCCACTACCAATTACTGCAATAGTTGTTGATCCAACAGAGATGAAGTTATTTTCTGGTGGTATAGATTACTAGTGGATATTCTTTTTTGTATACGAAGGACATCATTTTTGTATGATTATCTGTTTGTATGGAATTATTTTTTGGGGTTGGATTATATTTGGTTTGTATAGAATTTGATGTTACAAGAACAAATTTTTGGATGGTTGAAAGTGAAATAGAAATAGGAATAGACATATGTATTGTTTTGTTTATATACAGGGTGCAGGTTGCACGAAATAAATACAGATTGTGCAGAAATTAATAATAATAATAAAAAAATAACACTAAATAAAGTTTTTGGTGACTAAATGTTTAGTAGCCAAAAAAACAAAATAAAACTTGTTAGCTACTAAAAATTTAGTAGCCAAAAACAAACCAAAGATTTTTTGGCGACTAAAAATTTAGTAGTAAAAAATGTATGAGACTTCGGCGATTAAATAGTTTAGTAGCTAAAAAAAAATATGAAAATTAATTTTTTTTGGCGACTAAATATTTAGTAGCTAATAATAAATGATACTTTGGGCGACTAAAAGTTTTAGTTGCTGAAAATGAAAATTAATTTTATTTGAAAACTTTTATTAGTCGCCAATTTATGACTTTTGGTTACTAAAAAATATTTAGTCGCCAATACCTCGTACTTTTCCCTACTAAAACATTAGTAGCCATTTATAGGACTTTTGGCGACTAAATTTTTTTTAGTCACCAAAACCTTCCCCGACCGTTTTCCCGCGACAAATCTAGCGACCAAAATATTTAGTCAGGAAAAGGCTTCGGCGACTAAAAACCATACTTTTGGTGACTAAAACTTCAGTCGCCAAAAGTGTATTTTCTTGTAGTGAAAGTAGAGATGCAGAATTGATAAATAGTGTTTTTGTCGCTACATTTAATTATTCATTATCTTCATTCCTCTAATTAGAAATCTCTCTATTGTATTCTCTTCATTTGCAAATTGCATGATATGAGATTATTGTTGCTTGCTTGCGTGTTTTTGCTTGATCTCTCGTCCTAATATATTGAGATACGCAATTTATATGCATTATGCGTGTATGCAAGTCTCAAATCGCAACGCATGAGAGTAATTTCATTTGTAGCCCACTAAGAATACACCCTTTCGCCACTAATTAATTACATTAACTACTTTTTTTTATTTTATAATAATAATAATAATAATAAGAGATTGTGTTATATACAAAGAGAGATGCATGATTCAAGTAGGCTCACATGTGAGAATATTTTATTTCTCCTCTTTTTTTTTTTTTAATTTTCTTTTTTTTTCTCTCTATTTCTCTCATTCAATTCCCACGTTCCTCTAATCCTCCTCCCAGCAGCCAACATCTTTTATTCCCATCCTCAGGGCGGAGCCAAGATTTCTCTAGTGGTTACATTTCACCAAAGAGAAGTCATAAGATAAATCTATTGAGTTGTCAATGAATCTATTAGAGTTTTATTTGATTAAATCATTATTAAATATTACTCAATAAATGTTAATTGGACCAATAAAATTATAAGAAATTAATCTTGATTAAATATTATTTGTATGAATTTTATGGTTAAGGATGTCAAAATGTACGAATTTATAGATAAATGTTAAGGTAATAATATTTGGTAATAGTTAAAAAAATCTTAACATAATTAATCTATTATACAATATCCTTAGGTACATAAAGTTTTACAAGTGATTCCATTAAATATATTATAAAAACTCACAAATAAACTATATTATTTTTAACATAGACCGGATTAAATTTTTTCTATAATGTTGCAATTTTTTTTTGAACTAAAATAATGTTAGAATGATCATCTTTTTTA
Source organism: Camellia japonica (assembly GCA_030407325.1). Taxonomy (NCBI): domain Eukaryota; kingdom Viridiplantae; phylum Streptophyta; class Magnoliopsida; order Ericales; family Theaceae; genus Camellia; species Camellia japonica. Next base: position 181,749,088 of record JAPPVO010000029.1, read on the forward strand.
TCACAATTTGTTTATTACCTTAATCACTCATATTTGATACTGATATAGCACTGACACATAAGGAAATAAATAATACATAATAAGAAAATATGATCACCATAACATTATTGTAAATGTTTTCTTTTAAAGGTAACTCTATTACATTAAGGTCTTTACAATTTTATTTTTTTTGAGTGTTAGATTGAAATTGAAAGGGCCGTTAAGTAATATACAAAAAAAAAAAAAAAATTAACAAAAACATACATATAAAATAGAAATTTTGTAGAAGGTTGGAGAGGCCAAGACTCCCCCGCCTCCCCCTCCCCATCCGCCCATCCTCACTTCCTCCAAACAGCGTGAATCGACAAAAATTAACTCTAAAAAACATTATAGCAAATTTGAATTTATTGTGTTTTTCTTTGTTTGACAAAATAATAAAAAAAAAATAAAGAATGAAATTAAAAAAATTACTGGAATACCCACAACCAAAAAAAGGCTATGGAAAGGAAATTGACCCACCCCACCCAAGTCAAGAGTCCTCATCTTCGATTTGCTCGAACTTTTCTCAATCCTAAGTTCATCTCTCTATAACGCTTCAGAAATGAAACTGTTGTCGTCAAAGTGAAAGTTGCTAGAGAAATTTTATTAAGACTTGGGTAGAAGTGAAATTTGCAATAATATTTTCTTAATTTTACTTGAGTTGATGGATATATATAGATCACTGCTGAGCTGAGATTATGAGAATCTGAAAATTGAGCAGACAGAAATGGAGCCAGTGAAGCCTTGAACTAAGTAGAAGAAGGAGGATGGAGTCGGTGGAACACTGAAGAGAATAAGTACACTAATGAGATTAATGACGTGTCTCCCTGTTATTTGATGGGCATGAACCCAAGGCATTTACAAGTTCAACCGTAAATAATTTTTTAATCTTCAATAATAATAATGTCATAATATAATAACGCGATTATAATCTCATCATAAATTAAAGTATGAATGAAGAGTGTGGAAGAGAGAGAAAGAAAAAGAAAGTGAGTCTTATTGAACCATGCACCTTTCTTCTCCACAAACAATTCCCCCTCCCTCTCCTTAAAACTCGTAAACATGTTGCCAAAAATGGGCACTAAATAACAAGACTTGGTCTCTCACCATCAATCCCCATTCTCATTTCCATTCAATTCTTCCAAAACTCTCTCTTTCTCTATCATTTCTTGCATCCCCACATTCCCACCCCCAAGTTTACGTAGGAATCTCTCTCTCTCTCTCTCTCTCTCTCTCTCTCTCTCTCATATTCATGTTCGTCTAATCCTCCTCACCTTTTCCACTACTCATCAATTCATGGCTAAGCAATACAATGTTACCTCTAGCTCTAGTTGCAGAGCCATTTTTATTCCAAATGAAAAATGAATTTTAGCTAAGCTTTGTTGGGGAAGGTAACAACCATTGAATTCATACGAGGATAGAAAGCATAATATTATGAAGTACGTGGTAAAAGAAGCATTTTGATCAACTAAAGGATCATATATTGTATATAAATAGAGAGAGATAGAGATCAAAAAGAAAAGAAAAGACGTTAAGTACGAACCTACTTAGGTACAACAATATTAGTTATTTTTGTTATTACTATTATAAATATTATTCATGGCATCTTTGTCAAGCCAGCCATCTAAAAAGTCATTACGTAATAGTCCAGGGGGGAGTTCTGGCTCCCAGGGAGGTGCCCGCAATTCAAGTGGCCAAACTGTGAAATTTGCCAGACGAACTTCAAGTGGACGATATGTTAGCCTTTCTAGAGAAGACCTTGACATGTCTGGAGAGTTATCCGGAGATTATATGAACTACACTGTCCATATTCCTCCGACACCCGACAATCAACCTATGGACAACTCCTCTGTGGCTGCAAAGGCTGAAGAGCAATATGTTTCTAATTCTCTATTCACCGGCGGATTTAACAGTGTCACCCGTGCCCATCTCATGGACAAGGTCATTGAGTCTGAGGTCAGTCACCCTCAAATGGCAGGCTCCAAGGGCTCTGCATGTTCCATGCCTGCTTGCGATGGCAAGGTCATCAAGGACGAAAGAGGGGTTGACATTTCCCCTTGTGATTGCAGGTATATCATTTATAATTATTATTTACTGCCACATTCATTTTTATATTTTAAATTATTTCCTATTTTTCTTTCTTAAGATAATATGTAAGAATTATCCATTAAAACAAATTTAATTAATTAATATTTCATTAAAAAATGTGTTGTCCTTATCCATGTTATATAGGTTCAAAATTTGTAGAGATTGCTATCTTGATGCCCAGAAAGAAACAGGTCTTTGTCCAGGGTGCAAGGAGCCATACAAGGTTGGAGATTATGATGACGATGTGCCTGATTTTTCTAGCGGAGCATTGTCATTGCCAGCCCCAGATGATTCCAAAGTAGACCATCGTAATAATATGTCTATGATGAAGAGGAACCAAACTGGAGAATTCGATCATAACAAGTGGTTATTCGAGACAAAGGGTACTTATGGCTATGGCAATGCTTATTGGCCTCAAGATGACATGTACGGAGATGATGGAAATGAAGGATTAAGAGGGGGCATGATGGAATCAAATGATAAACCTTGGAAGCCACTAAGTCGAAGATTGCCCATCCCACAAGCCATTATAAGCCCTTATAGGTATATACAAGTATAACTATATCCATACAATTCTGAATTCATACTCTCATCTCGATCAATTGTGTTGTATATTTCATTAATTAATTGTCTTCTAGGTTGTTGATTGCGATACGGTTTGTGGTGTTGGGCTTCTTTTTGGCGTGGAGAATAAAACATCCAAATCCGGAAGCTCTATGGTTGTGGTTTATGTCAGTAATGTGTGAGGTGTGGTTTGGATTCTCCTGGATCCTTGATCAAATCCCAAAGCTCTGCCCGATCAACCGCTCCACCGACCTTGAGGTCCTGCGCGAGAAATTTGATATGCCATCACCATCCAATCCTACTGGTCGCTCTGACCTTCCTGGGGTTGACATGTTTGTGTCCACCGCTGATCCAGACAAAGAGCCTCCACTAGTTACTGCCAACACAATCTTATCAATCTTGGCTGTTGATTACCCTGTGGAGAAGTTGGCTTGCTATGTTTCTGATGATGGAGGTGCACTATTTAACTTTGAGGCAATGGCTGAGGCTGCAAGTTTTGCTGATTTATGGGTTCCATTCTGTAAAAAACATGACATCGAGCCTAGGAATCCAGAGACCTACTTCAGCTTGAAGGGAGACCCAACCAAGAACAAGTTGAGGTCAGATTTTGTCAAGGACAGGAGAAGGGTAAAGAGGGAGTACGATGAGTTCAAGGTGAGGATAAATGGGCTCCCCGATTCAATCAGAAGGAGATCAGATGCATTCAACGCAAGGGAAGAGATGAAGATGTTGAAGCACATGAGGGAGAGTGGGGGAGACCCTATGGAGCCAATCAAGGTTCAAAAGGCCACTTGGATGGCTGACGGCACCCATTGGCCTGGAACTTGGGCGGTCCCTGCAAAAGAGCATTCCAAAGGTGATCATGCTGGAATTCTTCAAGTAATGCTGAAGCCCCCAAGCATTGACCCGCTAATGGGAAGGGCAGACGATGACAAGATTTTAGACTTCACGGACGTGGACATACGACTTCCTATGTTTGTTTACATGTCGAGGGAGAAGCGACAAGGATACGATCACAACAAAAAAGCCGGTGCCATGAACGCCTTGGTGCGAGCTTCAGCCATATTGTCCAATGGCCCTTTCATGCTCAACCTCGACTGTGATCACTACATCTATAACTGTAAAGCTGTTCGGGAAGGGATGTGTTTCATGATGGATAGAGGTGGAGAAGATATCTGCTACATTCAGTTCCCTCAGAGATTTGAAGGCATTGATCCTTCTGATCGATATGCCAACCACAATACTGTATTTTTTGATGGCAACATGCGAGCACTTGATGGCGTGCAGGGACCTGTTTATGTTGGAACGGGCACCATGTTTAGGCGGTTTGCATTGTATGGGTTTGATCCTCCACAGCCTGATAAGTTGTCTCATAAGACCGCAAACTCTGAGACCCAAACCTTGACGGCCACCGATTTCGATCCTGAACTGGATGTGAATCTATTGCCCAAACGGTTTGGAAATTCCACAATGCTGGCTGAATCCATACTAGTGTCTGAATTCCAAGGTCGTCCACTAGCAGATCATCCTGCAATCAAGTTTGGACGACCTCCCGGTGCTCTCAGGGTCCCTCGTGAACCACTCGATGCTGCTACAGTTGCTGAAGCAGTCTCTGTAATTTCTTGTTGGTAAGAATACTATTATACTAACTAATATATATCATCTCATCATTAACAAATGAATAAGGAATTTTAGCTAGGTCTGATTGTGTGTTGTGTGTGCATTTCCATGGCCACAATCTTGTTGTTGTTGCATGTGTATTGTGTAGGTATGAGGACAAGACAGAGTGGGGAGACCGCGTGGGTTGGATCTATGGTTCAGTTACAGAAGACGTGGTGACAGGTTACCGCATGCACAACCGCGGTTGGAGATCTGTGTACTGCATCACCAAGCGAGACGCCTTTCGAGGATCAGCTCCGATCAACCTGACTGACAGACTCCATCAAGTCCTCCGGTGGGCCACAGGATCGGTGGAGATTTTCTTCTCCAGAAACAATGCCTTCCTTGCGTCCAGGCGGCTCAAGATACTCCAGCGCATGGCTTATCTCAACGTAGGCATCTACCCCTTCACCTCTTTGTTCCTTGTTGTCTACTGCTTCCTTCCAGCACTTTCCCTTCTCTCTGGACACTTCATCGTCCAAACTCTAGATGTCGCATTTCTGATCTATCTGCTGCTCATCACAATTTGCCTCATTGGGCTAGCTATTTTGGAAGTGAAATGGTCTGGGGTTGGGTTAGAACAATGGTGGAGGAATGAACAGTTTTGGCTCATCTCTGGAACAAGCGCTCACCTCGCTGCTGTGGTACAAGGCTTGCTCAAGGTTATGGCAGGTATTGAAATATCCTTCACATTGACTACCAAGTCCTCGGGAGATGATAACGAGGATATGTACGCAGATCTGTACCTTGTCAAGTGGACATCATTGATGATTCCTCCAATCGTGATCGCTATGGTTAACATGATTGCCATTGTGGTTGCCTTCTCCAGAACGATTTACCAAACCGTCCCTCAGTGGAGTAAGTTCATCGGGGGTGCCTTCTTTAGTTCTTGGGTGTTGGTTCATTTGTATCCTTTTGCCAAGGGTTTGATGGGGAGGAGAGGAAAGACCCCCACCATTGTGTTCGTATGGTCGGGTCTCATTGCAATTACGCTTTCATTGCTCTGGGTTGCCATTAACCCGCCACAGAATACCGCAACACAAGTTGCAGGAGCAACCGGAGGAGGGACTTTTCAATTCCCATGAAAATACTATTAACTTCTTTTTTATAAGTCCAGAGACCCAGAAGAATACAACATAATTCCTCTAGTAGGATTTTTTTTTTTTTTTTTTTTTTTTTTACGTGATTGGCCGTGAAGAGTAAGAGGAGCCTATGAAAGGTTTCAGCAAGGACGACAAAAATGAAGAAATGGAGGAATCAGCACATTAACCTACAGAGAGGAAGAGAAGTTTAGAAACCTCAACACAGAAATCAATTCTTGCCAAGACACTGTTTATTTCAATTGAGAATATACTAATAGACACAATTTATTTTCAGGATTATATTTCGATTTTTTTTTTTTTTTTTAACTGAAACATTATATTTCATTTGTTTCTCTAGTCATTTATGTATGTATGTATATACACACACATATATATATATATCAATATATATTCTTGAAAATATTCTTTTTTCAGGCTGCTCTTTTTGGATAGTTTAACAATCAGACTAAAGCCAAGTTTGGGAAGACTAAATAAGTACACTTTTTGACTTTTTATGAAATATAGATTGGATTTGGATTGGGTTTGAAGTGATGTGTTAGAGAGGTGATGTGACTTAAATAAAATGATATGACTTAATAGGATAGTGACTTTTTGACTTTTTAAATTTTTAAGGATCCAACTTGGAGTACACAGAACAGGAGAAACGAAGGAAATATTTCAATGCTGAGAAAAGTATATATTCCAATTTTCCAACTAAAAAACTACTCAAAAGTAAATAAAACAAAAGAAACTCCAAATTTTTCATACAATCCATATTCTTTTTCTGATTCAAAATTTTTTTTTTTCCCCAATGGAGTCTTTTAGCTAAAATTGTATTTTAAATAAATATTTATAAAAATACTGCAAGTTTAAAACTATTAGGAAAAATGTGATCATATCATTTCATAGGACAAAACCATCCTCTAGATTTCACTGCAACAAGACAAGCCATGAGAACATATCGGTCACCAAAAATTTTAACAAAAGATGCTAGGCTCAGTATTTCAAATATAAACAAAAGAAAACAAAATAAAACGAAGTACTTTTGTAAGCATGAAAGGTATGAATTCACAGGCATTTGACGTTAATTAACATCCACCACAATTCCACGGAGCAATTTGACCTAAAGGTAGGAGAACCAAACAACACAGTATATAAAGCAATAACAATGGCCTGAACACCAGAACTAAAAGTATGAATTGCTAACACCTTGTACCAAAAAAAAAAAAAAACATATATAGTTCAATACAGTAAAATGGTGACTTTTGCAGCCCCCGCTCCTAACTGCAAAAACAACATGACTACCCAACCATGATAATTTATCATTAATAACTACACAGGTGGTCTGAAAACAAGAAAGCATATGAAACAAACCCAGCTGGATAAGTTAGCTACATTGTTATGCTTCAGCTGTAAGCATGAGTTGCCCAAGCAAAACTTGCATCCAACAGCTGAATTTCATGCCTATATTTCTTCCAAAAAAAGTCTCTGATTCTCTTTGCAAAGATGGTAAGAACGATCTATGCACATGATATCCCAATATCTATAGATCTGACTGCTCAAATGGTACTCTCACAAACAACTGGCCATGTAGGGTGACCACAGCGGATGTCTGATGAGGATCAATCCTAGAAGGTAGGCTGACAACCTACAAACACAACCCAATTCCATTATGGTATAAAAGGTTGAATCAGCAGCCTCAAGCATACACACCAAAGCAATTGAATTAAGACCCAATAGATATTCAAGACCAAGTTCAATTTTTGAAAAAAAAAAAATGAACTGGGGTGAGGGTGATATTGCCCATATAGAATCCAGTACCCAAACAAAACCACCAATATTGTGCCATTTTATTTTCCCAAGCAACCAAATTTCACAGTGGAATACAACTTATCCTCAGATTATTATTATAGTGCATTAGAAGCGAATGGAAATTTGTATGCTAACTGAAAATCCCACAAGTAATATATAAATATATGTACTAGTGATGGCATTTTGTAAATAATAGTCATTTTGGGGGTCTCCCTTGAAGACAAATGTTTACAAGAACCATTCAGATGGGACAGTGAATTTTGCATTTTATCAATGAAGACAAAGGCGGGGGGCAGGGGATTTCATGAATAAGTAGAAAGATGCACCTTTCCTGTGTTGCAAGGTGAGGTAAGGTCTTTCTTACTTTTCTGGGATTGAATGAGGATGAACCTCTCAAAAGATGCATAATACAAACCTTCTTGAATGGAGTGACACCCCAAGGATTGTCCACTTGCTCTGGTTGGCCAGATATAACCAAGCGCCCTGCTGGATCCGACTGAACTCGCACCTAATTTTACCAAAGAACAAGGTAGTTTAGACAGTAGCTAAGATCGCAAGCTGTATACTATAGGCATAGAATATATTTGACGCATGATTTTGGTCAGCTCTTGATTGAAATTTTTGCAATTGCACGGGGTATTATCTCAGAACCGAACCTTAAAAGCATACGCTTCCAAGGAGCACAAAACACTATTTTCATTTTTTCCTTGGATCTAAGATTTACCACAATTGTAAAATTTACTAGTAATTATGGTTAAAAGCAAGTTTGTCAAATTGTTTACTCAAATCACAACAAATACCTGAAGAAAATAAACAAATAAGAAAGAACTACGAAGATCACCAAACTCTAAGGTTCACTTCATCACCAAAAATATTGCAGATACATAACTGTAACGACTGTTACATAAAGGTGTTTGAAACTTCCAATTCGGATACACATGCTCATATCAGCGCAATCAAAACGGTATGAACCATATTGGTCGATACAATTTTGTATTGATGTCGTATCAGCCGATAAAGCCATTATTTTAACATATAGCCAATTCAGTTGTTATTTTAACTGATACAGCTAGCACAGCCTCTATCAACATATAGAGCAGACATACTTGATCTACATCACATTTTGCAACATTTTTCTTCTTGTCTCTCTCTGTTGTTGCTCTCCACTTGTTTAAAATACTTAGATCTACTCATTTAGAGCTTGAAACTTCAAGATTGAAGCTTAATGTTTTATCCTACTTATAAAACAGTTAATTTGTTATTGAATTTTTAATTAGTTTCCATTCCATATATTAGAATGATAGATGTCAGTATGTTACTATATTAGAGTATGTGTTAGTCACTAGTATTGTTGTATTAATTATTTATATTATTATACCAGAAAAATTGGCTTGTGGTTGCTTTATCATTATGAATTATCTATTCTGGTATCGTTTTTATTTATCCTAGGTGAGTAATTAACTCCAAGGTGGGCAGAATAAGGTGAGTAATTGACAGTATCACGCACACAGTTCACACGCCATGGTACAAATGCCGAGCATGCAACACATCACAGGTGCAGGGGCAGATACATCATGTGCCTTAGTGAAAACTCTCTCATCTAGGACTGGCCAAGTGTCCCCAAGCGGGAACCGTAACGATCCCTCAACTCTAGCCTCCAAGCCACAAATCCTCTAATGATCCCAAGTAAAAATCCTAGAGCCTGCTCCTAGCTTAGGTTATTCCAAAGTGGAGATCACGAATCACATGTGACGGATAATAGATCTCATTTAGAGATGGACCCATGTACCTACACCAAGATAGTGAGATCCTACAGATCCTGGAGATATTTAGCACACTCATATGATTGTGTTAATGCTACGTAATGGAGATGGACCCATGTACCTACAGGCAGATAGTGAAATTCTCTTACCAAATGAAATTATCCACATTTTTTTCCTTCAAAGCAAAATAAAATTCAATATTACTTCACAAAACATGTTTTTAGATGCCACAATGTTGATTTAAAACCGTTATAAACATTCAATATGTAATAAATAATGTCATAACATACTTATAAATGAGTTTTTGGCATTTACTTGTGCTTGAAAAAAAATGCACGAGTTCGGTTTCTGATTCCCATTACGCACAACTACAATCGTTACGACGGCCAATACCACGATTTAAAACCATTCAAATTATGACTAGTTTTCACTGTTGATGGCCTTTTATGTTTTATCAATCATATGACAAGGCCTAAAAGCCCTATAACATATCACAACCTTTTCTTGTTATTTGACCCTCTACCCGCAGTGATGGGAGCCTCGTGCAATGGGACTGCCCTTTTTAAATGAGATAAAAAAAATCAATTTTGAAAAGTTTGAGCCCAAGTGTCTCAAGGCTCACGTCCCACTTCACGTAGCCAAAAATGCATCACCTTCTGTTGTTGCTTTCTAGAAGAGATTGTCGCCAGCAACAACAAAATCAGCCTCTCCACCAACAACGAAAAAAAGGGGAGGGGTGGGAAGGCTACCTACCTACTACCTCTCCCAGACCTTATTACAAACAGGAGCTTTGTGCATCGGGTACAACCTTTTATACCTGCTAATCCTTGTATAAAAAAAGTTTATATTGATTTGTACACTGTTCACTCTAATCTAAAACCAATGAGAAGTTACATCAAAGTTAATGCTACCACCTCCACCCCCATAAAATACTTCAATAAAAAATGATAAGACAATCTAGCTCAGCAGAATAATGCAGACAATGAGTTCAACTAATATTTCGTAATTGAAAAGATTTGAAATAAAATTGCAATATATTTACTCCAAGAAAGAATAATATGAAATGAATATAAAAAGTTGTCTAGAGTGCAATGAGTTTATTCATATAGATATACAAACATATATGCAGTCGTGGTAGCATCATTGAATATTTGAAAGGTCTAAAATCAACTGATACAGGTAATCGCAATTGCTCTGAATCTGAGCCAAGTTTGGGTCCAAATTACTGGTCTGAAGTTAAATATGGCCAAACCCAAGTGGTTCAATTGGTTGGTATAAGCCCAATTGACGTGTGTATTGTTCTAACCACCAGATCTATGGCTCAAATTTTCTACCCTCGCCAGTTCATTAACGTACTCTTTGGAGGTCATATATTGTTAAACTCAGGCTGAACATTATGGACTGACACTACCCAGGCACACACTTCAGATACAAAATTCATGTTTATATCCCACTTCTACCATAATTTTAAAAGATACAGAAACATTATGTCACAGTAAAAGGTGATAATACAAAAGGGAGGGCTACAGAAATTTTCCACTAACCTCCTCACGCAAAAGCCCAGGAACCAAAGCATATATCTCAAAGCAGTCTTTCTGTGTCGTCAATATTTCAAAACTAGTTAAACTCAATCTAGAATATGATCAATAACAAACATTATTATAGTACTCCAAAAGTGATGCAATAGACATACAGTTCTCTGCACATTGATCTTTACCCAATCAGCAGCGGGACCAATATCAACAACCATTGAGTCAGATCTGCCAAAAACAAAACAAAAGAGAGAGAGAGAGAAATACAATCGGTGAAAGCTTATTGGAAAATAAATTCATAAATTTTTGTCCTCCACTACAATTAATTAATAAATTAGGCAGTCCTTCAGAATTGACAGATTAAGGATAAATTATCTTCGATTACCATTTTCCATTTTCTGTTTCAGTTTATCTTCTAATAGTTGGAAAAGAAAGGGACAGAAATGGAACCCTTCTCATCAAAAAGGGCCTAAGGCATCAGCATACAAGAAACAATAAGAAGGTCCATAGTATTACAAGAAACTTTGTAAAAAACTCATATTAGAGGTAATATAGCAAAATGTAGAGGGAAATATACAAGACATGATACAGTAAACATCTTAGTGTCAAATTATCACAAAATTAATTTGCCACAACAAAAACAATCACAAGATAGGAAGTAAGTTATCTTAACTGTGGCTTTGATGCTTTCAGGCGTGCAGCTTTGACAGCACGCTCAACAGGTGATGGCTTCTTACGTTTTAGCAAACCTGAATCAATAAAAAAAAAAAAAAAATCCCCTTAAAATAGCTTTGACAGCCCATATGACATGGTAAGTTGCAGACTGAATTGAGATATTGTACCAATGCTTTTAAGCTGTTTTTCACGCTTTGGAGTAGAAGTTGAGTTTTTATCCTACAAAAGTGAAGTGCCTAGTTACTGACTGAAGAAAACAGAATACATATGTGCTCCGCTGAATTTTGTGTGTGTGGCTTAGTTTTCCTCAACAAACCTTTATAATTGGGTCTCCAACCTCACCATTCCCAAGAAGACGCTGAGAGTGCCAACCCTGCATAGCACGAGCTGCAGCATCTCTTCTTGCCCTACCTGACCCTGAAGCTTGATGTACACCCGGCTGCATAAAAGTTCGCAAGGGCAATAAGGAGTTATACTCAACTATTGTATTGACATACTAGTTAAACCCAAAAATGTATAATGCAGTTGAGGAAATAAATTTTACGAAATAAATTTTACCATTTAAACACACATATCAAGATTGTCAACAGTCTGGAGCAGGAACAGAACCACATTTTTACAGTCACTTTGAGACGAGTGCACAATTGAATCAAAATTATTTTGTAACATTATTCTTCCTAATCTAACTAAGGTTTTAGGTGATTTGGAAAAGAACGAAAGAAAAAATCTAAAATAAATTACATATAATTGCGTAAAAGAAAAATGAAGTAAATGATCACACTATGAGATGAAGTTAGGGTTAATTACACCAACACCCCTTCAACTATTAGAGAATATCACTTTACTCCCATCATCTATGAACCTATACATTTTGACCCTCTCAACTGTAAAAACTGTACAAATGCCCCTCTTCTAGAGGGTTGGAAGTGATGCATTTTTATAGTTGAAGGGTTCAAAATGTACGAGTTCATTAGATGAAGGGAGTATAGTGGTGTAATTAACCTATAAAATTACAATTGTATATCTGTACATTCAAGGCACTAATGATTTCATCCATAAACAAAATGAAGACATAAGTCTAGCAAACAAAAAGATCATCTGATATTTTTATATTTGATGTGTTCATATATTTTGAGATTTAGATATGCAAAACAACGAATATCTACGGTGACAAAGCAATGAAAAATGATTAAATTATTCTAATTTCATTCAGTTTGAATAATGTTTAAGTTTAGAAAAGGAAAGCTTTTTTCTAAGAGTAAATATCATTAAAAGTTGTGTTAGTATATTATATGTAATGTATTGTTAGTGATCTAGATAGTGGATGTAGTTAGTGATCTAGATAGTGGATGTATATAATATGTAAGGATATAGATAGTGGCTCTTAGTGGTGATAATGGCTCTTAGTGGTAATAGTGGCTCTTAGTGACACAAATAGTAGCTCTTGTTCTCTCCTATATAAGGAGTGTAATATGGTCTTCATAAAAGTGTATATTGATATCAATCAATCAATAATATCAATACATTAATTTCCTACATGGTATCAGAGCGGATTTAGCACCTAGTATTTTTCGCTTCACCGGCGGGCGGCAACCTCGCCTTGGCCGCCCGCCGGACCTCCCCCTACTTCACTTGGTTTCTTTTCTTTGGTGTTGTCGACCCGTAAGGCGCATTGTTAGGAGCTGCCACCTGTCCTTGAGGGTTAGCAGCACCTCTAGGTGGTGCATCATACCCACCACTTTTGCCTGTGTCATAGCCATATCCTCTCTGTGCATCATAGTTGGGTCCCCTCAGTGCATCATAGTTGAGTCCTCTTTGAGCATCGTAACTAGCTCCTCTTTGAGCATCATAATTGGGCCCTCTCTGTGCATCATGGCCAGGCCCCTTGGGTGCATCATAGCCAGCTCTTGCAGAACTAGGTCTAGATTGAGCACCAGTGTGGGATGGAGTACCGCCAGCAGGAGCTGCAGTTCCACTGCCAGGGAGGGGGGCACGTCCCTGAGGAACACCATAGCCATCCTCATATGTGTTTTGTCCTCCAGGATAATGCCCAGAAACCTCATTCTCGTTGTAGCCAGTGCCAGCATAAGGCCCACCAGTTCGTCTGTCAATGTTAGCATTTGTTAACTCTGCTCGAAGCTTTTCAACCTCCCTGGTCATGGTCATGTAATTCTTCTCCATCACCTGAAGGGACTCCAGATGTTCACTGTATAATTTCTTCTCATAGTCATAGGTAACCCTGCAATGTTGATACTCCTGCCTGAGGCTCTCAAGTTCTGACATCATAGCAGGACTCTGCTGCGCATCAAACTCCAACTTAACGGGTTCTGCCGATTGAAGTTCAGCTTCCATCCTTGCAATTTTATCCATAAGGCCCATCATCTGCTGTTCTCTCTCAGACTTTACAGCTCGTATCTGGGCATGCAATATCTGCAGCTCATGCTGTGCAGCAGCGAGTTCTTGTCTCAATGTACCATGGGTAGCTGCAAACCTCTGGTTTTCGGTTGCAAGTTTTTTGCATCTCCACGTGTTGGGCAGCAAGCTTCTGTTCCATTACTTCAGGAGGAGGAAACATGTCAAAAGGAGGGAAAGCACCAGGTGGTGGGCGCATTCCTATTCCAGAACTGAATGCATCAGGATGAACCATGCCAGGACCAGGAAGAGGGCGCCTTAAATGATGAGGAGGTGGCATTCGACCTTTGCTTCCCATTTTAAATTCCCTACCTGCTGGGAAAGCTGCAATTGACTGTGACGATGTCAAGCTTGCTATTCAGTCGAAGGTCAACTTCAGCTTCTCTCAACCCCCACCTCGAGAGGTCCTGCTGGAGTTGGCTCGGAACAGGAACAAAATCCCATTGCCAAAATCAATAGCAGGGCCAGGAATTCCTCTACCACCTAAGCAGGACACGTTGCTCAGCCCAAACTACCAGCTTGCAATCCCAAGGAAGCCAACTGGGTCAACAGCTGTGGAAGAAACAGAGGAGGATGAAGAGAGTGCTGATCCTAATTCCCATTTTAAATTCCTAATTTCAACCTGATCGGAGGTTTACTCTAAAAAATTGGAGACGAGAAGGGAAAGTGAAGACGAGGTCGAGTTTCGTCCCTAACCAAATAAACCCTAGCCAATGGTCCAATCTTTGAAGATGGCCCCAATTTTTGATACTGTTTTTAAGCTTTTTCTGCTTAGTCTTGTGCCTTCATGCCATCCGAATTTGCACAACAAAACTCATTTTATTCATCTTGGGGATCAACCCCGATCACAATTTTACACCAAAAAAAAAAAATCAACCACAACCCACAAACACCACAAACAACCGACCTCACTTCTTCGCCTCTTCAGCTGTTCTCTTCTTCTTGCCTTTGTCTTGGGCGGCCCTTACCGGTGCTGCCTCCGTGTTTTCCACGCCGCCGAGCACGTTCACTTCCCGTTGCTCCTCAACTGTCACATATGGCGGACCTCCAAATCTGAGCATCACGGTGGTCTTCCGCTTCAGTTCCTTATTTTCTGCCTTCAGCATACATATCTCTGCTCGGGCATCTGTATACATGCTCTGGAGCAGAGCCAGTTGGGCTTTTACCTGCTGCACCTCATTTGTTCTACTCTGAAGCCGGTGCGACAGGTTGTTGACCGCCGTCATTGTCTCAACACATGACTTCAATGTGTAATAATTCGCCTAAATATCCGATTGTGCAGCCATTCTTTGCTCCACAGACAGCATCGGAAAGTTCAAAGGCGCAAAACCAGGGGCGCTTGGTCCAGGGGCACTGGGTTGAGGTTCAAGGGCAACTGCCCCGGCTATCTCTCTTGTGGCCTCGTTGAGGTCGGGAAAGAGAGTGAGACCACGGGAAGCAGAGGCCATATTCAGGGTTGGTTGTAGCGTGTTACAGAGTATCTCTCTCAGAAGTGTTACAGAGAGAACGAAGAGTCTTTTTTCAGAAGTTTTTCAGCTGGTTTGTTCTGCATCAGCGGCAGCCTCGCCTTGGTTTAAATAGGCATGGCAGACACGCGTATAACGCGCCTCTCAACGCCAGACGACAAATCGGCTCGCCTTTTGATGGCTCGACTTTTGATGGCTATCAGGCACGCCTTTTGATGACTCGACTTTTGATGGCTGTCGGGCACACCTTTTGATGGCACGCCTTTTGATGGCACGCCTTTTGATAAGATTGGGCACGCCTTTTGAGGGTGCGACTTATATGGGTCCGACAAGACTCTGTAAACTGTCCCGACATTGATTCCGGTTAGCTCCTATATGGGTCCGACAAGACTCTGTAAACTGTCCCGACATTGATTCCGGTTAGCTTCTATATGGGTCCGACAAGACTCGGTAAACTGTTCCAACATTGATTTCGGTTCTCAGCTACAACGGTTCGACACAGCCATATGGTGTCTTCTACAATGGTCCGACATGACCCCATAAACTGTTTTCTACAACGGTCCGACATGACCCCGTAAACTGTTTTCTACATCGGTCCGATATGACCCCATAAACTATCTTCTACAATGGTCCGACATGACCCCATAAACTGTCTTCTACCTTGGTATGCCATAACCATACGGTCTTCTACAACGGTCTGACACGACCATACAGTGTCTCCTATCCACTTTTATTTTATTTTCAGTTTATTTTCCTGTTTTGTTACTCTCTCCAAACTCAAGTTGGCTAGTCTCTATCCTCCTTGAGTTTGAGGGGGGCTGTTAGTATATTATATGTAATGTATTGTTAGTGATCTAGATAGTGGATGTAGTTAGTGATCTAGATAGTGGATGTAGTGGATGTATATAATATGTAAGGATATAGATAGTGGTGATAGTGGCTCTTAGTGGTAATAGTGGCTCTTAGTGGCACAAATAGTAGCTCTTGTTCTCTCCTATATAAGGAGTGTAATATGGTCTTCATAAAAGTGTATATTGATATCAATCAATCAATAATATCAATACATTAATTTCCTACAAGTTGTCATGAAGGGAATGCCAAATCTATATACAAAAAAATGATGACAAAAATAAAGATCAAACTTTATACACCTCCGTATGTATGAAAAAGCTCTACAAAATCTACAAACTAATCACGAGAAAGGTCAACAACCCTAGACTCCAACTAATACCCAAAAAAACTCTTTAGCCTATACAAGGGGAACTCTTTGTTCTCGAAAAGACTTCCAATATCTCTCTCCCCATATAGTCAACCATAAGACATAATGAAATCGTCAACCAATGGTTCTTTCTTCTCCTTTTGACTCTAGCCTACTGCCAACCCAAAAGAAGCTCTATAACCCCAGAAGAATGTCCACACCACCCCAAAACCAACAGAGCATTGACATCCATAGATCTCTTGTCATTCGACAATGAATAAGAAGATGATTCATTGATTTGCAACAACTTTTCTCCTTCAAGTCAGGTTATTTAAAATTAAGATTTTACCAAGCACAACACACCGCACCACACAAAAAGGCTACCTTAGGAGGGTCCTTGTGCTCCAAATGGCTCTCCACAAGATAGATAAAAATAAAAAAAACATTGCCCAATCAAAACCTCATAAAAAGGCATCACCATGAAACACCCGAACTCATCTACCTCCATCTACTGTCCCAATAGGTATATCATACAATCTCTAGAGCATCCCCATCAACTCATCCATCTACCAGTCTTGCTATCTTCTACATAGCAAGACATCCCAAAAGACTTGTTGCCTCTCTTCATAACTAATCCTGTACTGTAGCTTTTTTGTTTGCTACTACTCAAAAAACCCAAGGGAAACCTTCCCCATCCTCTCTTCCCATTCAACAATGAAGCCGGAAGTTCGCTTTCCTTCCATCCCCATTCATCATGCTAGTGTGTTGCTCAAACTAACCCCAAAACTTCTATATCCCCTTCCGTAGCCCTAACCATAAGGCAAATTGACCCCCGAATATGTCCACTCCCCCCTAACCACATCTATACTTCAAGTGCACAATCTTTCTCTAACACCAATCCCACTCACAAGCAACATTGAGAGCCATTTTCCAAATAAGGCCCAATTGAAGATCTCCACTTCCCAAGTTTAACACAAAAAATCAAAACACATCACCTAAAATTAGGCCATTCAATAGACGTCACTAAAGCCTAAAACCTACTCCAGCTGTTATAACGTATTCAAACAAGTCCCAGAACTACATTTTGATAAGTGATTCATAACTTTTGACAATAAAGAATGGAGAGAACTTGGTTTGCTACAAACATGCAATTATAATATCAATTTGTAAATTAATTCATCACCTAAATATTCAAGGACTCAAATAGTGAAGTTCGGTAAATTACTTCATCCCTGTGACATTCACATTTGATTAATAGGAGCAGCCTCAATTTCAACCACCTCATGTCTAGTGACCTAGTTATAACTTATAATGTTGTATTCTCAAAACAAAACTCTTAAAGTAACACAAAAAAGAACTTGAAAAACATCCATGTCATTTTTTGCTTGACCCACTCCAATACACTAATGCAGTGGCACATTCTTTAGGTATATTGACCAAGAATGGGAATCTCCAATACCAAAGTAACCTAATGCTAGGAGGTAAAGTAAGCATAACTACAGGTTAACCGGTATTAATAACTTCATTCCAAAACCTAAACTTCTTAGCTTCTTTTTAAATATAACGGATGGAGATCAAACTGCCAACCGAAACACGAGTACTCATGCCTGTTACACAAAAGAATCTAAGATATATAGAGCACAATTACATGTATGAACTTACCTGATTACCAGCACTTGTAGGCTCTGTAAAAGAAGCATCAGTGAAAGGTAGCTCACCGCTACGCATTTTATGCTTTTCATATTCCAGTAATGCCTGCAAAAACTAATATCAGCAACACCAAAAAGCAGGAAACAAGCAAATGGAAGCCCACAATCTGTACAAAATATAAACAACAAATTTTCCTAAGTATATCAAAAGAAGTGTAAGGATATAAATACAATTTCAAAAGGACCATCACAATCCTAATCTATTGTATAGATTAAAACAAATGGGCATATCTATGGTTCAAAATGTTTGAAGCACAAATGGTAGCTTGTACTTGAGGGTATCCCTTACTTCAACTCAAAACATATCAACTAGAACTTCATGAGTTCTTCTAGATACAAAAAAGACATGACTTGATTAATATTATTCTGTGATCCATATCAAATGAACTGAGAGGTATATAAATTAAGATGAACCATAGTTTTCTGTACATATTACTAGTTTTCCTCTTATACAATATAAATATGAGTAGCACTAGTACCTATGGCATGCCCAGGAAAGATCAGGGCAGGTTTGGCCTGCGTGTGACTTTCCTGAGGTTGTCATGACCCAAACCCCACCCTCTGCGGATTTCTGGGCATGACCAGCCTTTTCGTAGCAACAATGGGGTCTTGTTGGCCAGAAATTCTGAAGGATCCGTGTGAAGGACGTTCGAACATCAGACCATGCTATGATGCGATCTGGAAATGACTTGTTTTTCATATGAAACTTGCATAACATTTTTGGGGTCCAAGAAGAGAACTTGTATCGAAACTAATAACATACTAAAAAACTTAAAATTGGTATTAACTCATTGCTTGTGCTGCATACCAATTGGATTACAATGTTTTTGTGATATTACTTGTGTAGGATCACTTAATCAAAGGAATAAAAAGAGGTTAAGTACTTAAGAGCCCAAATCACACTTAAAAATGAACGAATTTGAATGAGAAAAAAAAAGGTAATTTTCATATACCCAAAACTTAGGGTTTGTGACTCCCTCAAATTGGATCATTCAAACAACATACATGCACATAACAGAGCCCTGGTCTTTGTTTCCAAGCTCATGCAATGTTGTGCATCACAAACTGAGAAGAATTAAATTTATAATTGAATGAGAAATGACCAAACAGTTTCAAAGAGAACTAAATTCAACCAATATAAGCAAAGAGAAAATGAAAATGCTCATAAAGAAAATTCTCAATATAAAGTAAAACGCAAAAGGTAGAAAATAACTCAACAACTTGAGCATAACCTTTTCATAAAAACATCGAAATGTCCACGAAACAGTAGTACAGGTCCTGTATAAGTTTAAACATTATAACACTTCAGCCTTGAACTTCAATTAAAATAATAAAAATCAAATAACAAAATTATCACCATAAAGCAAGAAAGAAGGAGAGTTAACCTATACTAAACAAATGTACTCTCCAACTTTTCCAGATGTAAATTTCATTTCCAAGTGAGGGGTTCATTAAATATATGGAAATATACTCTCATAATTGAAATACACAGCATTGCGCTATGTTCATACCCCAGAAAAATTGGTCAAAAGCCCACATCCTTTTGGATTTCCCACATATTGGTCAAACAAGCTCCCTGTCACAAGCTATCAGAGTATGTTTGACAACTTGGCAACAATAATAACTACCACGTAGGAAGCATGCATATGGATACAAGATAGGTGTATTATCTGATACGGATATGGCGATACGACAAAACCTTGAAAAAATAGGATACGGGTACAACTAAGATACGTTTGTAAAAAAAAAAAAAATTTAAAAAGAAAATTTTAAAATTATTAGTAGTGAGATACATATAAGCTCAAGAATTTGAGAAACCACAATATAATTTTATGATGCAAAGTACTAACCTTTAAGAATTAGGTAATAATTATATTTTATTTCAGTATCAAGTCTAATATGTTTATATTACAACAATAGAATAATCTAGCTTTTCCCTTTGGCACTAGTAAAAATGTTGTGTTCAAGTTTCCTTACTTATTTATTTATTGATATTTAATTTTACTATTGTTATATTCTTTCGTTAATCCTTACTTTCTATGTAGTTATAGGGGACATGCATGAAACAATAACGATACATTAATTTTGACAAATTCTATTCCTTTAATGCACTATGTTCTTCTTATCAGAAAACTACACAAAGTATTAGAAAAATATTCTTGTATTTATTCTTACAATTATATTATATTATAATTATAATGCTATGCAATAAATGCTACAGTTCTAATTTTGTAAAAGAATTAATATGTGACTTGGAGTATCCGATACTTAAAAATTAAGTATCCGATACTCCGAAATTAATGAAAAATAATTAAGAAGTATCTGATACTTTTAATATGTATCCCATACGTATTCATGAGTATCCAAGGAATATCGGTATCTGATACGAATACATCTCCCTTTTTGAAGTATCCATACTTCATGGACTACCACATAGGTCATACTATTGTACACATCTTACAAACTCATATGTCCCTTGTTCTCTAGTCATCGAAACTAATTTAAACTAGAACCATAAACAACAAACATATGTTACTCCTTACTTTGGGGGCTTGAATGATTCTCCAACTTGCCGCCACAACTTGCATGAAGTCACCTACAAAATGCCAATAAAAAACAAGCACATACAACTTGAATATCGCCATTTCTGTAATTGACGGTGCCAAAATTATACTTGTTATAATCAAGTATTAGATCCATGCTTACATGAACTCAAGTGAATACCAGAAGTAAAGAGCATATAACATAAGTTTCTAATTGAACAAAAAAATGACAGCAGAGCGTGTAGAATTGATGCGTGCAAGTGAACTGTATAACTACAATAATTATCCATATCGAATAGATACAATAAAATGGAAATTTTATCAAGAAATTAGGATTGCTGACTTTTGTCCTTTTTTATATGTTGTGTGTGCATGCAGTGGGGAAGAGTGTATTAAAAAATAATAATAAATAAATAAATAAGCAAAGTTACTATTGAATTAACAATAGAATCCAAAATATTTGACCCTGAGCACATAGAACAAAAAGAAAGTTGGTTGGACAATCATATTTATGCCATGTATATGTGGATTTGTTCTATCATACAATTTTTTTCTATTAAAAATATTCTATCACATGTACATCTGCAGGTCCTATAAAAATGTCAACCTAAAAATATTTTGCCATCAAATTAGGTCACATAAGCACACTTATCTATTGACTTACAGAAATTGATGAAGCAAATTTTAGTGTTAAATGCACCATCTCGCTACTGCATATTAGCAGATTTCCTAGTTTACCATGCACCACAATATCCTTACTTGAAGTATTGACCAATAAAACATTGGTTACTATTGTTTTTACTATCAGTTCAATTTAGATTGTCACAGATTTGATTTTGAGAGAAATATCTCAACAAGTGTGCAATACCAAAGCAGGCCAGATGACAACAAATCATGCTCCATATCATTTACAAATAAATTTTTGATAGTGGAGAAGCTTAGATGACAAAATTATACTGCTCATGTCCATGGACCAATCAATTGATGTAATAAAACAAAAACTGCTCTCATTTCACGCCATGGTAAAAGATAATGCAAATGATAAAATGAAAGTTGTTAATATTATTGTTGACTTCATCAAACTTGATACTATAGGCAAAATGTGTCAATAAAATAATAGTTTATTCCCCCCATCAAAAATAAGTGCACAAATCCAAGTACTTGGAAGTTTTCCCAATAAATTTATGAAATGGAGCCAGTAGTTATAATATTCTAAGATTCCATTCAGCATCAGGGTTAATGTATGTAACTACTAGATAAACTACAAGGGATAGACCAGACCATAGTAAAAGATAATGCACATGATAAAATGGAAATAAGTTTGTCAAACTAAAAAATCTGGGAAACCTGTTCATAGCCACCAAGTCTGATGACTGCTCTCCATAACCTAACTCACATAAAGAAGAAACATTAGTGCAAATCAGGAAGCGCCCAAAAAATTAAAGCAAGCAAATTTGACAATTAGGGTCACTCATAACTCACTTGAGGCAATTTAATGGCTCTCCATAAAATCTTGGGGGTTTGAATTCCAAGCACCTCTCTTTGTGGAAAGTTTCCAGCTCCTTCATGAATGCTGCTTGCTCTTCCTCTGTTCCGGACTCATCGCCCCCATTAGCATTTGTTTCCAAGAACGACTTGTTTGAGGTCTTGACATCAACTGCATCTCCTACATCCAACTCCTTCTTTGGTGATTCTTCCTTTATTTCATTGTTGGATAACACCTCCATCCCTGTCACTGCATTGTTTAATTCTTCTTTAATTTCATTGTCCGGTGGTAACTCCATTCCAGTCACCCCGTTGTGCAATTCCTCCTCCTTTGTTTCAGTATCTGGAGGCAACTCCATTTTAGTCACCCCAACATTCAATTCCCCATCCTTTATTTCATTTCCCAGTAGAAACTCCATCTTGGTCATCTCATTGTTGGATGCCTTGTCCTTTATTTCATTTTCTGGATGCAACTCTGACCCTGTTTCCCCACTCCTCAGTTCCTCTTCCTTTGTTGCAGTGTCCAGATCAAACTCCATCCCAGTCAACCCATTGTTCAAATCCTGCCCCCCCATCTTACTGGGTAAGATAGAGTCTGACTGAATCACGGGATCCAGATGTGTGCCATCAGCTTTTCCAGAGTTGCCTTGTAGTAGCTTAGTTGTATTGGCATCACTTTCAGGATCAGCAACAGTCCCAGCTGAGATAACAACAGTGGAAAGGTCAATCAAACCTTGCTCCTTAATCGAGCTACCTTCTTTAGGCAATTTAACATTAGGGTAGTGAGGACCTTTTTCTGAATGCAACTCTTGTGCAGTTGCAACAACAGGGTTTTGCTTAAGGTCACGGAGAAGGGATTCCTTGTTTTCAACTTGTGTGGCTCGAAATTGAGGAGAAGAATCCTTGTTTCCAAGGTGGGTATCCCCTTCCTCCTCCAGGTAAGATAATTCCTCCTTTTCAACCTCTGTGTCAATCATCGTGATATCATTGGTAACACGACCATCGTGTGTATCTTTCACAGTGTCTTTGTCATCGTCCGTCTTAGAATCAACCATGATTGCTCCCAAACCCTAAACAACAACTAATTGTCCCTCATACAAAACAACAGGGACAAATAGTTTTCTTCTGAGAAACCCTGGGCTTCTTTGTAATAAATGTGAAAAATTAAAATAAACCAAATAGTATTACTGGCCTGGCTTGTATAAGTGATTGCTGCGCGCCTTGCAGGAAAATTATGGGTGACAAAACAAAAAGAGATTTGTAAAATACATATGTATATGTCTAGCAATCTAACTAACTAACTAACTATATAAATATATGTACGGAATAATATATGCATGATAGAACTTACCTGCCTCGATGCTGAAACAACTTGTGCGTTTCAAAACAAAGAGCTGCTGCTGCTGCTGCTGCTGCTTTGAAGAATTTACCGCTTCTGCTTCAATACAAAAAAACTCTGTTATTATTAATAAAAAGATAAACAGAAAATATAATTACATATATGGATATATCATAAAAACCCAAATAGATCCTCAACAGTAAACAATCAAACCAAACGGTGCTTGCTTTTAAAAAATTAAAAATAAATAAATAAAAATTAGCGGAAAACGGGAAAAAAACGAGAAAACAAAGTGAGCCACGATTCTTGGCCGAAGAAGGCCTCATATTTATGAAGAGTAAAGTGTAAAGAGCTGCTAGTGGTAGTGGTAGTGGTGGTGGTGGTGTGGTAGTAGTAGGAACTTGGAGGAGAGGAAGGGAAGAGAAGAGAAGAGAGACAAGACAACCCAACCCAACCCAAACCAATCCCGTGTGGCCTGAGCAGAGATGAACTCCAACCTGGGGCAGAGACGGAGGGAATAAGAGCGAAACACAGACGAACGATATTAAACCTCCACTTTCTTCCTCTTTATGATGCCCTCCTCCGATTGTCGATTTTTCGGCAAGGGTTTGGTTTGTTGATGAGGTGTCACAGAAAATTATAAATTAATAAATAAATAAAATTCTCACATAAAAACTTGATCTTAGGGCTATATATAATTTATTTTAGGTGATTACAGCTAAGCCCCATTTTGGGAAAAAATGATACATTAAATCCAAATTTAAAAATTTTTTACCAATAAGTCCCATCATAAGCTTAAATAACAAAACTGTCCTTACCAAATCAAAAACACAAAACATAAACGCACATTCGCGATTTCATTCACACAGTTCATCCTGTCATTTCTCACCCTCGCAGATTTCATTCTCACATTTATCAATTTCGCGTCACATTTCGTCTTACTTCATCAATCTCGTCTCAGATTTCAGAAGACACAAACTAGATCTTCAAATATTCTGAGATCCGAACAACCAAAAATAGTGAAAACAAGTACGATTAAAGTATCTTAAACCCTAATTTTTGCGAAATCTTTAATTTTCGAAACTTTTGTTTTTTATTTCCATTTCAGTTTGAATGTTGAGTTCGAAACTCTTCATTTCGAAACTTTTGTTTTTGTTTTTGTTTGTAAATCTCAGAACATTCACTGTAATGACACCAAAATCATGTTCTCATTTTTTCAATTTAGGTTTCATTGTTGATTTTGGTATGATTGTTGTGAATGTTCTCAGATTCTAAATCAATTTGAGTGAAAAACCCTAGTTAATCATCTTCTCTTGCTTTCAATTTAAGTTTCAATATTGATTTTGCTACCATTGTTGTTAATGTTCTGAGATTCTTAGTAAATTTGAGTGAAAAACCCTAGTTAATTATATTCTCTTGCTTTCAATTTAGGTTTCAATATTAATTTTGGTGTGATTGCTGTAAATGTTCTCATATTTTGAGTTAATTTGAGTGAAAAATCCTCATTAATCATATTCTCTTACTTTCAATTTAGGTTTCAATGTTGATTTTGGTACAATTGCTATGAATGTTCTCAGATTTTGAATCAATTTGAGTAAAAAAACCCTAGTTAATCATATTCTCTTACTTTCAATTTAAGTTTCGATGTCGATTTTGGTGTGAATACTATGAACGTTCTCATATTTTGAATCAATTTGAATGAAAAACCCTAGTTAATCATGTTCTCGTGCTTTCAATTTAGGTTTCATTGTTGATTTTGGTACCATTGTTGTTAATGTTCTTAGATTCTGAATTAATTTGAGTGAAAAATCCTGATTAATCATATTCTTTTGCTTTTAATTTAGTTTTCAATGTTGATTTTGGTATCACTGTTGTTAATCATCTTTTCTTACTTTCAATTTAGGCTTCAATGTTGATTTTCGTACCATTGTAATTAATTGAGAGGGGGATTTGCGCTGGACGGGTACGGCCGACCTACGCAACGCGGGTCGTGACGGATTTCGCGCCGACTTACGGTGCCGATCCGTTCTCCGGACTGTTATGCTCAGTCGAGCTGGATCGACCGACCAAGCGTGGACTAAGGCCTGGCCGGGCTATGACTTTGCTATGCATTCGGCTGGACATGCAGTGGTATGGCATGACCGAACTAATGACAGCCCGGAATGTATTTAGGCTGGGACGAAGGCCGGTATGCCTCGCGACCGGTCAACTAGGATGGACCGGTTTCACATAGCTCGGCTATGAGAATCGTACTTTGTTTCTTCCCAAGGGACAGGTCGGCATGACACAGCTCGGTTGTGTTACTTGTGGTGGCGATCCTCCGCAAGGAGTGGCCCGGTCGTGGTACTCTGGTGAAATGTGCCACCTGGGCCAATGGCGTGATGGAAAGGAAATCTGCTCCAGGCACGTGTCAATGCCGTTTAGTGGTTCTACACATTCTGTTTGGTGGTTTTGGCCTTTACACGCATAAGGTAGTGAGAGGTGAGCACTGCCACCTGTCCAGGAGGGGACAGCAGAGGTAGTGCGCGCACAATCCCTGAGGCTGCAGGGCCAGCCTAGAAAAAGGAATGGAAGGAGAACTTTGGAGGTATGCTATCTGAATCACCTACTCTCTCTGCAACATCTCTTCATCTTTCTCAAGTAGTCTAACTTGACCGTCGAAGGGCCTATCCGGCGAAACGCCGCCGGGCAGCTCACTATTTCTGTGTTTATAGGATCAACGTCGTTACGCAAAGCTTGAGTTCAAGGAGTACGGAAAGCAAAGGATATTTCTTCCCCGTACAATTGGCGCCGTCTGTGGGAACTCTTTGATACTTAAACCTTGCTCTTCAAGCTTCTTCGACTGTTTCCATGGCTAATAACGACGAGACTCCACTGTCCGTCGTCGATGGTGTGACCCCAGAGTCTGTCCGACGGAGAGAAGGCCCCCCGAATGTTCCAGCCATGGCGGGCCTAGAGACCTCTTCGAGAGGCACGCGAGATAAGCGCGGGAGGAGCACTGACCGCTCGAAGAGTCCAGAAAGGCCATCAACGGCGGGGGGAGTCCCACGCGCAGCGCCTGGAACACAAGCTCAAAGACCAGGACGCTCTCATTCGCAAGATGCGGCGGAGATGGAAATACTGAAACGCCAGATTAAGGGAAGGGTGTTGCTGGAGAGGGCAACCTCAGTGAGAGCACCCTATCCCCTCATTCTAGCAGTCGCTGCCAGGAACGGACGCACTCTCTCTCTATCACCAGAAACTATGGGGTTGGGGATTCCGACCCGAGGGAGGGCAGGTCCCTCACTCGCGACAGCACCTACCATCCCTCTTGCCCATCATCGACGTCGCGATACCCTTTCTCCACCCGTTCCAGAGACCTGAGGGATGTGCTGGAGGAAAGGGCGCGCCGCAGAGAGATTCAGAGATTGCCGGCATTACAGAGGCTGAGAACCCAAGTCCATTGTAGCGAGGAAGTGGCAATGCCAGCGCCTAGGGTGGTGGCCCCTACACTAGTGGACAAGGAATTGGCGAGACTCACGGCTACGCCGCTGTCTCCAGAAATCGTGAGTACACCACTCCCTGCCGATTCCACCAGCCCAAGTTCACCTTGTGCGACAGCAAGACGGATTCGTACATGCACGTTAGTCATTACCGGCAAGTAATGGCTGGGCACCGACGCAATGATGCCTTGATGTGCCTCTTCTTCCCAGCAAGTTTAGGAGAACTAGGCCTAAAGTGGTTCGAGAGGCTTCTGGAGGGGAGTATCGAGGGATGGCAGTAGCTAACGGAAGCCTTCGTCACCAGATTCAAAACCAACACACGAACACCCAAGGAGGTTGACCATCTCCTGGGCATCAAGATGGAGTTTGGAGGTTCGTTGAAGGCATACAATGCGAAGTACTGGGAAACTTACAATGAGATCCTCGACTGCCCTACTAACCTGGCTATCACTTAATACAAGCGGGGTCTCCCAGTCGGACATAGGCTGCAAGATTCGCTTACTATGCACCAGCCCATGACAATGGAGCCATTGATGCAGCGGATTAATGAACACATCCGTGTGGAGGATGATGCCGCCTCCGCAACCGAGAAGGCTAGTCCAGTTGCGGCGGACAGAAGAGTGGCGGGAAAAGTTCACTCAGTCGGGCAGGAGAACAACCGCCCAAACAACCGATCAAAAGATCAACGTCGTGGCCCAAACCACGATAATAGAAACAAAGGTCGCAGAAATGACCGAGCTAACACTCCCCGTGATGAAGAGGAGGACGCCAAGAGGAAGTTGAAGGCGAGAACGGGTATCACCACGGTCTTCAAAATTCCTATTTACCGCATACTGAGTGAAATCCGGGGTGAACCCTTCGTCCGCTAGCCGGCCAAGTTGGGGAGTGCACAGAGGGGCTTCAACTCAAGGTATCGATGCACCTTCCATGAAGAACAGGGGCACCGAACGAAGGATTGCTTGTCACTCAAACAACACTTGGAAGAGCTGGTGGCGGCGGGACACCTTGACCAATACATAGATGGGGGTATGAAAGCCGCACCACCGGGACAAACCGAGCCAAACGGTCTAGCTGCCCTGGAAGCAGCGCCCCAAGGCGTAATCAATGTTATTCATGGCATCATTGAACCGGCAAGGGTGTGCGAGCTAAGAGGGATGATTAAAAAAGCCGAGCACATAAGGGAAGTGCTCTCAGTTCAACCCGTTGTGAAGAGAGGGAAGACCGAAAAGAAGGACATCCTTACCTTTTCAAGCAAGGACTTGGAGAGGATTCAGATGCCCCACAATGACGCACTAGTGGTAACTCTTCGCGTCAAGGATTTCGATATCAAAAGGATCTTGATCGACCAGGGAAGTTCGGTCGAAATCATGTACTACGACGCGTTCAAGCAGATGAAGCTAGAGGACAAAGACTTGGCCCCTACAACATCTCCCTTGGTTGGCTTCAACTCTCAGCCAGAATGGCTGGTGGGGAAGATCATATTGCCGGTCAAAGCGGGTTCAGTGACAAAGCAAGTAGAATTTTGGGTGCTCAAGGTCCCATCCACCTACAACTTAATTTTGGGCAGAGGCTGGTTACACGCCATGCAAGCAGTAACGTCAACCTACCATCAAGTCCTGCACTTCCCGGCACCAACTGGGCAAATAGAGGAGGTTTAAGGAGACCAAGTGATGGCGAAACAGTGCTTCGTTGCGGTGAACGGCAGCCGAGCCGCCAAAGGGTTCTTTCAAATAATAGAGGGTCCCGAGGGGAAGGAAATCCTGGAAGACGTAGGAAGAAAGGCTGAGGAAAAATCGGTCGAAGATTTGGTGAAGGTGTGAATTGATGAGAACGACCCAACCAAGTTCCTTCTTTTGGGCTCATCCTTGTCCAGCGCCGAGCGACATGAGTACGTTGACTTTCTGATCTCCAATATGGAAGCCTTTGCGTGGACGCCTTACGATATGCCTGGCGTCGACCCTGGCTTCATTTGCCATCAGTTGAATGTCTTCCCTAACGCATGGCCGGTCATCCAGAGGACCTGCCGCTCGACCTTGCACCATGTTGAGGTGGTAGCGGAAGAAGTCAAGAACTTGTTGGAAGCAGGGGCAATAGAAGAAGTGCAATACCCTCGATGGATATCTAACACGGTGGTGGTTCCAAAAAAGAATAGCAAGTGGCGGGTGTGCGTTGATTATAAGACGGTCAACCGTACATGCCCAAAGGATAGCTTTTCCCTCCCTCGAATTGACCAGCTGGTAGACTTGACCGCTAGCCATCAGAGGTTTAGCTTCCTAGATGTGTATCGTGGTTACCACCAGATAGCCATGTATGAACCAGACCGAGAAATCACATCGTTCACCACTCCGAGAGGCCTATATTGTTACAAAGTCATGTCGTTCGGACTGAAAAACGCCGGGGCAACTTTTCAAAGGATGGTGACCAAGATGTTCGCTCCCCTTCTGGGCCACACCATGGAGGCCTACATCGATGACATGGTGGTAAAGAGCAGGGAAAAGTCTCAACACCTCACCGACCTAGCTGAGATGTTTGCTATACTTAAACACCACAAGCTTCGTTTGAATGCCTCCAAGTGCGTTTTCAGAGTTGGCACCGGAAAGTTTTTGGGCTTTTTGGTCATGAACCGGGGGATTGAGGCTGACCCTTCCCAAATCAAGGCGATACAGATGCTAGAGCGCCCAAACTCCACAAAGGATGTGCAACATCTCGCTGGGATGGCAGCCGCGCTGAACAGATTCATAAGCCGATCTTCAGATCGTTGCAGACATTTCTTCAAAACTTTGAAGGCCAAGTTTTTTTGGGATGAGGAGTGTGACCGTGCCTTGGCCGATCTGAAAGTATATCTTTCCTCGACCCCTATCTTGGTTACCCCAAAATCGGGTGAAGAACTGTATCTCTACTTAGCAGTCTCACAACATGCTGTGAGCGCCGTTCTAGTCCGGGCTGAAGGCATCCAGCACTTGCCCATCTTCTACGTAAGCAAGACCTTGCTCCTTGTTGAGTCGAGATATTTGCCGCTAGAAAAGTTAGCCCTGGCCCTGGTGATGGCTTCGAGAAAGCTGGCGCACTATTTTTATGCCCATACAATAGTGGTGCTTACCGAGTTTCCACTCAAGGTGCTTTTTGAAAAAGCAGACTTTACCGGGAGAATTCTGAAATAGGCCATAGAATTGGGGCAGTACGACATCAAGTTCCAACCACGTACCGCGATCAAGGCACAAGCTCTTGCAGACTTTGTGGCAGAATTTGCCCCTGGAATGCATTCGGCTTGCCCGGTTGATTTGGCTAGTGCGGATTTTGCACAGCCCATGGTTCAGACAATAGAGACAAGTGCTGGCCCACAATTGGTGGAAGGGCAAATGGAAGCCGAGCTGGAGAGGCCGAACAACGCTTCGAAAGACAAGCCCAACCAAGACATGAGAAGAGACCAGAATGTGCCGACCGGAACCTTGGAATTAAGAAGCTCCCAAAACCCATCAGATTGCTGGAAGTTGTTCATAGGCGAAATGTGGAAGCTCTTCGTCGACGGGGCTTCAAATAGACATGGCACCGGGCTGGGTATTGTGCTGACTTCACCGGACGGGCTGGTAATCGAGCAAGCGATTACGCTTTGCTTCCCAGCGTCCAACAATGAGGCGGAATACGAGGCCCTTCTTGCCGGACTAAGAAGTGCATTAAGAATAAAAGCTTCGGCTCTTCTGGTATTTAGCGACTCCAAGCTGGTGGTCAATCAGGTCTCTGGGGAGTACGAAGCCAGGGATGAAAGAATGGCCAAGTATCAGGCGCTGGTGCGCGCAGAAATCAAGAAGTTCGCCGCAATAAGAGTAGAACAAGTCAACCGTGAAGAAAATAGCACAGCTGACAATGGCCAGCCTTGCATCTACACAAACAGCTTTCCCCAATCCTTTTCTGATAGAATTCCTACCTCGCCCAAGCATTGAGGAACCAGAAGTGTCCAAGGTACTCTGCACCGACCTGGGACCATCCTGGATGGACCCCATCATCGCGTTCCTAAAAGATAGAATTTTGCTAGAAGAGAAGAAGGCGGCCAACAAAATTCGGGCCAAGTCAGAGCGGTTTTGGCTCTCTCCATCAGGAGCCTTATAAAAAAATCTTTTACCGGGCCATATCTAAAGTGTGTCCACCCCGCCAAGGTGGAAGCTTTCCTCTATGAGATTCATGAGGGCATCTGCGGAAGCCATACTGGGGGCAGATCTTTGGCTTACCGAGCAATTTCCCAAGGTTACTGGTGGCCATGCATGCAGGCAGACGCGCAGAAATACGTTCGCCGGTGTGAAAAGTGTCAGAAATTCGCTCACCAAATCCACCAGCCAGCTAGAGAATTGCTCCCCCTTACAAGTCCTTGCCGTTCGCGCGGCTTTGGGGATTGGATATTGTGGGGCCACTCCTAGTTGCCCCGGGCAACCGCAAGTTCTTCATCGCTGCTACCGACTACTTCACCAAGTGGGTTGAGGCCGAGCCATTATCAACCATAAAGGAAAAAGATGTGAAGAAGTTTGTTTGGCAAAATGTCATCACTCACTTCGGCATACCAAAGGCCCTCATATCGGATAATGGGACTCAGTTCGATGGGAAATCTTTCGGGGATTTTGCGAGGAGTTGAAGATCGAGTTCTACAACTCAACATCGGCCTACCCTCAGTTAAATGGTCAGGCAGAAGCCTCAAACAAGACCATCCTGGACGGGCTGAAGAAGCGGCTTGAGAAAGCCAAAGGAAAGTGGGCTGAAGAACTCCCTAATGTACTCTGGTCATATCGCACTACACCAAGGTGATCGACCGGGGAGACACTATTCGCCCTGGCCTATGGCATGGAGGCTGTCATTCCATTGGAAATTGGTATGCCAACCATCCGATCTGAGAGTTTTCAGCCAGAATTGAACAATGAAGCAGTGGCATTGGAACTTGACCTAGCCGAGGAAAGAAGGGAACGGGCTCTGATCCACATAGCAGCCTATCAGCAAGAACTCTCCAAGAAATACAACAAGGCTGTGCATCCAAGGCTGTTTAAGATAGGGGACTGGGTCTTAAGGAAGGTGATGGGCAACACAATAGTCCCTGGCGAAGGAAAACTTGGCGCAAATTGGGAAGGGCCATACAAGGTGACTGGCCTGGCAGGCAAAGGGGCATACCATCTGGAAGATTTAGATGGTAAAGCTATCCCCAGGCCGTGGAATGCAGCCAACCTTAAGATCTTTTACTTTTGAAATGTTCTCGTTTTTGTTACATAGCCTTTTGAACTTTTAGCCTTCTGGCATTTGATGTAAGGACAGCACTGCTTTTTGTAATGAAAAATAGCTTTCCCTTTTGCTTTATACTGCGTCTTCCTGTACAATGACATTAC
Source organism: Camellia japonica (assembly GCA_030407325.1). NCBI lineage: Eukaryota > Viridiplantae > Streptophyta > Magnoliopsida > Ericales > Theaceae > Camellia > Camellia japonica. The sequence continues at coordinate 181,781,278 of JAPPVO010000029.1, forward strand.
AAGGATATTGGACCTCTAAAGAGGCCAGGGACAAGGGGACCAACCTGAGCGGGACCAAACTGATTTCATCTCGCCGGTGTAGAAACAGACCACACAAACAATTGGTGTATTGTCCAATGAAACAATTGGTGTACTGTCCAATTTGCATAAGGGCCGAGCTGATTTTTGCTCGCCCAATTGAGATGTTGGCGTCATGATCAACTTAAATGTAATATTGGTGTTTTGCCCAATCTACAGGCCGAGCTGATTTTGCTCGACCAGAATGAAATGTTGGCGATTTGTCCAACTTCCCTTAGGGCCGAGTTGATTTTTGCCCGCCCGAAAAGAAGACTGGGCGTGTTATCAAACCCAGAAGGGCCGAGGTGATTTTTGCTCGGCCCAATGACATGTTGGGTGTTTGTAAAACCTCTAAAGGCGATTTAGCTCGGCCCCTTTAAGTGTTGATGCTATGCACGCCGAGCTGATCTCGCTCGGTCACTTCGAAATATCAGTGTTTTATCGCACATACAAGGTCTGAGCTGAATTTTCGCTCGCCGAATCTAAGTGTTCGCGCATTGCCCAATTTATGGGGCCGAGCTGATTTTAGCTCGGCCAAATGAAATGGCGACGTTTATCCAAAAATTGAAAGAACTCTGACTTTAGCTTAGCATAATGCGCGGCATGGCCGACCTACCAGTTGTGATTCATGAACATTTGAATAAAGAAATTTTGCACGTTGCAACCGAACAGAAATAGATGATCAACGAGCAAAAAGTTCCAGTTTTCATTGATAAAGGAAATTGCATTACAAAGGTGGGGCCAAGCCCGGTTACATTCAAGAACGAAAAGAGAAACAAACAAAGCAAAAAGGAGAGGGGAAAGCATCAATCCAATTCTATATCCACTGTTTGCTCGGCGGCTTCAACGGTTTCCTCGATCATGTTCTCCTTGGCCTCGTCCGTAGTTCCCTCCGCCGTAACAACCTCCTCCTCGACGATTTGCTCGGCCGGTTGCTCGGCTGTAGCTTCTTCCCCGGCTGCCTTCTTTGCCTCTTCAATGAGCCTTTTTTGGGCGGCACCGACATATGCTTGCATGTAGGGCGGTATGAAGGCAGCGATAGGGTTTTAGAACATCTCAGCATCTTGACCAAGGCTAACTTTTTCCACGGCAGCTTTCAACCGCACTGGAAAAGATGTCCTTGGTCGCTTGCACTTGCCGTTCATAAGTTTTCTCGCCCTGAGCGTACCGAATCTTCAGCGTCTTCGATCGCCTTGTCCTTCTCCGCCTTGTGGGCATCACGAAGCTTGCGCAGCTCGGCGAGATAACGCGTCTTCGTCAGTTTAACAGCCCGCTGCTTGTCTTCTTTAGCCCGGGCTAGTTATTCGCTTAATTTGTCGCGCTCGGCCTCTGCCGCCTCCTGCGCGGCCTTCAACTTACCTATCTCGGCCGTTTTGGCCTTGTTTTCGGAAATGGCATCCCACAAACTCTGCCGCACGGCGATCATTCACTCGTGGGCCAAATAGTTCTTCTGCGTGGCCTGAAAGCAAATGAAGATGGTTAGAATTCAGAAAACCGAGCAATATCCAAGCAATAACTTGTTGAACAAAGGAGTTGAGAACTTACCAACACGATCGATTTTGCCGCCGAGCGAAGCACCTTCAGGTCGGACAGCTCGTCGTGCTTCTTTATATCGGCGGGAAGGATTAGCCCCTTGGTCATGTTGAAACCGAGGAAGTAATCCTTGTCCGCGTACACTGAATCGCCCGCAGAGACAGCCCCGCCTTTGTACCTGACCTTGGGCACCCAGACCGGGGGAGGCACTTGGGCTTTTGGATGGCCCGCTGAGTGGTTGCTCGGTCTGGTCCCCCAACTCGGTGGAGGCATGCTCGATTGAGTCCTCATCGACAAGACGCTGCTCGGTTTGGTCTTTTCTCGGTCTTTTTTTCGACCGACCAACTACTTGTTCGCTGGCAAGAGCACACAACCTTCTTTTTGTGCAACCGGAGTGGAGGAAGTCCCCCCAGATGCCTCTGGTGGCTGGGAGTCGCTCGACTCACCAGTGATCATCGATTTGATTGCCCGGATTTTGGCCATTTCTCGCTCGGCGGTGAGAGGGACAAGTTTGATCGGCGGAAGATTTGGATCTGGTTCTGGGGAGGGCGCACAAAGAAAGTCAGTGACCCGGCTTTTGCGCGGCGCTCTGTAGTGGTAGGTCGGTTCGAAGCCGAGCAATGTTGGAGACTCCCTTTCCTCGGCCAGATGACGTAGCAAAACTCTGATGGCCTCTTGATTAGCTCGGGAGTAGTCTTCAGCCAAAGAGCTTATAATCTGCAAAAAGAAGACAAGTGTTAGAACCGCAAGAAGAAAGCCAATGCGCAAAAGAAGATAATACAGTTTGCCGAGCTACTCACCAGCACTCAAAAGTCTTTCTAATATACCAGCCCGGTATGGGCGCCTCTGTGCCTCATAACGACGGACACCCACAAGAAGTCATCGTCGTTTGTCTCCTTGTCTAGGTTCCCCTCTATGAGTTTTGCTCGACCCTTCTTGCCTTCAAGTACCCAGCAAAAACCCACCCTTATTTTTGCTAAGGCTGTATTGATGTATATCTCGGCGAGACCGAGATTAAGGTCGAGCCTCCTATTTAGCTCGGCCACGCATTTATTATCTTGTATGTGTTGTTGGAGACTGGGTTGGCAAAGCCTTGTCTGCCTCAAAATTCGCAAATCAAGGGTTGGACCGGAAACGAAGTCCTCCTTCAACTATTGATACGACCGTGAAAGGCACTTGTCTAGCTCGCCCCATGGGGTATCTCCCTCCTTGGCCAGCTCAAGATGGACGTCGTCTGGGATGTTGTACTCCCTACGGAACTCGGCTAGTGCACCGGGAGAGCTCACCATGAACCGGTACTTCCCCATGTATCTCGGTTTTATTTATTGGGTGATTTGTTTCGTATGTCGGTGGAAATTTTTGTGTATTTGCTCGGACAATGAGCGTCACCAGTGATAATGCTGGACTAGCCTGGTCGGTCCTAATTTGTTCTGCATTGTTAAGAAACAAGTCCAAAGGTTAGCACAGCATAAATTGCACAGCTTCAATATGGATCGCCTAGCTCGGTGAAAGGTTTTTAGGCGTTTGCCCGGTTCGACTCCTGCATCGACTTTACTCTCTGGCCGATTTGGCCCTGTTAGTTCGGTTTCGATTCCCTACGTCCAACGCAGTCGCGGCCTCGACGAGAAGCCACAAACAAGTTTTTGCTCGGCCAAGTCTTACCTATGGATCTAAATTATCTATTTAGTTCGGTTTTGCCCAGATTCGAAGCTGTTCCTCCTAAGTACAGAGTTCGTGCTTTAAAGCTAGAGGAAGCGAGGGGCACGGGAGCCCCAACTGCTCCCCCAGTTCCAGTTTTTTCTAGGGTGTATCATTGTTACCCTAAAGAAGGGGGACTAGTGTAACACCAACGAGATCCAAGCAGTCTAGAAGTAAGAAGAACGCGAAGAACTTGAAGAACTGACATGAAAATACGAGGGGAAGGGCAGTGAAACTTACCAATGTCAGATGCCTGGCAGTGCGCAATCGACTACAAGCTTGCTTGTAGCTTTCAGAGGAGCAGAAATGGGCGTGGATAAGGCGAAGGGGCACGAACGTCGGTAAGGGCAAGAGCTTGGTTGCTAGGGTTTGCTTGAGAACGAATGTGAATAGTAAAGGCATAAGTGACCCCCCATATGTGTATTAAAAGTGGTGGGAAACCCAAACGGCGGCGACAGTTTGAATTTTGCGTGTGGGGGGACAGCTGTGAGGCTGTACGGCCCCAGTCGCGTGAAGCCACGTGGCATTGAAGTGATGGCTTTGTCAGAACGGTTGTACGACCCTTGACAAGACTATTAGCGCAACTAAAGGACCGGTCGAATGAGATAGCTCGGTAACGGCGATAGCCCCAATTACGCTCGGCCTGGTACTGGCGTAACTCAGAGATCGATCAGTGGAGATAGCTCGGTCATTTCGGTAATCCCAATCACGCTCGGCTCGGATGGGATTAAGGGGCAATTGAGAGGGGGATTTGCGCCGGACGAGTACGGCCGACCTACGCAACGCGGGTCGTGACGGATTTCGCGCCGACTTACGGTGCTGATCCGTTCTCCGGACTGTTATGCTCGGTCGAGCTGGATCGACCGACCAGGCGTGGACTAAGGCCTGGCCGGGCTATGACTTTGCTATGCATTCGGCTGGACACGCAGTGGTGTGGCATGACCGAACTAATGACAGCCCGGAATGTATTTAGGCCGGGACGAAGGCCGGCATGCCTCGCGACCGGTCAGCCAGGATGGACCGGTTTCACATAGCTCAGCTATGAGAATCGTACTTTTGTTTCTTCTCAAGGGACAGGTTGGCACGACACAGCTTGGTTGTGTTGCTTGTAGTGGCGATCCTCCGCAAGGGGTGGGCCGGTCGTGGTACTCCGGTGAAATGTGCCACCTGGGCCAATGGCGTGATGGAGAGGAAATCTGCTCCAGGTACGCGTCAATACCATTTGGCGGTTCTACACATTCTGTTTGGTGTGCTACCTGTCCAGGAGGGGACAGCAGAAGTAGTGCGCGCACAATCCCTGAGGCTGCAGGGCCAGCCTAGAAAAAGGAATGGAAGGAGAACTTTGGAGGTATGCTATCTGAATCACCTACTCTCTCTGCAACATCTCTTCCTCTTCCTCAAGTAGTCTAACTTGACCGTCGGAGGGCCTATCCGGTGAGACGCCGCCGGGCAGCTCACCATTTCTGTGTTTATAGGATCAACGTCGTTACACGAAGCTTGAGTTCAAGGAGTACGGAAAGCAAAGGATATTTCTTCCCCGTACATTAATGTTCTTAGATTCTTAATGAATTTTAGTGAAAAACCCTAGTTAATCATATTCTCTTGCTTTCAATTTAGGTTTTAATGTTGATTTTGGTGCGATTACTGTGAATGTTCTCATATTTCGAGTCGATTTGAGTAAAAAATCCTCATTAATCATATTCTCTTACTTTCAATTTAGGTTTCAGTGTTGATTTTGGTACAATTGCTGTGAATGTTCTCAGATTCTGAATCAATTTGAAAGCAATTGGTACAATTGATTAACTAGGTTTCATTGTTAATCATGTTTGGTAGCTCTATCACCCTAATCATTTAGGTTTCATTCTCATATTTTGAATCAATTTGAGTGAAAAACCCTACTTAATCATGTTTTCATGCTTTCAATTTAGGTTTCATTGTTGATTTTGGTACCATTTCTGTTAATGTTCTCAGATTCTGAATCAATTTGAGTGAAAAATCATAATTAATCATATTATCTTGCTTTCAATTTAGTTTTCAATGTTGATTTTGGTACCACTGCTGTTAATGTTCTCAGATTCTTAGTCAATTTAAGTGAAAAACCCTAGTTAATCATGTTCTCTTGCTTTCAATTTACTTTCAATGTTGATTTTGGTACCATTGTTGTTAATGTTCTCAGATTCTTAGTCAATTTGAGTGAAAAACCCTAGTTAATCATATTCTCTTACTTTCAATTTAGTTTCAATGTTAATTTTGGTATCATTGCTGTAAATGTTCTCAAGTTTTAAATAAATTTGACTAAAACACCCTAGTTATTCATGTTCTCTTCCTTTTGATTTAGGTTTCATTGTTGATTTTGATACGATTATTGTTAATGTTCTCAGATTGTTAGTTAATTTGAGTGAAAAACCCTAGTTAATCATGTTCTCTTACTTTCAATTTAGGTTTCAATTTTGAGTGTGGTACCATTGCTGTCAATGTTCCATATTTTCAATCAATTTGAGTGAAAAACCTTAGTTAATCATATTCTCATGGTTTCAATTTAGGTTTCAATGTTGATTTTAGTATGATTCCTGTGAATGTTCTCAGATTCTTAGTCAATTTGAGTGAAAAAACCCTAATGAATCATATTCTCTTGCTTTCAATTTAGGTTTCAATGTTGATTTTGGTACGATTGCTGTTAATGTTCTCAGATTCTTAGTCAATTTGAGTGAAAACCCAGACTTAATCATATTCTTTTGATTTCAATTTAGGTTTCAATGTTGAGTTTGACATGATTGTTGTGAATATTCTCAAGTTTTGAATCAATTTGACTGAAAAGCTCTACTTATTCATGTTCTCTTCCTTTTGATTTAGGTTTCATTGTTTATTTTGATACGATTGCTATCAATGTTCTCAGATTCTGAATGAATTTGAGTCAAAATCCCTAGTTAATAATATTCTCTTGCTTTCAATTTTCGATTTCAATGTTGATTTTGTTTTTATAGCCGTGAATGTTATCAAATTTAGACTTCATGAGAATGACATTGGATTGATTCTTTTAGGACACATTCTCAGTGTTAATATGTTCTCTATATTGATTTTTCGTACAAGAAATCAACTCATGAAAACGCCAAGACTGAAGAGCAATGCAAGGAAAACAATAAGAAAGCACAAAGAATCAACTTCGAGGGAAAAAAAGCTAAAGGGAAAGCGTAGAGAATGGAAAGTAACTTCAGATCAAACATGGTAACAATAGTGAAACTATTACAGCACATCAAACTCAGGAACGAGCATATTAAAGGGTTGAAGAAAACCCCATTCTGGTTATTGTTTGATGCAATATTGAAGAGTAAGTTGAATTATAAACAATATAGAAAATATGATGATATTGCATTCAAAATAATTCAAACATACCAGCAAAGCAACAGTGGTTCTTTCCAGTGATTACCAGAAACTGTAAAGCTAACAATAGAAGACATCAAGTCCATCTTCGGTATATCTTGTGGAGATGAACCGATGTATCTTGGTTATGGAAATAAAAGTATATCGTCATTTCTGACAAGAAGATCCATACAAATTGAAAGGCTATCGAGCACAACCATCATGGACTTGTTACAAAAGCATTGAAAGACAATAAGAAAGAAGACACCGAAGATGTAATTAGGATGCTGTGTATGTATACTTGTTTGAAGCTTTTTTTCTCTACATCAAGAACAACAGTTGGATGGGTATTTTTTAATTACATGGAAGACATAAAATCAATGAGAAAATACAATTGGGAAGAAGCAATAAGGAACACACTAATGTCTTCAATTGAAAAATACCACAAAACTCCAGCAAAAGTCACAGGATATGTTATGGCTCTCTTAATAAGGACATCTTTACTTTATTCTATTAGTTTGTTGTTAATAACATAAAGTATTTTTTCTTATTCAAATGATAAAGATTCTTTACATTTGTTTGTAGTATTGGTTGTGTGAGCACACACTGATCATCCACCCTGAAGTAAGCGAAACATGCCCAAGTGTGATCAAGTGGAATCTTATCAAATTACACAAACGTATGAAAGTCATATCACTACATGAACTGACAACAAAACAGATCACATCCTCGTCTCATTTGAATTTCAATTCAAGTTGGGAAAATTCCCTATTTTTATACACTAAATTATTACTGAGAAATTTTTTAGTTTCCTAGACTTCAATTATTTCAAAAACTAATATCTACTGTATGTTGACCTACAAGTAACTAGTGCTTAATTGAGTGAGGAAAGTGATGAAGAACTTGATGACATTTAAGAAGAAGAATAAGAGAAAGAAGAAAAAAACAATGCTGAAAATATTGAAGAATAAGAAGAACAAGAAGATGCTGAAGAAGAAGAACAAGAAGAAGAAAAAGAAGATGCTAAAAATACTGAAGAAGAAGAAAAAGAAAAAGAAGAAGAAGATGGTCAAGATGCTGAAGAACACCACCAACAACAAAAGCCAGCAAATAAGAAATTGCAAAATTCTGAAAGCACAAAAATTGCCAGCTACATGAGAGATGAATGGGATGCTAATCAACAAGACACAAATGAAGACTTTGATAGCTTGTGCAACATTATGATCAATGATGCACCCGAGGGAGAATAACACATTCATCAACAAACACTTGAAAAACTTCAAACTGATAACAACAATTTGCAACTTGACAACATAGTGAAGACCGTCTACATAAATAAACTTGAAGAGGATAACAAGCTACTCACAGCACAAATACAACAATTGAAAGATGAAAATTCTCGATTGCATAGTCAATTGGTTGAAAAAGAGGTCCATGAGATAACCCAAGAAGTTTATAGAGGAAAGAATTCCGGAATAGATGCAAAGAATGTAGGTTATACTATAAAAGATGAAAATTCTCAAGTGGTGCAGAAAGAGGTCCATGAAAATTCTAAAGTGGTAGACAAAGAGTTCTATCAGAAAGAGGTCCATGAGATAACGGAACAAACTTTTGCAACAAAAAATTGTGAGACAAATACAAATGCAAAAGATTGTCAAAATTCTCAGTTACAAAATCAGTTAGTGAAGAAAGAGGTCCATGACTTAACTCAACAAGTTTGTGCAATAAAAGCCGATGATCTGACAAAATCAAGACAAACAAATCTGCAGAATTCCATGATTAAAAAGATCAAAGCTAAAGCAGGGAAGACTACTGAGATATCAGATTATGAGTATGGAGGCAATAAAGTTAAAGTTGAGAAAGAGAAGGAACACAAAGATGAGACAATTTCTAACAAGTATGCTGTGGCTTAATTGCTAGCTCTTGAAGATAAATATAAACTACAAATTCTATGGAAAGAAAAGCAAACAGAATCAAGGTATAATCTTACATAAATCTTGTAATTTTTCATATAGTACAAAATATGAAATGAAACTGAGAAATAGCTCTATTTTCAAAAAATATTTTGAATTAATTATTAACACATTTTTTGTTGTTCTGTAGTGCTTGCATATGGTTTGGTGCAAGATATGACAATTGTGTCTTTATTAATGAAATCAAGAGTTTGGTAAAAGGAAACGACATATCCAGTTGTGTACGTATAAAATTTGCAATATTTTAATACTGAAAAACTTCTCATTAATTTATTAACATCACTTTTGTGTTCCAATTTGACAGACTATTGATGCATATGCTGAGATTCTTGAAAGAGAACCACAAGTACAGAATTCTAGTGATGAAGCTGAGTACAATGGCAAGTCTTTCGTATTGTCAAGTCTATATTGAGTAAGGAATAAATGTGCATGTGTCAATTCTATACTTTATCTTCTTTTCGATTTTGGTTTCAAAATTGATTTTTTGTATTTGTTATCATTGCTGTGAATGTTCTCAAATTTTGAGTTTGGTATCATTGCTGGGAATATACTCAGATTTCGAAACAATTTGAGTAACAAATCATACTTAATCATGTTTTGTTGCTTTTGATCGAGATTTGAGTAATGAGTTTCGTACTATTATTGTGAATATTCTCATATTTTTTGTAAAAAACAGCCAATGTTGAAGAAGAAAACTTCAGAAAAAAAAGAAAAAGATTTTGAAAAATACTTTGCAAGAATCCCTTACATGTAGATACATCCATATCCCTGTCCATAATTCCAATCACTGGACATTACTTGTTATCGACAAACACTTGGGGACTTGGAAACATTTCAACTCTTTAAGACTAAGAAAAGAAAAAAACAAGCACTACAATGTAGTATATCAACTGGTAAGAACAATTTCAGATTACCATTACAATAATCAAATGTAAATCATTACTTACTTTATATTGATGTTTTTTACAGCAAAAAATATCAATGAATACATGAAGAATTCACCTTGTCAAGCAGAAAAAGCATGGAATCCTGATGTGAAGATTGAATCAGTCAAAGACAGCCCTCAACAAGAAGTAATGACGTATGTTATGTTTATTGTAACTAACAAATTTTAATTTATTTTTCAAAAAAATTATTTTTTCCCTAACTGTGTCAAAAATGATTTATGTAAGACTGATTGTGGAATTATTGTTTGCTACATCATAAGACAATACATAACGGCATCAACCAATTCCAAACACATTACCACTAGGCACATCCACAAGACTGAAGGCAGACATGGTACATGAGTTCCTCAGTGATCCGCAGAGATCAATCAGAGTCGAGTACAGTCAAGATTACAATATTCAATGAAATCTTTTTTGATGTATAATTCAATGAACTCTTTTTTGTCACACTCTAATACAATGACTAATGTTTTTGTTGATAGTTGCAAGCATATAGCCTCATAAACATATTACAATTTCTATAATGTGTAATAGAATATTTTGTCATACTCTCAAAGATATATGCACCAAGGCTTTTTTGATGTTTTTGTCCATATTTTCAGTTTCTATTATCCTGTTTCTCACACTACTATATAGGAAAAGTGAAAATAGTGGACACAAGATTTTACTGTATCACAATCAGTGCTTTGTTGATGTTTTTGTTTATATTTTCAGTTTTTATACAGTGTTTTGTTACCTCACAATACTATCACAATCACTTGTTTTGAAATTAAAAACTTAAAACTGAAAATATTTTCAGTTTTATACAGTGTTCACTCAATTTTCAAAAACACAATATTATCAATACAATTTATTTGTTGCCTCGCAATATTATCACACTTTGAAAAACTAATATTCGAAACAAATAATATTTTCACTTTTAGTCCACTGTTACTTTATTCAAAACATAGAGCATTGATCACATCTATTTAGAATATTAATTCACATCCATTCAATTGATCACATTTATAACTAGTTCCAATTCATAACAAGAACCTTATACTATTATCACAAAATCAACTATTTTGAACTAAAAACTTAAACTGGGAATATGTTCACTTTTTATACAGTATTTCAAAACAAACATTCAACAATCAAATTTATTTACAAAAACCAACCAAACAAATAATTCACATTAAAAATAAACACAAAGCCAACCAAACAATATTATCACAAACAATTTCAAAACTAAAATTTGAAACTAAGAATATTTTCACTTTCAATTCAATATCACTTTATTCAAAATATAGAAGATTATTATTCAGCTCTCAATAGTACAAACTGCTACTTCAATAAATTTATGAATATGAAATTTTTACAATCACAAAACAGTTACAAAAAATCACAAAGCCTCCTTACACGATTTCTTATTGTGATTGCCAACTTTCCCACATCTACCACAAGTAATTTGCCTTCCTTTCTCACCATTGGAACGAATCCCTTCTTACTTGGCCTTCCTGATTGCTTCATAGACAAAGAAGGAAGAACAACATCGCTATCATCATCAACATTACAATCTGGTTTCCAAATTAAAGGAACATGATATATGGGAAAACAATAGGACTCTTGATAACTTTGAACATAGAAGTGTTGATCAACAAATAAACTCAAATCATGTCTACTCTTTTGTATAACACCAACTCCATGTGCATATGGAAACCCTTTCAACTGCCACTCGTCACAAGAACATATTCATCTACTAATGTCAACTAAAATAGATGGTTGTGAATGCACCTCATAGACATCATTCCCAAATGAACTAACAATCCATGGCCTCGAAGTATTAAAAGTATCATGCAACTTAGACTCCATTTTGGGGTATATTACACCATTCCATTTCTTAACAAGCTCTCTCCTCTTAGTAATTTTCCTCATCAACTTAATTCTTACACTATCAATCAACTTTGTGATAGGCAAATGGCGTTCCTCCGTATCCACGAATTGAAAGATTCAACTACATTCGACCACATCTCTCCAAAGCGTTGCCCTCAAAAATATGCATTACTCCAATGATCATATGGTATGTCATCTAAAAACTTTTCAACTCTTGACCCACCTTTAATCTTTAACTCAATCAAACATTGATGAAATGTTTCTTCAATTGGAGCATATGCACATTTCCCAAACAAAGTGATTAGCTTTTCTTTCAATCCATTAAACATACCACGTAAATGATGTGTCACGTCCCAAGCTCCATGACAACGCCGCACACTCATTTATGTGAGCATGCAAGGCTAAGAGTTCAACACATAACCAACAATGTAAAATACTCAAATTAAATCCTTAATTATCATAATGCTAAAATCCATAAAAATAGATAATTCTTATCATATGAAATTGTCCACCAAGTCCACTAATATAATCCATTAACAAAATAATAAACCAAATACTAAAATCATAGTCCTACTCTCGACACTCCCACAAGTAAAAACCCCGCGCAGCTCTACTCCTCAGAATCTGAAAAAAATAAGGGTAAGCTAGACAGCCCAGTAAATAACCAACCATCACTGCTAGCCAGATCAAGTATACAAAAAAAAATAAATAAATAAATCGATAACCAATAAATATAATTTTTGCTACAATTCAATAAATGAACAATTATTTGTAAGATGGTTTCATAGCTAAAAATAAACAATGTATAATACATTTTAAATGAAAAGCCAACAAGATAATTCAAAGTAATTCGTTGTTCAAATCGATGGTTCGATATTCAGATGGTTCAATGATTTGATTCACAAAACCCAAGTCTTGGTGACTACGGTCACTTAGCCCGTTACAAGGCCCAGAACCACACATAGGCCGGTGGTAAAGCCCCAAAAGAAACTAGTTTTTGTGCCAATAAATAACCTCCATTGGCTAGGGTCCAAATCATAGTCAGACTAGAGTGATGTTCAAAATTCAAACAATACACAAATTTTAAATAAAACATTCGATATTTTCAGAATAAACGTTTAGTACAATTTTTAGAATAGTTCCACAAAATATTCAAATAATTTTTATAATAATATTCGATGTTGTTTTATACTTGACCTGTATTTTATTTTAAGAGAACATAAAGGTTATAAATAAATACTTATAATTTTAAACGATTCAATAGGAATAAAAATGTACCAACAGTGATAGAGGGTTACTTACCTCAAACGCTTAGAAATAATATTCCAACACCAACTCCAACACCCAGCTCCACCACTTCAATCACACAAACCTAATAATAAAACCTTAAATAAATTAATATTTTTACGTGTTACACACACTCACAAAAGCCCCACCATATTAGATTAATGTATAGCTTTAATAACCAAGTGACCAAACCATTCAACCCAACTTTATAGCCAAACACACCCTTACCCATGATACAAAACTCCACTGTTTTTATTACCCACCCAAAGTTACACTTACACATTGCACCCTATTCTCAAAACCTAAGTAGGCACCTATAGATCTTCCAAATCTCCTTAATGCATTGATTGTTTAATTCCTCAACATAAACTCAATAATCAACAGTAAAGGTAGATTTTTACCTCAACCAATGGGTGTCCCAAAAACCCAACGTGCTGTCTCCAATCCCTATTGCAACCCACTTGAACCTCTCTTCTCTTTTTCTTTTTTCTTTTTTTCCTTTTACCTTCTCAAACCCTTGCCGCCAATGGAGCAATTCACCAGCCTCTATTTTGTTTGTTTCCCAAGACTTAAAACCACAACAAGTGGGCTTATTAACCTAATTTCTCAAAGTTACAAAGTTACCCATCTAAGTAATAGAAAATATAATGTCATCTCATAACTAACTCTTTGATATTAATAAATGACCCGTATAAATTAATTTAATTACTAATATATCCAATAAAATAATTCTACACACAACTTGGGTTTTACATGATGCCTCAAGTTCATCTTCAAATGATATAAACAATAAGCATGGAAAGCAATTGGGAAAACCTTTGGCAAAACTTCAACTAATCCATGGTTATGATTTGACACGAATGTAATATTTCGTTCTGGTGAAACAATTGTACTCAAATGCTCCAAAAACCAATGTCAGTTGTCTTGATTCTCTAAGCCAACAATTGCAAAACAAACAGGAAAGAACCCTACATATACAAAATAGAAAAATGAGAATATTTTGTTATTCTTAGAAAATGGTAACACTTTAACATTCAAAATATCAAACACTAAAGTGAATAACTGTAAAAATAAAAAATACATATACAACAACAATATTATATAAAATTTAAAACATTCAATCATATTTCTAAACTGAGAACTTTCTCAATTCCAGAACAGAGAAAACAGATTTCTTGTGTACCTTGATTTTCATTTTTTCTTATAGCGGCAAGTAAATTTCCTCTAAATCTTCCCTTAAAAAATGTGCCATCAAGGAACAAAAGAGGTCGACAATAATCAAATCCACTAATGGAACCATGAAAAGCAACAAATAATCTCTTAAATCGTTTAGTAGCATCGTCACACTCAAACTCAATGTAACTCTCTGGATTACAACTCTTTGCAACATCAACATACCATCTTAATTGGTCAAATGACATTAAGTAGTCTCCAAAAATATCACCCTTTGCTTTCTCTACCCCCAACTAAGCTTGATGATAACTAACTCTCTGTCCATACCCCAACTTAAAATCCCGAACAACATGAACTGGACGTGTCAATGGATTATCATGAACACCTTCAACAATCAAATCAACAACTACATCAGAACTCATACGAGAATGATTCATCGTATGTACTTCAGTACCACATATGTGGACATCGTTAAGCTTCCTCATATAAAAGAACCCATTAGCATTCTCCACTTTACCATGAGCATTCCACATATAACCTTTTGTCTCTCTAAACAAACATTGTGCGGTAACATGAACTTTATTATTCTTAACAAATATGAACTCAAATCCACACTCAATAGAAAACTTCGATAATGCATTACGAAATTCAACAATTCCACCTTCAAATTTCTATCCTACATATGTAATACTAATTGCCCACCCAGCAGACAAAAGTACTTTTTCCTTGTGTCGACAAAATGATGATAACATATCAACCTCTTCTTCAACCTCCATCCTCAAATTCCTATTGGATGATGTAGATGCTCTATTTGACAAGTTTATAGGCTTATTATTTTCATGAGACAATGCAATATCACAAACTTCAAGCTCAAACATTGACTCTCTTTCTTCATAATCCAATCTTTTGTTGAGATTACCACAATCAATGGTTGAGTTTTTTCCTCTCACAACAACATCAATACACTTTGAATCAAAATGAATAACTAATGCCAACAACAATTCTAACTCCTCATTGTTGTCCAACATATAACTAGGATGTCCAGGCAATGAGTAAGATAGACAAATGTTATCAGATTGCAAACTATCCCATTTTAAACATAGCTCATCAACCAACTGATCACATGTAACATTCCGATCAATCTTAATTGCAAATGTGAGACCATTATACTTACACAACAAAAAAATCAGGACACTCGTAGAACCTTCATTTATCTTTCAATCTAAAAAAAAAGAAAAAAAAGACCGCATCAATAACAGCTAGCACAATACTCAGTTTATTGAAACTACAAAACCAGAACAAATATTTCATAACAATACTAAGAACTTTCTCAGTTTTCACAAATCACGTTTTCAATTCATAAAATACCAAACCAAACCAAGAAATCATCCAGCAAATCACATCTTCAATTTGTAAAAATCGCAATTATTCAACATATTCTCATAAATAAATTCAATCAAAACTAAAAAAAATTCTAAAAACACATAATATACAAAATCTAAACAATACATACCTATAAACCAGCAGATCAATTCTTCAATTTATAACTCGAAATCGCACATAACAAACTCCAACAGATTTCAACTCAAAAAGCCTCAATTACGAATCTGTCAAAACTGAGAAATCAGTTTATGTATAATAGCGAACCAAACCAATAAATCCCTCAAGATCCTTTGTGATTTGAATCTTCATCTACTTCCATAACTGATTTGTTTTTTCTTTCTAGTAAATAACGTCAATGTTATATACACACTTGTTTGGGTTAAAGGGCAAAAACGTCTTTTTACCTATAAATGAGACTTATTGGTTCAAAAACTTTTTGTCAGAACCTAAGCAACTACCAAATATGTAGATAGGACTTTTAGGTAATTAATCATTTATTTTAAGGATTTTTTTCCTTTCTAGGTCCTTGACTAAAAAGAAATTAAAAATTAAAAATTTACTAATTGAATGACATTAAATATTTTATGTATCAAATTATCCTTAGTTCATTACACCTATTGCTGTTATTATCGTTATCTTTAACTACTGTCAATTTTTTTTGTGCCATTTTTTTGTGTGATATCGTTGACTTTCTAACAATGTCAACTGATTGTCGACGATATTTTTTAAGAAACCTCACTCGTTGTATTCTGTTTTTTCGACAATTCTGTAATAACATTTTCAACGATCGAAATTTCACTTACTAAAAGACATTACAAATTATCAATACAATAGAATATAGTACAAATTTACTATGTATACTTTATTTATGTAATTTCACTGTACCGTAAAATTCCAATCACTCTATATAATGTTATTGTGTAATTTCACTACCACGATGATTTCTTACTATGTGAAAATGAAATCAAATTGTATTGAATAAAAAGAGCAATAGAAAGATAAAAATAAAGGATATTAAATAAATAAAAGTAGAGATGCGTGAGATATAATACGTATATGTGCGGACCAGTTTCCACAATAGAGTAAGATGGAACTTCGTGGACGAACCCTAGTGCACCAATGGGTGAAGGCCTGCACAAGGAACAAATAGTTAGGCTGCCCGACCGGGGGTTGGTCGGAAACCCCTCCGACGGTCGAGTCAGTACCGGAGTTTGGTAGAGACAAGATAGAAAAGACCAATGTGTTTCTAGCGTTTTGAGATCCCCTTTCAAGGAGAGTCCGGTTACCTTTTATAAGGATCATGTGACTTCTTCATCAAGCTCCCTCATTCTACGCCTAGTCTTCAGCCGTGATTGTAGCACATCCCTTAATAGAGGGGAGCAAGATCCGTCATTCGCGGACACCACATGCTTTTTACTTTACAGAGTATTGACTGATCTGTTAGCACTCATGTTGTCGTTGAGTGGGAGCCTTGGATTCCATGTTATGGATTTACCCGCTTCGGAGTGGGGAGTGGTGTTATGGCCAGGCCCATGGTCTTCCCCTCTTCGGAGTGGGGAGTAGTGCTAGGGCCAGGCCCATGGTCTTCCCCTCTTCGGAGTGGGGAGTGGGCCAAGACTGATCCCTTAGCTCGGCCCATCATAGAGTGGAGAGAGAGAGCCCACTTCGGAGTGGGGACCTTCGTCCAGTCCAACAAGGTTCCATACAACTAGGCTTGAGTACGGAGTAGGGACCTTCGTCCAGTCCAGTAAGGACCTTCGTCCAGTCTAGTAGGGACCTTCGTTCAATCCAACGAAGTTCCATACAAATAGGCTTGAGTACGGAGTAGGGACCTTCGTCCAGTCCAGTAAGGACCTTCGTCCAGTCTAGTAGGGACCTTCGTTCAATCCAACGAGGTTCCATACAAATAAGCTTGAATAATTATGCCCCCTTCATTTGCCCCCTGGCTTGCACTAAAATTATTGAGTGGAAGCCATTATTTGTATTCAATCTAATTTATTCAAAGTATAGTCTGACCTTCAAAAAATATTTATTTATTTATTTATTTATTTACATATATATATATATATATTTTTTTTTAAAGTAATCATCTCAGTCCACTCACAAATTTTGAGTAGACATGTTGTCCTGGCAACCACCCTCTGACTTGGAATTGCCAAATTTACTAATTTAAATACTTGAATTTGCATAGATTAGCTGGGTGGGCCCCTAAATCCACCGACGTTATTATTGCTCTAATTGTATGGGCTTGTTCATGGCCTTTAACCTATAAACAATTTGAATGAGTACTCATGTTTCTTGACTTTTGAACATTATTATTAATATTTATATGTATATATATATTAAAAAGATTGATCATTACCTTGGTCTGGGCCATGTTTCTTAACTTTTGAATATTATTATTTAATATATATATATATATTATATAAAAAGATTGATCATTACCTGGTCCCTGAGTAGCATGGCTTTGATAAAGTTATACATGGCTTTGATAAAGTTATACTTTTGTCTGTCTGCATGGCTGCGTGGCATTTCTTGTTTGGACGGTTTTCACCATTGCAAGCTATTCTGAATTTTTAGAGAGAAATTGAATACCCATACTTTTTTTCTTTTTTTTTTTTTTTTTTTTTTTTACCTTTCTCTCTCTAGAAACCCAGTTTGTTGGAGCTTCAAGCGTTGCCTAATGATTTTCCTTTACATCTTCTGTTAGTAGAGAAATGGGGATTTGCCATCGTGAGTCTATTTGTGGCGTGTTCTTTCCCTAATTATCGCCGGTGCTCTATTCTTGCTTCGGTGTGGGTTCACCTTTGTTGTTGCCAACTCGCGTCACTAATTCCGGTATTTGTTCCATCGCTGGGTTGTTGCTAAAGTGCTGCTGTTTTGTTGCCGGTGAGCTTGCGACATTGAATCTATGTTGTTAGCTTTGGGTCTACCAGATTTGAAGCTTGCTCGCTCATTTTTTTTTTTTATAGTGGCGGTCTGCTGTGTCGTTATCGTCAGAGGACTTCTAACCACTACTGTGGTCGTGTTTTTGAGCCGTCAACGGTCGTCGTTACCGAAGCCATCTGCCATTATTTCCGGCGGGGCTACCCATTGATTCTTCGCCGGTGTTCTCAATTGGTTGGTTTCGCTCGGCATTGTAAGTTCTTATAATCGGTTGCATTTTTGTTGCTTCAAAACAACACTGTGAGTCTTTGCCATATATATATATATACATATATATACACTTCGGTATTTTCAAGTTGCTGGTGGCAATTTGTTGCTTTTGACTTTGCTCCAATAAAGTTGAGTTTGGTGTTTTCAATTCCATGAATCCATGCCTGCCTTTTCTTTTAATTTTTGTTATCTGCAAATGCTTGAGTTTGGCAAATAGTCATTTCTCTGTACCTGGTGTGAGCCTTGATTTGGACAAGTGTGATTCTAATTTTATTCCAATAACCTTTCTGTTTGCAGGTTCAACGTGCTATCGTGGATTTTGCGCAACAAATTTTTTTTTTCTGTGTGGCCATCCTTGCTTTCGCAGCTAGTGGCATTGGTTCGGTATTGTAAGTCACCAAGCTTGTTTTACTTAGTTCATTCCCTCCTTTTGCACCTTGGTTGCTTGTGGTAACTTTGTTGTTGGACATGCCCCCGTGTTGCTTGGTGGTTTCTTCGCTTGTTTTGAACCCCTGATTTTGTCAAATGGGTAAGTTTAGGAATCTAGTGAAACACACCGTCTAAACTAGCCCTCTTCCGCAAGAAGTATCATATTCCCGAAGATGTCACACTAGTGTTAGGGGGGTTAAACACACTTCGAACTCCAACCAATGACACTGTGCCTTTTCCTGTAGGTGCCATCGTAGAAGGGGGAGTTCGGCTCCCCTTGGACCGTTTGTGGGTCAAATTCTTCCATTACTTCAAACTCCACCCCATGGAGATAGCCATGAATACTTTTAGGGTTGTAAGTGGCTTCGTAGCCCTTAACAAATTGCTTGGCCTTAACTTAGGAGTATGGGACATACTCCATTGTTACAACCTTTCTCACCACCCAGGTGGCACCTTCTACCTTAGAGTTCGGTCCGATGTCCCCCAAATGATCTTAGACCTTCCTAGTTCTGATAAGCATTCGAAAGATTCTTCACGGTAGGAGGGAACTTCGAGTATCCTGCCGGTGTAGAGGACCGACCAACGCGAATATGTCGTGAAGGTGGTGGTCCAGGTTAGCTTTTGTCCTTATCGCTTTACTTCCTCACTTTTGGTGTTGACTTTTAATTTTTGTTGTATGACTTCGACAGGTGATTCCCGGACAAGGAGGCGGACTACCAAAGAACATCTTGCCAACCTTGAGATTGCCTTTGCCTACCCTTATCGATCTGTAACAAAACTGCTTAATTACAAGGCCACTTACAAGCACAAGCTCAATGAGAGGAAGGTTCGTGTAATTGACCACTTTAGGAAGTCTCCAGAGAGGTCGTTGGAGCGGCAAGCTTGTGATAACACTGGTGTTTCTACTTCCGCCACTGCTCGGTCATCAAATGGAACTACGAGTGGGGGCCCTTGTCACGACGACCAAGAAGGCATGACTCGCCGAAAGCTTGACCTTGCAGCTCTTGCTTATGGCACAGATCCTGTTCCTGAAGCAGCTACTATGATCGTTCGGCCGGCTGACCAAAGAGTCTTGGTTCCAAAACAGTCCGTACAGACTTCCAAGGAAGTTCCTTCTCATACTCCACATAGTACAACACATACTGAAGAACTGAGGGGTTCTAAGAGGAAGAGGAGTAAAGGAAAAGACGTTGTAGAGGGCTCTGACGAGCAAACTTTGGCTGAGGAGTGGCTGCCTCTATTGGAGTATAAAAGTCGACCTATCACTGTGGCTGACAGCGTGACAGATTCTCGTGATTTGGCATTCCACCTGTCCAAGACATTACTCCTTCCCCTGGACATGGTCGAGTGTAATGTAGATTCTGAATCTCTAATCAAAGGATCTATTCAAATGGTGACCGCAGTAAGTATTCCTCTCCTGATTTGATTGCTTTCTTGTCGTTTTTTAATACACTTCTCTAAGTGTTTTATTTTAGTTCTTGACAGCTGGCACAGCGGCTTCATGTTCTGGAGCAGCATCGCTTGGAGCAAGTAACAGACTTCGACCGAACTACGCAGTTACTATCTGATGCCGACCTTGCTCTGAAATCAGCCGAAGTAGAACGGATAAGGGCCGAAGAGAAGGCTACCTCTGTTAGGGAGTCAGCCCTTGCTAAGGAGAAAGCGTTGTTGGAGACTGAGAAAATTGCTATGATGGCTCTAGCTGCCAACAAAGAGATTGAACAGAGAAAAGCTGAAGTGGAGGCCGAGCTGGAGACAATGAAGGCCAACCATGCTAAACTTATTGAAGAGGCCATCCAGAAGGGTTGAGATGAGGCTGAAGCAGATTATGCCCAACAAGTGCTGGAGCTGCGGGATGGCTTATTGCTAAGGGTTGGACAAGGGCCCTTCGTGCTGTTGGAACTGAGGAGACTTCTGCTTTCTTCAAAGACATCCCTGTTCCATCTAAGACTGCTACTGCAAGGGCTGCTAAAGCAAATGAGACGTTAGTGGCTGAGACTTCGGAGGCTACCCATTCTGTTTCCTCCCTTCGTTTGCCGAGCGTTATTTCTGAATAAGCAAGAGTAGTCTTGTGATGAGGCTTGAAAGCCCTTTACTTATTTTCTGCATTTTGTCACTTTTTTGGACATATTGTTGGGTATCCTTCTGCATACGTGGCCACCAGTACCCATGAGTGAGGGCTCGGTGTGCCAAGGACCGACCTTCAGTATGACTGCCATAGATTCCCTCGTGGATTTCATAAAGAAAGTTTTCCACAAGATTGGGGTGAACACAAAGAAGATACGGACCGAGGTAAGATTTTTTGTAGAGCTTGCCCGAAGGTGAGACCCAAAATCGCGCAGCTCGATGCCTTGTTTTATATGCTTCTTTCTTGTCATCTGGAAGGACACCATGTTTTAAGAAAGCAAGGAGAGGGTCCATCCAGCTTGGACCAAGGTCAGTACAAAAGGACCGAGCTGGGTGGATCGATGGTCGGTTGAGGAACAAATTCGACCCATATCTTGCGACAATTTCTAGAGTCCACCGAAGAGCCAAGACAGGCTAAGGCATCGGCGTGGCTATTTCCATCACGGCCAATTTTCACGACCCTGATAGCTTGAAATTTGCAGATCAGGTGCTTGGCTTATTCTGCATAGGATGTCATCCGGTCATCGCGAGTTTCGTATACTCCAGTCAATTGGTTCACCACAAGTTGGGAGTCGCTATAAACGAGCAACTCCTCTGCATTAAAGTGTTTAGCGCTGCGAAGACCAGCTAGCAGAGCCTCGTACTCCGCTTTGTTATTGGAAGCCTTCCATCCCAGTCTGACGGCTTGCTTCCAAATAAACCCCTCTGGTGAAATAAGGACCATTCCCGCTCCAGAACCCTTTTGGTTGGAGGATCCATCAATGAACAGCTGCCAAACGTCTCCAATGAAAAGTTTCCATGCCTCAGCGGGGGTTTGATGAGTGTTGTGGATTTCGGTTGCTAAGGCCGAGCTCCCTTCGGAGGGCCAGTCGGTCCTGGAGTGAACTCAGCTACGAAATCTGCTAACACTGAGCTTTGATAGCAATCCGTGGCTGGAATTTAATGTCAAACTCCCCCAATTCTACTGCCCACTTCGCTGTCCGGCCCGAGAAATCAGCTCGCTGAACACAGACTTTAGAGGGTACTCTGTGAGGACATTGATAGTGTGTCCTTGGAAGTAGTGAGCAAGCTTCCTAGAAGCTATCAGTAGGGCGTATGCCAGCTTCTCTAGAGGTAGGTATCTGGTTTCGGCATCCAAGAGGGTTTTGCTAACGTAGTATACTGGCTTTTGTTCTTTCCCTTCCTCTCTAATCAAGACTGCACTCACAGCGTGATCAGAGACAGCCAAGTAAAGAAAGAGCTCTTCGTTGGGGACTGGAGTAGACAAAAGAGGAGGGGAAGAAAGATACTTTTTCAATTCTGCGAGTGCTTCGGAGCACTGGTCACCCCATTTGAAGTCTGCCTTCTTCCTTAGGAGTTGGAAGAAGGGTCTCATTCGATCGGAGGACCGACTAATGAAACGATTCAATGCTGCAGCCATACCAGCGAGCTTTTGGAGTTCCCTAGCCTTTGTAGGTGCCTCGATGTCTTGGAGGGCTTTGATCTGGTCGGGATTGACTTCGATACCTTGCCTGGTCACCATATATCCCAAGAACTTCCCTGAACCGACCCCGAATGCACATTTCGAGGCGTTCAAGCGAAGCTTGTGGGTCTTCAGGATTTGGAACACTTCCTCCAAGTCTCTTAGATGATGTTCGGCCAACTTACTTTTGACCACCATGTCATCTATATAGGCTCCATAGTCTTGCCTAGTTGGTCCTTGAACATTTTAGTAACCATCCGTTGATAGGTCGCACCGGCGTTCTTCAGGCCGAAGGGCATCACTTTGTAGCAGTAGGTGCCCCTTGGGCTAATGAATGCTGTTTCTCCTGGTCAGGGCCAAATAGGGGGATTTGATGATAGCCACTGTAGGCATCTAGGAAGCTCATCCGTTCATGTCCGGCAGTTGCATCTACCAGTTGGTCTATCCGTGGAGAGGAAAGCTGTCCTTAGGACAAGCTTTGTTGAGGCTGGTGAAGTCGACGCACACCCTCCATTTTCCATTCTTTTTCTTCACCACGACGGTGTTAGACAACCATTTCGGATATTGTACCTCTCGTATGACCCCTGCCATCAGAAGCTTGTTTACCTCTTGGATGACCGCTTCTGTATGTTCTGCAGATAATCGTCTGCTCTTTTGGACTACGGGCCGAGCTGCTGGTTGGACATTGAGTTGGTTAAATGCAAAGGTTGGGTCCAACTCAGGAGTCTCGTAAGCAGACCAGGAAAATACTTCTATATTCTTGCGAAGAAGAGTTAGCAACTGGTCCTTCTCTCCAGCAAGAAGCGAAGTGTCGAGTAGAAAGAACTTGTCTGGATCTCCTCCGCCCACCAAGATCGTTTCGAGGTCCTCCATCATCTTTTCTATTGGCACTCTACCAACGTCTTCCAGTACAGGCTGATCAGGTAGTTCGACCATCTGGACTTCCTTGCATGCTTGTTTAGACTTCATAGCGGCGATGAAGCAGTGCTTTGCCGCTACTTGGTCACCCTTGATCTCCTCCACCCCATTCTTTGTTGGGAAACGGACTACCTGGTGGTAAGTGGATGGCACTACCTCCATTGTATGAATCCAAGGTCGACCGAGTATTGCATTGTAAGGAGATGAAGTATTGATCACCAAGAAGTCGACAGGGACCACTTCGAACTTTGCTTTGACGGACAAGGTGATCCGGCCGAGCGGCCACTCTGTCTATCCATTGAAGCCGACCAGAGGGGAGACTGCAGGGATTAAGTGTTGCTCATCAAGACCTAGCTTTTTGAAAAGGTCATAATACATAATGTCAGCGGCGCTCCCTTGATCAATTAGGACCCGTTTCACATCAAATTTGTTCGACACACCGATGGTGACGATCAGGGCATCAGTGTGAGGATGTTGGATCCCTTCTAGATCTTTTTCGGAGAAACGTAATGTTGAATTGAGAGGGCTTTGCTTCCGTTCTAGACTTCTTGAGCAATGGTCCTACTGACATGACTTGTTGCAAGTGCGTGGCTCTTTGAATCTCGCCACGAAGGGCATTCTCCCTTTGGGGGTCGGTCATCCCATGGATAACATTTATCACTAGCCTTGGAGCTTGGTCCTCTGGTAGAGGGATTGGGGGTTGTCCCTGTTTTGCCCTTGTCTTTTCCACATCGATCCATTGCTGGAGGTGGCCGGCAGTAACCAAGTCTTCGAGATGCCTCTTAAGGTCTCTGCAGTTCTGCGTCTTATGCCCTTTCTCACGATGGTAGTGCACCGCCACTCCTGGTTGCGCCGAGCAGGGTCCCCCATCATCTTAGGAGGCCAAACGAAGTAGGGTTCTCCCTTGATTTTTTCCAAGAGCCTGTAGATCGGCTCCGTGAACACAGTGGTTATGGCTTCATAGGATCTACTCCTTTCTTCTTCGGTTTGCATGGTCGGTTGCTTATTTTGGCCATACCTCTTTCTTTGGTCCTCCCTCCTAGGCTGTTCGGCTCTATGTTGCCAAGAGTCCTTAACTCCCTCATCTGCAACTGACACTTGTATAGAGGCTGTGTCATCTTCCACACGGGCTCGCTCCTCTATTCGAGCCCTCAGCTCTTTCAAGTCAGAGGCGGGTCGTTTCGTCAATGACTGCCTGAGCTTATGTGAAGGGGGAGGCCTTGTTTGAAGTATAGAACTGCCAACGGTTCACTACAAACATCTTCTTCCAAATCGCCATATGCCTCCCAATATCGCCGAGCGTATTCGCGTAAAGACTCCTTTTTATCCTTCCGAGTATTGAACAAGGTATCCAATCCCTTCGGGATTCGGCTATTAGAAACAAACCGTGCGACGAAGGCTTCGGAGAGCTGAGCCCAATCATAGATTGATTGAGGAGGAAGCTTGTCATACCACCGGAGGCCATGCTCACCAAGGCTAGAGTCAAAAACCTTGCACATGAACGCGTCGTTCTGATTCCAAAGTGACATCATTTGGCGGTAATGGCTGATATGAGTCAGGGGGTCTGACTTCCCATCATAGAGGATGAACTTCGGTGGACTGTACTTATGAGGAGCTTCCACCGCTTTAATCTCAGTGCAAAGGGGGGAAGAGACTAGTTGGTCCAGAGCACGACGCTCTATCTGATGAACAGACCGATCTAGATGCTCCTTTTCCCTTTCTAATCGCCGTTCTGCTATTTTGTTCGACCGTCGATCATCTCCTTGGTTGTCATTCAACCATGCCCTCAAGTCACGCGGTCGCTCGTCACGATGGGGCGGAAGAGGAGAGATTGCTGAATAATGACTAATGGACTTTTGTCTCTTACGAGAGTCTTCTCGGGGATTCTCTGTCCTACTACTGGCTCCCTCACTGCGTACCGGAATCAGCCGGCTACGCTCACCACGAGCAGGACTATAGTTAGACCGTTCACGTCGTGGGGCGGCGGAGAAGCATGCCTCCGTTGCTGCGACGGTCCCCCTCCGGACTTCCTTGGCTCCCCTGAGGTACCATCTGCTTCCTCAGTTGAGCACGTAGCTCCTCAATCTCCAGACTCATCGAGTCGATAACACGATCACGGTGGTCCTTTCAACAAATAGCCGTTGAGATGATCGATAGGCGACGGCATGACGTCGCTCCGCCGTATGGAGGGTCGGACTGTCGTGGTCCATCTGGTTGTCGTTCCCGGTAGGGAAGGCCAGACCCTTATCTTTGGTTCTCTCCGTTCCTGGAGTCTTTTCTCCAATCCCTGGTTGCGAGGTTCCTTCGACATCCATCGTCGGAGTTCGTCACAAAACAATCAGAGAACGATTCCCACAGACGGCGCCAAATGTGCGGACCAGTTTCCGCAATAGAGTAAGATGGAACTTCGTGGACGAACCCTGGTGCACCAATGGGTAAAGGCCTGCACAAGGAACAAATAGTTAGGCTGCCCGACCGGGGGTTGGTCGGAAACCCCTCCGACGGTCGAGTCAGTACCGGAGTTTGGTAGAGACAAGATAAAAAAGACCAATGTGTTTCTAGCGTTTTGAGATCCCCTTTCAAGGAGAGTCCAGTTACCTTTTATAAGGATCATGTGACTTCTTCATCAAGCTCCCTCATTCTACGCCTAGTCTTCAGCCGTGATTGTAGCACATCCCTTAATAGAGGGGAGCAAGATCCGTCATTCGCGGACACCACATGCTTTTTACTTTACAGAGTATTGACTGATCTGTTAGCACTCATGTTGTCGTTGAGTGGGAGCCTTGGATCCCATGTTATGGATTTACCCGCTTCGGAGTGGGGAGTGGTGCTATGGCCAGGCCCATGGTCTTCCCCTCTTTGGAGTAGGGAGTGGTGCTAGGGCCAGGCCTATAGTCTTCCCCTCTTCGGAGTGGGGAGTGGGCCAAGATTTATCCCTTAGCTCGGCCCATCATAGAGTGGAGAGAGAGAGCCCACTTCGGAGTGGGGACCTTCGTCCAGTCCAACAAGGTTCCATACAACTAGGCTTGAGTACGGAGTAGGGACCTTCGTCCAGTCCAGTAAGGACCTTCGTCCAGTCTAGTAGGGACCTTCGTTCAATCCAATGAAGTTCCATACAAATAGGCTTGAGTACGGAGTAGGGACCTTCGTCCAGTCCAGTAAGGACCTTCGTCCAGTCTAGTAGGGACCTTCGTTCAATCCAACGAGGTTCCATACAAATAAGCTTGAATAATTTTGCCCCCTTCAGTATATAACAAATAAACAAATACAAATTTGAATTAATAGGAGGAGAACAAAAATTACGTAATTGTCTGGAAGATCAAACCAATCATTAATATGTCTCTTTCTTTATGTTTGAAACATTACAATGTTCGATTTATTCGACTTTTGTTTGTTTAAATAAAGCTTTTAATCTCAATTTAACAATTATGCTTTAATTGGTTCATTAAAATGAGTTAGAATGTAATATAATCATCATTCATTAAGCTTTCATGTGGAATAACTATTCCCTTGAAATGATAAATGATGATTAAATTTGTAATGCAATTTGTGATTATTTTTTGAATCAACCAAATAGAGGAATTAATATATTCATGGAATAATCATTTGATTTCAATGAACTAAACACTATCTTAGTGTGAAATTTCACAAATTGGTTGACGTGGATCATGATGATTGGTTACACCGAAACATTCGAGTTAAAGGATCAAAGGTGAAAAAGATATGGTAAATTATAATTTGCCCCATTTAAGTTTGGTCACTTTTATATTTTGGCCTTTAGAGTTTATTTTTTCCCTACTTTGGCCCATTATGTTTCAATTTTTTTTATCAATTCATTCTTAATACTAACTTGTGTTCAAAATTATACTGTAAATATCACAATAACTGTCACATAATATAAAAAAGGGTAAATTACATTTACCTCCTCTGAGGTTTCTGATAAATTTAAGGACCTCCTCCGTGGTTTGAATAATTACAGTAACTTCCCTTGCTTTACTTGACAATATCAAGATTCTCTCATTTCGTCTATTTTACACAAACGATGTTAGTATCCTATAGAAAATGACCATATTACGCTTGTTTTTGCCTGCGAAAAGACGAAAAAGGCCTTTGTTCAAGACTAACATCACTGCCCATGACTGACCAACACAACCATGATCCCTACTCTCTATGCGCCAAGTCAATAAGGACTTGGTCTCTCTCTCTCTCTCTCTCTCTCTTTCTCTCTCTCATCGTCTTCCTCTCGCTACACAACCATACATATCAGAGGTGAGAGATTAATAGTGCAGAGGAGAGAGAGTGAAGAAAGTGGCATTAGTAGTGGCTTTTTGGTGCTTTTGGGCACTTGACATAACATCTTATGTATTGGAAGGCAAGATATTTTGACCCAGATTCCTTGAGAAGTGGATTACCTAAAGCTGTTTCATCTTTGGAATGGGCCATTTCAGAGGGAAAAGGAAAAGAGTATGTGCACTGTACAGTTTGATTGGGGAGAGCTTCTGCTGTTGCAATTGCTTACATGTTTTGGTTTTGTGACATAGATGTAAGTTCTCAACTTTTCAATATGCTATCCCAGCTTGATTTATGTTTTCCAATCAATTTGTTGATATGTTTCACTATTTTTCTTTTGTTTATTATGGTAATTGGAATGAAGTTTAAACTGATTTGCATTGTAGAGCATGGCCTTTTTTAGTTATTTAGTGATTATTTCACTGCTTAATCCCTTGTTTTCTATTTAAAAATTAAAAAAAATCCTTGTTCAAAATTCCTGATATATATATATATATATTATTTTAGTTAAGATTGGTTTTTTTTTTATTGTGACAGCTTAACACGGTATATAATAGGCTTACTTCAAAGAGACCTTGTAGACCCAATAAAAGAGCAATTCGTGGAACTACTTATGATTTGGCTAAGAATGATCCTTAGAAGGAGCCCTTTGAGAATCTTTTGGGACATGCTTTTGAAGGCATATCAGATTGCGAAAGGAAATTGATTTAGGATCGGGTCCGCTCCCTTCGTGGAACTTGAGAATGATGCTGAGATTTGTCTCAAAATTCATTAAGCACAAGTCTAGAGACAAACTCCATAGTGCACTTTATGGCACGAGAAGCCTGACCGTGGAGCCACTTTCCCCTCTGATAAAGTATTTTGCTTCTCAACCAAACAAAAAAAAAAAGAAGGTATTTTGCTTCATGTCTAGCAGAGAAGAGAGAGTGGGTAATTGGGCACTTGAGGGTATTATGGGCATTTTAGTGTTCATATTTGATGAGATCAGCAGGGTCTATTAGGTATATAAACGGTTGTCAAATTTTGGGAGAATCTTGACATTGTCAGGTAAAACAGGAGAGGTTACTGTAATTATTCAAATCACAAGAAAGGTCTCCGTATTTGTCAGAAACCTCATGGGAGGTAAATGTAATTTATCTTATAAAAAAATATATTATTATATTGAGATTTTAGTTTGTTTTGGAGATATTATTTATATGTAATAATTTTTGTTATGCCATGTGACTCTTAATGTGTTTTTTTTTTTCCTTCTAATTTTTAATAAAAGTTAACTTTAGAAGTAAATTGAAATATATTTGAAATATTAAAGGCAAAGTGAGAAATAAACTTTAAGAGTT